>CM060958.1:47131149-47231149 GCA_030765055.1 Mantis religiosa | reverse complement strand
GCTAAACAAAAGTTTAAAGTAGTTTAATATGACTATAAAGTAAAGTGAAGATTTTTAGAGTTAAACAAAGTATTAGATACAAAATTTTAATAGAAAATAATAATACAGTACAGGTAGACGAGTTCAAATACTTGGTTTATTACATGTTATATAGAAAAGAAGCAGACACAATTAAAAGGTCAAAAACATACAACTATATAAAACGAAGTCTAAATATAAATCAAGTAAAGATACCATTCTAAAATTTCTAAATTTGTGGTGTTAAATGATGAAGCGTGGCACTCAAGTACTTAGGATAGTAAGTCACCACAAACGGTCTATCTCGAATGTTAGATCCCCTAGTGGTTTACCGGGAAAATATACGAGTCAAATACAGAATTTAATGTCATGACGGCTAGTTGGCCATGGTAGCTCAACGGGTAAGAGCAACTGGACTGAAACCAGGAGATCCGTGGTTCAAATCCCGGCCGTGGTATTGAATTTTTCATGATGACTCTATCAAAATCCTTAGGCAGATCTTATGCAGATAACATTTTTATTGTTAAACAACTAATTGAAGAACATAGGGAGTTTAATAAAGAAACGCATATGGCGTTTGTTGACTTTGAAAAAGCCTTCGATAGGGTAAACCGATGCAAAATGTGACAAGTATTGAAAGAACGACGATACCCACAACAATTAGTAAACATGATACAATGCTTCTACTTCCAAACAAAAATAAATGTGACTAACAATGGTAAAATTTCTAAAAAAAAATCTTACTAATCAGGGTGTCAGGACAAGGGTGTACTTTATCAGCTACACTTTTAGTATTTATATTGACGACCTAGTGTGCAAATGGAAGCAGCTAGTGAATGTAGGTTTTAAAATTTCAAATAAAAACTTTTTAAATATTTTATTGTTTGCTGACCACTTAGTTATTATACAAAGTAGCGAGTCTGCCCTGCAAAAATCTATTTTTAAACTTAGTGAACTTTGTAAGCAATATAATATGAAAATTTCTTTTATAAAATCAAAGGTAATGGCATTCATTGGCAAAGAGCCAATTAGAACAAAAATAGTTATAAATAATCGTTGCGTTGAACAGGTAAGTCATTTTAACTACTTGGGAACTGATGTTAGTTATGACAAGGAATATGATGTCTACAACAGAATATGGAAATTTCAAAGAGTGTGTGGAACAATAAATAGAACATTTAGAAACAAAATACGTAAAGAAACAAAACAAAGGTCTACAAAGTTATGGCTGTACCTATACTGACATACGGAAGTGAGAATTGGACGTTAACTGAAAAGCAACAGAATAAAATACAGGCTTCAGAAATGAAATTCTTGAGAAGTGTGAGAGGATGCACGAAGAGGGACTTTAATAAGAAATGAAAATATAAGAGAAGAGCTGGACATTTTAGTGTGAATGATAGGTTAAAAGATCTCAAACAAAAATGGAAGGAACATGTTGAAAGAATGCCAGATAATAGCATCATCCTAAAGGTAGGAGATCGGTGGGCAGACCCCGGAAGCGATGGCTGGAGGACTTCGAAGGCGGAACAGGCACTTGATTGCCTGTGCCTTGAAGTGAAGAAGAAGAAGAATAAGAAACAAAACCTTAGGCTATATAGGGCTGGTGTGAGGAAATTATTAATTTCCATCAATTAACTAAAACGCTTAAACGGTTCACCTAAACTACACAAAATTGAAATGCACTGCAAATAATATGAACTGTTGTGTGAGTTTTCTACACAACAGCTACTGCCTACATCCCTTTCCAAAATCACAGAAGTTCAATTCAATTTTTAGGGAGATATAAATCCCTGTAGGACTTTAGAAATTTGTTTTACACCTTTATTTTGTATTGAAAACGAGAATTATTGAAAAGCATTGTTTATTACTTAAGTAATTAAAGCAAAATAAAGCCCTTCTGAATCTGTGTACTTTTCATTCAGTTCTGAACTAAATTTTCAGAGACTATTTTAGAAAAGCTGAGGTGATACAACCTAAAGATGTCTTAAAATATGGCATTTAAATTAAAATCTTTAGACCTACACACTCCAATTTTCAGAAAATTTTCCATGTAAAGGATTGTTTCGAGTGGAAGAATCTTCCTCAAAGTGAGTGAATGTATATATATTATGATCCAGTTAAGAGCTATATTCAAAGTTTCAGGTTTCCAGCTCATTGCTAATTTAAATTCCATTGCAAAATTTGCAGCGAAAAGGCAAATAGCAAAGGTGTTAATAAAAACGTATTAATTATTAAAATTTATAGCAATAAACAGGTAGTAACTGTGTAGCTTTCGGTGCTCAGTTCCTATTCTACCGGAAGACCAAGAATGTCCTTCACATTCCTCCAACAGGAGTTTGGATATTGGTATTGTAATTTATTACTTACGGAGACAGATAAATGTGTGCGTTCATTTGTTGCTTATTGGGTGACTCCCTAAGGTATGTATCATAATGAAAGACACGAGAGTCATTGGCTCAGAGAGAATGCGTAAGTTACGAAGTCGTTCTGTAGGAGAAGAACTTTAGAGATTCTTTCAGATACTTCTGATAGTGTTTGTAATAATTTTATCAGCTCACAACATTCTTTACCTTTACCTCAATAAAACCAAAGGAATATAAACTCTCTGAAACAAGCATTCCAAGGGAAACTCACTCAAGTAGAGTTCAAACTGTCAAATAAAAACCACAACTATCCAATTCTCAAATTAGACAGAAGAGACCAGATTTTTATAGCATTTTGGGAAAACCCGAATCAGTCAGTTCAACTGTACAACTTTTATTGGAAACGTTTTATCCTTTATCCAAGGATTTGATCCCAGAAAATCATCTATTTTACATTCTTGCTTTTCATACTTTAAATTTTCTCCTATATTTCGTTTATTTAAATATCTGTTTGTCAAATATTACGGAGTTCTTTAATAAATTTCTAATTACCCACATTTCTCGATTAAATCCCTGATTAACACTTAAGAGATCTTTTAACTACAGTGTGATCCGTATAAACCTGAACCATTTCAACAGGTCTTAATTTTTGAGCCAATAATAGGACACACGTGCAACTTTGGGAGAATATAATACACAATTGGGAAATTGCATTATACTGTTTACATCTCAGAGAAAATGTTGGCAGGGTTCTCCACCAGCATTTAAGGATTGTTGCTCCCATTTTCTTCGATACGACTGTAGACACTGAGGTTTATATGGGTATCTTCAAGACATTTATAGATCAGTTGGATGATGTCGAACTAAGAGATCATTTCCAGCAAGATGGAGCAGCGTGCTATACATCTAATGACACCATGGAACTAGTAACCAGTTTCTTTGATAAACGAATAATCTCAAAAAAGCTGTGGCACCCCAGATCCCCTGACCTAACCTCAACGGATTGTATCTTGTGGAGGTATCTAAAAAAATAGAGTGTACAAGAATAGGCCACGGAAAAATTGATGTTCTCAAGGAATCCATTCGAACCGAAATAAGTAACATTGGCAAGGATACTCTCCGTAAAACTTCAGAGAATATGGTAAGACGAGTGCAAACATGTACAGATGATGGTGGAGGACACCTCCAACATTTCTCTGAGATGTAAATAATGTAATGTAATATCGTAATTGTGTGTTATACTCTCCCAAATTTGCACGCGTGTCCATGGTGTCTGGGTCACTTGTGTGTAAACTTTGACACTGTCTCGGGGCTATAAGATCCAGAGCATGTTTGCGTGGATGCGAGAGTGGACAACATGGTTAAGTTTACTGATACATTTAATAAAAGCTAATCATTAATTTGAAGTGTATTGCAGAAGATTTGTAAATACAGTTTTACCTGTTTCTAATTCTTAGCACGAGAATCTGGGACTGCTGAAATTTTTTCGATCACAGTAAAAACTTAGGCATTTAAGTCTGTAATGCATGAGGGTGTGGCTATGAGTTTTAAAAATAAATTTATTTGATTAACTGAAGTCCATCCTTCGTATCACCATCTCACCAGTGCACTGCTTATACTTCTAGATTCGAAGGTTTCCCTTTCGTGCCTTTGAAAGAAAATTTTACACTCTGTGACTTGCAAAACTCCCATAATTTTATCATATTTATAATTTTCAGAACGTTCTTTAAGTATCTTAGCAATGCAAATTTAACTTATTGATCTATTTGATTACCCAAATATTGGGTAATTTATTCCCCAAAGCTTTCATAAATACTTCAATTGCTTTAGTACATTACCCGACTAATTTGTTTTTGGTTAACTCTAGGTTAGCAAATGACCCCTTTTCGCACGAAAGTTTTCTTATATTAAGAATGTACATTGTTTTCAACACACGGAAATTATTTCTTCATAAGAATAACAGAATAATCAATCAATAATTCTAATATCAAATATTTTTAGCTGCTTGTGTGTTATACACTATATCAAGTATTAAAAGCATTGCTTTACTCTCGTGATCTTATTTCGTATTTTTAACTAATCTTCTCCCTTTATTTTCTTTTTTATTTATGGGATTTAATTCTCACCCTCATTTTCTAAAGGACGTTTCAATCAAAATGACATTTCTTCTTGAATCCAACCCTATACTCTTTGTCGCATCACCCCTCCCATCAATGCCATATCCTCTCATTTTCACCATACCTCCTGTCAATTTATGACGTATTGGCAATTCACAAGGGGAGCCTCAATCTGAAGTAATTCAATTGTATTTGTGTCCCAAAACGGGGCGCCATGGGAGAGAGGGGTAAGGTAGAATGTGGCAAAGAGCGACCCAATCCGAAGTCACAACAGAGAAGAGAACAGAGTAGATACTTTTCAGGTTAGAACCTCCCGGTGGTAGCTGGTACAAGCCTTCCCCTTCGCAGTCCTGGTCATTCCAATGCGCACTCAGAAACCGTCCATTCAGGGAGACGGCGTTTACGTAGGGCATATTTTTCCCAGCCATGCAGGGCGTGGTAGCAATATTAAAACGGTCAACATATCTAACACTATATAAATACAGATTTTCTGTTCTTGGGTTCCATTGCAATGAACCTATAGTGTGCTTCGACAGTGGAATATGATGCCTTAGATTTGGTAATTGCCCATGTTCTGAGATGTGAACAATTTAGAATGGAATGTTTATTTTTTATTTCTCCAGGTTTGCCTGATGTCACAGCCGCTGGTTTATGCTGTCATTTGTTTTCGTGAAATCCTCCCTTCCTCCCTTCGTTCCTCCCTCTTCCCCCTCTCTCTTTCTACAGTTAAGTTTGCAGTGAATATCTTTCTTCAATCACTGTCAACATACCTATACTTTATGAAAATTTCATATTGCTTTGAATTAAACCAATTGTTTTCGACAAACATAGTTCCTTAGTTTACGGGTAAACATACTAACAACGTCTCTAAGATCTCATCTTCGTGGTTAGCATGGTATTGTCACCTAATTATCGGAAGGCACGGCCAGCTAGCAGCTGGGTGGGCGACAGGAGGCATTCAAGGCCACGCGTACCCATTTATCTTGTGGCGTTCACTGAAGGGGATGTTGAGGAAAGTGTCACAGATCACTGGTCGCGTCTTTCCCCTCCCCCTGACGTCTGGAACATTCGGGATGATTTTCCGTGCCGCGAGGCTTCCAGAAACAGCAATCTTCCTATATAAGGACTGCAGTGGACAAGTCAGTTCAGTTCTTGGCGAGCAGCCGTGAGGAGCGCCGCGGAAGTGAACGGACTGGAAGACTGTGTACGTGTATCAGAGGAGTTTTACGTAATTGTGAGTGTAGAGTGCACCTGTGGCAGACGAAATGACGAATTGTAATTGTGTGCGCTACGCAATTCTGTGTAATCGGCAAGTGTTACAACTGTAATTCGGTGGAAATAAAGAACATTTTGAGTTTGTGCAATTGGACTTTTAATTTCACGAACCCACAAAGTCACAGTATAATTGACATACTTCTTATCCCCTTGTCTCTCTGCCATATATCATTAGGATACAAATTTCAAATTAATCCGCTGTGATACATTTCTTCTAAACGAATCCCAATTTCAGTGAAAAGATATTAATTTAGCGTATGCCTCATATTTAACTACTTAGAATACTTGTTTATAAATAGTCCATTAAGGACAAAGAAGTAGAAATCAACAAATTCTATAACTTCTAGGAACATAATACAAACCATAGAGATGGAATACTGACATTTGATCAGATAATGATTGCATTACACATGAAACATAAAATCGAGTTTTCACGAAACAACACTGAAGAAGAATGGATCGATAAGAAATGAATTTTCTGCTGGTTTCAGGTTAAAATAAATTGAGAAATTCGAAAATAAATAATTACATACGCAATGCTCATCTGATGTCATTGACTCTCCTAGACAGCAATGGCACCAGTATTTGATAATGATAATTGCAAACCACATTTCATTTTTCCACTATGAATTAGCTCGAGAGGAGATACTAGAATCAGAAAAAAAGTTGGAAGAGAAATCTTTTGAGTCACTGTTTAGCAGAATTGATACATTGAACAATTCCAAGCATTACATATTTCATGTGAGAACACAAATCACTGTACTTTATCTTCAGATTTTATCGTTTAAAGTTCTTCTGATACCCGCAGTACAATAATTGATTCATAGTAAGATTTAGGTAGTTGTGAAGTTGCTTTACTGCCATGCTATTGACTCCATTGCTGACAGTATCCATTTTAAGTCTTTATAGATGTTATCACGCCCAGTCCCATGGTGCATTGAGAATTTGACGTAACACTTTATATTAAGCATTTTGTATAATCTTAACATTAGATTTCTTGGTGAAACCTCAAATTTGCAACCCATACACTCAAACTGGTTTTAATATTTGATTATATAGCAATTTATTTAGTACATTCAGTTGGGGACGTCTCCCTAACAACCGATATGCTTTGTTGTACTTCACAGGTGTCATTTTACATTTAATTTTTGCATTCCACCTTAAATTTATATCAACTTTCGTGCCGAGATAATTGGCCTCATTTGCATATAAGATGCATTTGTTTATTTAAAAATATAGGCTAACTTTTTATTTTCAAAATTATAATGCGAAAGCTGTTCAATAAAGAATGATCATAACTTTTGTATGGTCACAATTTTTCGCATTAAAATTCAATCTTATTCAAACACGCCGTAGTAGGTTCATTGTTGGTACTTCTGGTTCCCGCCTGTGAGAACCAGGCAAGTTCACACATGTTCAGTATCACCTACCACTACAATGGAGATAACATGCAGTTAAAGTTGATGTTAGAGGAAGATCCGCAGTTTCTTTCAAATGTAATCACTGCTGATGAAACTTGGCTACATCATTTTGATCCTGAGAGCAAACAGCAGAGCTCACTGAGGAAATCTCTTTCATCACCAACCCCCCCCCCCCCCAAAAAGCAAAAGTGGTTGCTTCTTCTGGGAAAGTTATGGTCATCTCATTCTTTGATATTCATGGAATGGTTTATCAGCATATTGTACCTGCACACACCACACACACACACACACACACACACACACACACACACACACACACACACAACACACACACACACACACACACACACACACACACACACACACACACACACACACACACACACACCAGTAACTAGACAATGCTATAGGGACGTCCTGAAAACATTTGAAGTCCATATCAGAAGCAAAAGACCACATTTCCGTGAAATAGGCTGAATGTTGCACCATGATAATGCGTGGCCGCATATTGCCAATGTTGTTGCTGAGTATCTTGCAAAAATCAACGTGAAGTCGATCCCTCATCCACCCTATAGTCCGAATTTAGCCCCATGTGACTTTTTTTCTATTCCAAACTTGAAGAAACGCCTTCGTGGGAGGCATTATCCATCATCAGAAGCAGTGGTTAAGGCTGTGTAGGCGATTATGAAGGATCTCTCTAAAAATTGTTCCCAGCATGTCTTTGAGGACTAGCAGTAACGCTGGGATAAGTGCATCGCATTCAGGGGAGACTATTTTGAGGACCATCAAAATCACGTTGTCAAAAAAAAGTGATCATTCTTTATTGAACAGCCTTCGTATATATAATTTTGTTCTCGTTGCGTTTAAAATATCTTTTAGCTCATATGCTAATTCCATTTAATACATTTTGAATGTTATCGGACTGCTTGGTTTCCAATTGCACCAAAAGCCAAAATGGCAGTGTCTTAAGCAAAAGTGACCTATTGTTTCTAAGTATATCATTAGCATACAATAAGTACAATAATGGACAAGGACATAAAGAACTAATGATGATTATTGAAGCTAAATTAAAAGTTCATGCAGAAAAGCTATAAGAAAAGTGATGTAATACATGAGCTGTTTAAAAGCATAAAGTCCTTTTGACATTATTGATTCTTCGACACAATGACATTAGCGTCTAATGAGTATGAACAGAAACCACACCACAACCACACCCAGTTGGAGAAGAGACATCATAAGCACATAAATAGAGAGGGCAGTTTTGATTTTCTTAAAGTGACACCCAGAAAAATGAGAAGAGAACGATTTAAATGTTGCAGAAATGAGACTGTTCTAAGGACTAAACAACAAAGATGAGATAACTATGTTGTTTATTATTGGACGTAAGGTTACGATAAGAAAATTAATGAAATCTGTAAAATTAAAGCTATGATGTTCCTTTTTGTGTGTTTTTCAGAAATGAGGCATGAGCATCTGTTGTGAATTGAGCAAAGTCCATTAAATGAAGATATTTGCCTTTAACCAGTTGTCGGAGATATTTTATGGGCCCTCAAGAAGTGGAGAGAACAGCTTTTACTATCTGGCAATTGAAACTGTCATAAAACCCCAAGGGCTTATGATAATGGCATCTTAAGAATTTCGCAATTTTATTGCTTGGCATTTCTTTTCGTTCTTTGATATGTAGCTTTGCATCTAATTTTCCTGTTTAAAAATCATTGCTACTGTTACAGAAATGTGGAGATAAATACTCCAATTAAAGTGTGAAGCGAAATTGTATAGTTTCGTATTGGAACTGACAGATCAACTTTTGCTTCTTGTCTGATCTGAATTTCGGAGAGTGCATTATACTTGGGTATTTTTAAATTCATCGTATTTAAATTAAGACAGAAGATCGCAAGGAGACTTAAATATTTCAATGATTGAAAGAGGGTGCTCCTTCTATGAAGCAGTTTGATTGCACTGAGGAAAGAGGGATGAGCAGGGTGTTATATCCTCGAGGAAACTTTATACTCTTGCGGCATGCGTTTGTTTTGTGTTTGTCATCTAGAAGGCCAAGTTTCACCGACGGCATAACGAATATGTACCAACATGCGGGTATCCGTAACACACACAAGACACATCGGCCGCAGGGCAGCCCCTATCGTTGCTAGACTTCCCGACCTTCTACTGGTCGGCCACTAACAAATCTATTGAAGGTAATTAATTCGTCTCGGGGAGATGGAGGCCACCGGCAGAAGACAAGGTGCGATAAAAATCTCAGTCCGAAATTAGGATTTATTTTTTATATCAAACACCACGTCCACATCAATGTCCATAAATTTGGGGAGTAATGGGTAGTTAGCGACAGGTAGGATTCACATGAGCCGACTGTAATGATAAGGTGGATCGTTTCGCCCAGGAGGCGAGAAATTGCGAGAGGTATTGCCGACGACTCTTCACTGCTATGCACAGGTGCAACGGCTAGTTAATAATCAAGCAGCTAAATAACAACTACACCCGAGCGTTACGGCGTCTCAGAATTTTGGCCGGTCCAGTGATCCAACTTGGGTGCATTTGCAACCTAAACTGGTTCAGTTACAAGGGCAAAAGTTCAAATTTTCAACATTCCTATGACGTTCAAGGTAGGCAAAACTTTGTGCATGATAATTTAGCTGGCTTCGACGTTGTAGAAGTTGCTTTTTAATTCGAATTCCCTTTAAATTAGTTTCATTCACCTCCCACATTTTTATGCAGCTGTTGTCCAAAGATCAAGAAGATATTTGTGACAATATGAGTATTACCCATATGAGTAATAAAACTGAGAAAATCTTTTGATATTCTCATAAAAGGACAGAAATATTGGCTTCCTTAACCTGTGCTGACAGTTCTCCCAGCTGCACAATCTATGAATACTATTCGCTCACTTTGATGCGGCCTTTTTGGTTCGGTTTAAATCATATTTTATATACCTAGTGATGAAGCAAATGAGAGAAATAGAAAATAATGAGAAAAACAGTATTCGACTGGTTAAGGATTCAGAAAAGGATATTTAACTAGTAGATTAAAAATAGCTTAGGTTCAGATTTAATGAATGGGGTAGGCCATGAAGTTACCTATACAATATGGCCATTTGAGTTCTATTCACCATTTATGACCTTATCTAGTCTCCAATACTAGAATTCTTGATGAAAATAAGCGAGCTTCTTGGGAGAAACCATTGATAGTTTATGATCAGAGAGGAACCAATTGTTAAGATGTTTAACCCTGAGTATTGCCAGTGATCGCTATCAATCTGCTTTGGCATCAAGTTGGATCAACTTGTTGACCAATATTATAAAGAAGTTCTCTCAGCTGGCAGTGTCCAGTTGTTAGACCTACTATCCAGCTGAGTTAACAATAGACCAACAGAGTACAAAATTGACTGAAAAGAGATGGCCAAAAATGATTCTCAGGAAATCACCTACAGACCTCGAAAATGTGGATCTAACAGCTCAAATCCTGAGCTTTTGGGTAGAAAAAGAAATGAGTATTACATTATTTTGTATCTTCAATCGCATAAATGTATTAAGTAAAATAAAGTAATATTCAGTTAATAGAGAAAACTTGGTTAGATAACAGAATCCGTGAGTTAAAAGTTAATGGAAATGTAATATGCTTTATGATTAGAAACAGAATTCTCTCTAGCTCGCCTCGGTGGCGTAGATGGTAGCGTGTCTGCCTTAGGTTCAAGAGGTCCCGAGTTCGAATATCGGTCAGGGTGAGTTACCTGGATAAGGTTTCTCCGGGGTTTGCCCTTATCCTTCAAGACGTATGTCGGGTAACTGTAAGCTCCATGGACACTGGACTTATTTGAGCATCATTTTACCCAATTCATTCACCGTCCGGTATGACTTAACGCTGTGGGACGTAAATTACGAAAAAAAAGAATCTCTCCAAAGTTTTCAATGAGAAAAAAAAAATGACGAAGGGAGAACAGCTCCAACGTGGATTAGAAATCACAAAAAACATTGAGATGTACAGGGCAAGTTTGATAGGTGAGAGGAACAGGGAGGTAGCGAAGGGGGGAGAATGTTTACTCCTATTGCTGTACAGCGCTCGTGCTTTGAGGTGAGGAATTATTCTGGTACAGAAATGAATCAATCTTGTCTAATCTTGTCTGATTTTAAATAGCTTGGAAACCAGAAATGCTAATCCGATTCAATAAATGCAGTGCCAGTAATTGCAATCGCCAATTTGTACGATCTTGTATTTAGACTGAGTATACTTATGTCTTTATTAGGTATTCTCCCGCACATTCTTATTCATGTTCATAGCAGACTGTTTTACTTTCTATCGTTTTCTTTTAGCAATACCTTCACACCTGCATTTCACCGTTTCTTTTTCCTTTCTTTCTGCTTCACGTGCAGGCTAAGAATCCACTTTCTATTTTATTTTTCTCTCTTTAGAGACTGCCCGCATACGATACATAATATTTCAACTTGTAAGAAAAAGTGCCACTATTATAGACACAAAAATAAAAGTCGGTTATTTATTGTCCTTAGAATTATTTTGAAATTAACCGTATACATTTTCACATCTAGATATGCAACTGGTTCTAGGTGATACGTGAGAAATAAATGCAATGATTGTTTTTGCATGTATTATTACAAATTTTATGAAGCTCTTTTAATTCTTTATTTAAAAAGTGTACGGCTCAAAAGCTTTTGTGTGCCACTGTTTAAGTGGTTCGATATTTTAATCTGTTATCATTAAAATCTGGAGTACGACTAAGAAATATAGAGATCGATAAACTATTTATCGATTTAACACTTGTAACGTGCACAAATATACTACGTAATCACGAAGGTCCATGCCTGCTCGTGGATAAATCAAGGGTTCTCTTTTTTTACCTTAACGCAAGGATTGCGTTATGTTAATAGTAACCAATGAAAACCGGTATTTACTAAAAATGGGAGGCTATGTTTACTACATAAAAAACTCCTGGAAATATATTCTAGGGCTTCTTGTTTTCATGTTAGTTTTTTGAAGGCAACGAGGAGGAAGCTGCAATATTTCTTCTAAAAAGGGGCACAGCATTTTATTAACTGGAATTATATATCCTGAAGAAAAGTTTGATCCATAGCACACATAGTAAAAGGATTTCCTTTGTCTTCTTTTTTCATTCTTCGGAGACATTGCGAGATGGTATTGCTACTGATTTGGCTACTGCATTTACTCCTAATTTATTGAATAGAGATGGCAGGCGTTTCTCAGCTGCAACATTCATAATATAAATTCTGTTGTATGGAAAATACAAATGGATATTAAACCAATGACCAGAAATGCAAGCATACGGATGTCAGGATATAACCGTTGGTCCCATTAAGTATTATTTATTAAGAATTATGACGCTCATTTTCCACAGCATTACATTTCCTCAAATTTGCAACTGTATCTGGTTAGATCACAAAATATTTCTTACCGAAAGCTGTTGGAGTAATTTTGAGAAAATCAGTTGCATGAAGCTGTGAGTGTTAAATACTTCAATATTGTATTTTTACTGAAACAATGCTTGAAGTATCAAGAACTAACTTTACCAAATAAAGGATGGGTAAGTAATTTACCAAATAATTTGGAAGATAATGGTATGGTTGATATTTGGAGAAAAGGAGAAACTAATTATAAAGGTTTCTGGAAAAGGTCTAGAATACGATTTGAAGACATGGAGATCCAGAAACTGTTTAGTCAAATAACAGAGAAGAGATCACTTGTTTTCTATATTCCATTGAAAAATAGCTGGGGGAGGAAGAGGTATATAGATAGCACTAGCACTGAAGAAAGAAAGGGGTTACCATGGTTACGAACATGGATATGTAGATTAAGAGATCAAAGAAATGGATACCCGCAAGATGAGCCCATTGTGTGGGGACAAAGAGGATATAGAACATATACTGTTTGATTGAAAGGAAACAGAGATGTGGTGGAAAGAATGTCAAATATCAAACATGAATAGGAGAATCACCTTAATCAAGGTTTTAAGCAAAAATTATAAAAACATAGGCCAGATTTTAAGTAAGGTAAAAAGCAAGTGGATATGGACTGTAAAAAGATAGAAGGAATAATAAATGACTATTCTGTAATAACACATTTTGTAACACTTCTGTAAATATATTTAATGGACTGTCTTGTGTAGCAGTGGCCTGGGCCAAAACAGAGGGCAGTCAAACAATTATAAAAGCTTAGTACCTCAATAAATATTGTATTTATGTGTATATTTCTGACACCAGCAGAATAAAACCCTGTTAAATTATAAACCTGACGCTTAAGTTCACTTTCTTCAGAAGTTGAGGCCCGAATATTTTTTAAGAAAATTGTATTGCGCAAAACAACCTTTCACATGGGCAAATTTTAGAACATATTTATGCCATAAAATGATTCTAACAAATAGCAAATAACATACGCTTAGAATATATTTGTGACAAATAAAATATTTCTTGAATTTCCTACAAAATGACTTTAAGTCCTCTTTATTCTGAAACATTCTGTAAACAAGCAAACTCTTATTGCTAAAAATATATAGATCATGAAATAAAACAATTTACACCAAATAAATAACTTTAGTATAGATAAACAGTTTTGTGCTAGTTTTTGTTACCTTTTGCATTTTCAAACACTTGACCATTAGTTTTTATACATAAAAAGTCATTATGTCTATGCAAAGAGAATATTATGTTAAAGTCGTCACACGAATAGTTTTCAAAACATCTGACGATCGCTTAAGTCTATTGCATTCCCCTTATTCCATCATGCCTGGGAGAAAATGTGAATAGCTTTAGCATGTCTACCTCTGGTTCAAGAGGTCCCTAGTTCAAATCTCGGTCAGTGTGATTTACCTGGATAATATATTTTCCGGATTTTTTCCCTTATCTTGAAAGAAAAATGTGAAGCAGCTCGAAGCTCTATGGCGCTTGGTCTCATTGGAACATCATTTCATCCATTTCATTCGCCGTCCGATGTACCTTAGCGTTGGAGGAGGTAAAAATTAAAAAAAGGGATGAATATACGAGGATTCGTCCAAAAGTAATGCCTCCTATTTTGTCCCTTAAATAAGTAGGTTATGTGAAAACTTTGAATTTGGCGCAATTCCTCAACCTTCGTCTCCAATCGCCTGCAGTAGTAACTTCCTAAGTCAACAGGTGGCAGCACTGCATCCTCTTGCAAAATGGCTGACATCGACATTCGTATTAGACAGCGCTCTGTGATTGAATTTTTGACTGCGGAAATTGAAACGCCAATTCGCATTCACGAAAGACTAAAATGTGTATGGTGATGCAACGGTGGATGTCAGCACTGTTAGACGATGGGTTCGTCGCTGTAACGAAGCTGAAGGGCAAACACCATTGGCGGATGAAAAGCGAAGAGGCAGGCCGGTGACTGCAGTGACACCATGCAACATTCAGCAAGTCGATGACATCATTCGTGGTGATCGCCGCGTAACAACAGGTGAATTGTGTCGCATCACCTCCCTCAGTAAACGCAGTGTGATGACAATTATTCAACAACGGGGTTACTCAAAAGTTTGTTCACGTTGGGTACCAAAATTGTGAACCGCCCGAAACAAAGATACAAGGAAAACAATAGCCTTCAATTTGGAGGTAGAGGAGTTTCTGGAAAAAATTGTTACTGGAGACGAAACGTGAGTTCATTTGTTTGAACCTGAATCAAAGAGGCAGTCAATGGAATGGAATCGCACAACGTCACGGAAGAAAAGAAAATTCAATACTCAGCGGTCGGCAGGGAAAGTTATAGCGACAGTGTTTTGGGATGCAGAGGGTGTGCTTATGATTGACTTTTCTGGAGCAGGGATGCGCAATAAATTCTGTCCAATACGTCAGAACTCTAAAAATGCTGAAACCACGTCTTCGCCGAGTTCGCCCAACAAAAACTATGGCGGATGATCTTCTTTTGCATGATAATGCAAGACCACACAAGAGCCGTTACACCAATGCATAAATTGAGAAATTGGGGTGGCAAGTCTTACCTCAGGCCCCATACAGCTATGACGTGCCACTATCAGACTTCCATCTGTTCGGACCACTAAAGGAAGCTCATCGTGGGATTCATATTGAATATGAGGAGGCTGTGAAAACGTCCTGCGTCAATGAGTTAGGAAGCAAGACCGTGTATTTTACCACACTGGAATACATGCCCGAGTTAAAAGGTGGACCAAAACTGTGGAAAAGGACGGCGATTATATTGAATAGTAGCAAATTAGTCATCAATGTTGTAGTTTTCAAGTTGTGTAAATTTGATTCAGTTTTCTTGGCAATTAAATGAGAAAAAATAAAATAGGAGGCATTATTTTTGACCCACCCCCGTATGTAATGTCGTCAAGCCATTTCTAAAACGCATCTGATATTTAGAGACTCGTGTGACTTTCTGTACTTAGTCTAATACATCAGATAGGTTTTAGAAATGCTTTGACGACATATAAAGGTATGCCACATGTGCCTGCATAATTTAAAAAATGTAATGTTTACAATTATTAATTCTTTGCCGAATTATCAACATATGGAACCTATACAAACGTAAACATTAAGAGTATTTTTTATTTAAGCTCATTGTGTACAGAATAGCTATGGTCATGTTCGTTCTACCACCAAAGATGATCAGGGATATTTTCCAACTGATCCGTTCCTCAGTATAACGAAACCTGTTCTTTTGGAAGAGTTGTAGAATACCTCCAAACTTTGTAACCACCTATCAATCTTTATTTCCCCTCCCTTTCTCTTTGACAGTATCTGGACTTAACAGCGTGTAGTTCGAAGGAGATACGCACCAGTTCCTAACAATTCTGACCAGTTGGGCATAGGAAAAAATAAAGATAAAGCTAATTAGCAAGTTCCAGCACTCCTTTTATCGAAGAGAGGCCCCTATGACAATAAGATGAGGGTAGTCTTAAGTAGGTATTTTGGTTCTGTATTATGCAGGTACGACTCCGACAGCTGTCTTACTGCGCATGTCTTAGATATTCATGCAATTATCAAAACAAAAGGTGTTCTGTTTTGAGTTTGTAGAGTATTAACTCTTACAATTGAAACATTGAAGCATTATAATTTTAAAGAAGAATTGATAAGTTTTTAAAAGTGAGATATGTTTTATATAAATGTGAGTAGCTGGCATTCTTAATTTGTAAGAATACTCACTCAGACTTTTTTATTTAGCTGCAGAGGTTCTACTCCCATTAGTCCTGAACCCGTAGGACCAAGACCCGAGTCTCTTTCTACCCGGGAGCGATGGAAAACTCAGGGGGTCTTTCCATGGGGCAATACCTTGAGTCTAAAAAGCCCCCCCCCCCATCGACTACAACGTCAAGACGGGTGGAAGTGGATACGCCACTTACGCGCGTCAACCCCACAGGGAAGACTACCGAAAACCTCGATGGGGCCGCCTGGTGATCTAGCACACCTTCTACTAGCTCTGGAGGCTAGTACCCGGTACTTATGAGGCAACCCTCTACCCCCTTCGGGTGGCCGTAGCCTAGCCATAGGTACCCAATTCCCCATGGGTGTCGGGAATACACCGCCCCGACGAGTCCAACCCAATCCTAACAACTCCCTGACGGGAGGGGTTAGGTAGTTTGGCCCGAGGTTCCTCTAGTAACGTCAGAGGTACCACGAGTGCTAAGGGTCCGCAGTGCCCGCACCACGGCAGCTGAAGGGGAGAGTGAGTAATCTTACAAATTAAGCATGCCAGCTACTCACATTTATATTCAGGCATTATCTGTTTGAAATGTTTAACCTACCTATAAAATGAACTTTTTGATATTAAGAATTTATAGAAGCTAAACATTTTGGATTTTGTGGATTTTATATAAATATTACCTACTTCTGTTGTGTATTTGACTAGTTTACCACATAGAGGAATGCTGATAAGTTCCCACAACTACACTGACCTGCATTTGCCTATGACGTTTCCATTCAAGTAGGTCTCATTCCTTCAGTAGTTCACACTGGTTTACAGTACATTGTGCGCATATACTTCCTAATGGGACGAAAAAAGGAGATTGGAGCTGAAAAGCATGCTATTATTGTAGCTCTGCATCCAGAAGTCTATTCTAGTAGGACAACAGCAGGAGAATTTGGCTTAGTCCAATCTACAGTAGTGTCTATATTGCAGCGGTTCAAATAAACTGGTGCCAATACAAGTGTTTCTCGATCTGTAAGACCTCTAGTACCATCATAACGGAAGATTAGTTTATATGTGTAAAGAGTAAAGTCAGAGAACTCGTACAGCATCTAAAATTCGGAAGCTCCAACCTCTGTCTGAATCGTGCAACGTCGCCTTCGTAAACAAGGTTTATAGGGGTGCACAGCTCCAAGAAACCTTTATTAGGCACACAAAATAAGGTCAAAAGATTACAATGACACAGCAACATAAAAACTAGAGCGTTCGGCGATAGTCCAAGATGTTATCTACGGACGAGTCCCAGTTTCAAGTGATTGCAAGCCATCGCAAAATGTTCGTCGACTTCTTGGAGAACGTATGAAGAAGCAATGTGTGATCTCAATGTTGCGCCATGATGGAGGATTGTTTTTGGTGTGGGGATGTCCTGCAGGTGCTAAAAGTTAATAACCTAATGAGAATTAATGAAACCTTATAGAAGTTAGGATATCACAGGATACTAATAAAAAATGCCGATCTACCTGGCAAGAGACTGATTGGTCGTGGGTTCTTTAACAGCAGGACAATGATCCGGAACATGCTTCTAAGTTGTGCAAAGGGTATGTCAATAGAAATGAGAAATGTGGGGAACTGGAAAATATGATATGGCCAAGTCAATCAACTGATTTAAATCCCATTGAACTCTTATAAGACAAACTTGACAGCGAAGTGAGAAAACCGAGGTTGTTAATGTTCAAGATCTGTAGTTTCAGTGCAATATCTGCAGAACCACTACGCAATCTTATCTACAGAATCCAAGAGTTTGCGCAGCGATTCTGAGGACAAAGGGTGGATACTTTGAAGAGGCTGAAATCTAAAACATATATTTTACTTAATACTAAAGAGAGAAAGTATTAATTGTGTTGTTCTTTACAATTTTTAGGACGTGTTTCATTGAACTGATGTATTTAACTTCGTTCATAGGTCATCTAAAACTTTTGACCGGTAGTGTACATGTGACTAAACTCTGCAGACTTATATATTTGTCTGCGCTATTACCTAATACTGTGATTTAATATTTACGTTTAACAGACTATAAGAGAGATCGTTTTAACATATCTATAATTCACTAAAGATGCTTAAATCAATTAAGATACCAATGGACTCACTGAATAGTAAGTAAAATATTAAATATATCACAAAAGTATTAATTAATATTAGATTACGACCAGCATACTTTTAATTACTGGAAGAATTTCAGTAATGTTTAAACTGCAGCAAATAAGTGCTTTTCATTACCAAAACTTAGGCCAAAACCAATGCGGCACGTAGCGAGGAAACATTTAGCCCGCCTCTGTAACGTAGATGGCAGCACGTCTGCCTCACGTTCAAGAGGTCCCGAGTTCGAATCTCAATCAGGGTGAGTTACCTGGATAAGCTTTTTCCGGGGTTTTGTCTTATCCTGATAGACGAATGTCGGGTAGCTTTAAGCTCCATGGACCCCGGACTCATTTAAGCATCATTTCACCAATACCATTCATCGTCCGATGTGACTTAACGTTGGAAGACATGAATTATAAAAAAGAGAACATTAGGTGTATATTCAGTAAGAATAACACGAGTAAATGGTGGAAAGAATTGTTTAAAAATACTCTAGACATAAGACTCCTATGTTGACTTTAGAGTATTATAAATCTATTAGTAAATGTTACACCAAAATATATCAGTACAGAAGCGTCAAGATATCGGCCCGTAACAGGTTACTTGTTCTATTACAGAAAGGAAGTAAAATTCTTTACGCCCTTTGTGAATATGCTGAAGTACCAATCCTTAATAATCTCACACTTAATAGTATTCATCTGAAAGTTTAATAAATTTTGCTATACTCTGCACTCATTAAACTGAACTCACAATTTCCCTATGCCCTATAGTCGATTACTATTACAACTCTGAATGAAATTCTTATTTCATTTATGCTACTTCCCGGTAAAGTTACTGTTCCTGAATTGCAGTAAGTTTGTTTAGATATAACTCAGTTTGTTAGCTTATTACATACGTGTGCAAATTATTAGACTCAATGGTGAAATTTTTAACATATACCATTTATTTTCTGTTTATGTAACAGAAACAATATTAAAAACTATTTTTTTCAACTCTTAGTATTTTTATGCATTCCTTTAGATTTTATTACCATTTTGATGCGTTTAGGCATTCTCTCTACAAGGGTGGGAGCACTTTTCCTTTATTTCTTCATCTCTGTGCCAAATGCTTATCAGGCCCTCAATTTTGCTGTTACTTTTAATTTTTTCAGTCTCTGTTTAACGATGCCCCACAGATTCTCTATTGGATTTAAATCATGGCCATTCTCCGGCCATGGTAGTACTTATATATTGTCTTCTTTGAGGAACTAAGTTACAGATTTTGCTCTATGGCAGGGAGCACTGTCATGCATGAGCACAAAATCTCCATTTAGAAACCATTCTTTACTTTGCGGAAATAGTCTTGTTTCTAATACACGTTTATACTGCTTCTGCTCCATAGATCCCACAGCTATGTATAATCTTTCAGGTCCATGGACAGACATACAGCTCCAGACCATTTTTAATATTGGGTGCTTTACTCTTTGATAAAACACACTGAGGGGAAAATGCATCCTTATCTGTCCTTCTCACATATTGGCTACTATCTTCACATACTTCAAACATGGATTCATCTGACAAAATCACCTGAAACAATAAAAACCTCTATTAATATTAAACAGTTTTAAAATTGCTCAAAGATAGTATAACAAAACCAGCAATGAGAGAAACGAAGTTTGGGCTGTTTATTTCATTTCCAAAGAAATGTATATGTACATATTTTAATTTTATGCTATATATAATTTTCCTACTATTTACCTGTTTCCAAAATTCCACTGGATGTTTCTGCATCTCTTTGGCCCATTCTACACTTTTTTGCAATTGCAGGTGTCGGTTTAGTCTTTTTACGAGGCCTGAGTGCTGGTAAACCTGCTTCACATAATCTTCTGCGAACTACTGAGGCTGATATTTCTGTACCGTACTGCTTTAGTTGAATACTGAAGTCAATGCTGGTTGCTCTTCTATTTTGTTTTGCCACCTACACAAGTTTTCTTTGGATCCTTGGTGATAGCTTTCTTTTCCTCCCGCATTTTCCATCCCTTTGTTAGGTCAACGTCTCACCGAATGTTAAAGCTTGATTAATGCAACTAACAAATATTTATGAAATATACAATTTCTTAGCTATTTAACGTTGTGAATAAAGAGTTTCCTTCAAAAGACTCTCAGTTATTACTTTCCTTGGGGATAAGTCAGCAGTTTTACCCATAACATCACTTTTGAATCAATGTGAATGCTAAGGATAAGATACACGATGTTACCTGGCTTGAGATCAATTAATAATAAATACTGAGGATATATTAGCCATAAAACTCAATAAAGGCAAATAACAAAAATCTTCAGTTACTACATTCACCAAATGAAAGCAATATCACCAAACAGTTGGATAAAAGGACATGAAGAAAATGGCTGCTCTTAATTCAGAGCTACCACCATATTATTATAAGTAAAAGAAAAATCCCACAACTATTATTAAGAGATAAATTTCATTGAATATGCTTCATATTATAGCAAGGAAAAGAATTACGACAAATTGAGATAGGTTACGGCGGTAAATAACTTTTATTTTGAATGTTAAACTGAAGCAAAGTATATATATAAACATGAATGAGTCTAATAATTTGCACACGTGTGTATTAGGTATATTGTTGAATTAGATGTACAAAATAAGTCTCGAAAATATTATCTAATGTGCGGAAGAGAAGAGGGTCAATTAATTTTTAAGGTCATGGCTAACACTACCCAGCAAGGTGCATCCATGGTAAAATTCGGGGCTTGTATAATGGAGATCCCTGATTAGTTTACGTCAAGCTCCTTTTCTTTACGTTCTTTTTATTCAGTCCCCCCTCAACATTTGATAGGAGAGTGCCGCGAAGATTCCTCTTCTACCTTATTTCCTCTCAACTATTTCGTGTCCCAAACTCATATATTTCAGGTGATGGCGACTGGTGCGTTGTGGCTGGACGCTGGAGTTTGATGTGTAGGATTGCTAGAACTTGGACAAAGGGATGCTGCCCCATCTTTGATAGAGCACATTATCGATATCTGGTCGTTTGTGGGTTTCTGCTTCGTTCTGTGAGTCTTGCAAGTCATAAATGTTCTACAACGGTGATGAGCTTCAGTGGTCTCTTCAATCATCTTTCTTCGCTTTTCGTTTTCTTATTTGTAAATGTCCCGTGAATACACATTCGTGCTAGTTAACTTTGAATTCCCATAGGAGTTACATCAAATGAGATAGATATTCTTAAATGTGCCATTTTTGTTAAATCACCTTTTTGAAGGGTTTGGTATTTGCAATACATTTCTTGTGTTTTTTTTTCTTTTTCTTCGGAATTTCTCATATTTCGGACTCAGTAGAACTAAGTTTCATTCACATTCACCTGTTACTCATGTGATCATTCCAGAATTACTCACGTTAAGGATGATTATTGAAATCACGGATTGATATTGATTGGTGTTCCAGCGGTTTGTACATTAATGTTTGATGTGTGCTTTTTTATTCAAAAGCCTTGGAGCTTAATAAATGAAATGAAGCAGTGGAGAATGAGATGCTCCACTAATCGCTGCCTAAGAAAAACATTGGAGTGTCACAAATAGACAAAAATAGTTTAATTTCTACTTTGGAATTGAGACTACCTTGAATTACAGACCAATTATTCAAGAGAGAGTTAATGATACAATTTACATTAGAGACAAACCGGAATCGTCAAAGAAACGAGACACTCGACTAAGGAATTCCTTTCAAACAAACCGTTGCAGAAGTTTTGTGGTAATGCCGGAAGAAGTAATGTCTTCTGCTGTTGAGAAATTATCAACTGATGTAACAACTTAGGCTTTCACGGCCGGCGTCAATCCAGTAAGATGTAAAGGTTTCGGAACTTACTGAATTATCACCCAGTCAAGGTGAAACTTGGACATTAGCACCAAGAGTTGGAGACGTCGCATATCTTCAAGTGTGTGTGTGTGTGTGTGTGTGTGTGTGTGTGTGTGTGTGTGTGTGTGTGTGTGTGTGTGTTTGTGTGTGTGTCCTCTAACGTTAAGTCATATCGGACGATGAATGAAATGGATGAAATAATGCACAAAGTAGTCCGCGGTCCATGGAGCTTAAAGGTACCTGACATTCGTCTATCAGGATAAGGGAAACTTATGAAAAATACCTTCCTATGTAACTCACCCTAACTGAGATTCGAACTCGGGACCTCTTGAACGTGAAGCAGACACGCTACCAACTATTCTTCTCAGTCAAGGAGACATTCCACTACGGCATATATGGAATAGATGACAGATAAAAGAAGTTATCAAAAGAGAGTCAGTAATATCAGTTATCTTTCAAGTCAGAGTACTGGGATCAGTCGACCTGTTCAGCTGGTTCACCTTTTTGAAGATTCTTCGGATAGAATGAACTTTGTGGATTGATATTGAATTAACCATGTTTTACTTTCCAGTTGTTTCTATGTCGACCTTTTCGTTTAGTGCTTGTTTTACATCATTTGCAATTTAAGGACTTTGAAGTTGAAAATAAATAAAATGTTTTGCAGTTGAGGTGATTCTCATTCATGTAAGCAAGGCGCAACATAATATGAGGCATATAAACAAGTTTATACTAATATTTGAAGAATTATATATTATTATCTACGAGGGCTGTTCAATAAAGAATGATCATAATTTTATAGACTTAATTTTTCGCACTAAAATTCAATCGTATTATATTCTGTTAGCTCAATTACACGCCGTAACAGTTTCATTGCTGGTACTCCTGGTTCCCGCCTGTGAGAACCAGGCAAGTTCAGACATATTCAGTATCGCCTACCGCTGCAATGCAGGTAACATGCAGTTAAAGTGGATGTTAGAGGAAAAGCCGGAGTTTCTTTCAAAAGTAATCACTGCTGATGAAAGTTGGCTACATCATTTTGATCCTGAGAGCAAACAGCAAAGCTCAGTGTGGAAGTCTCCTTCATCAACAACCCTCAAAGAAGCAAAAGTGGTTGCTTCTGCTGAGAAAGTTACGGTCATCTCATTCTTTGACATTCATGGAATGGTTTATCAGCATGTTGTACCTGCACACACATCAGTAACTGGACAATACTACAGGGATCTCCTGGAAACATTACAAGTCCATATCAGGCGCAAAAGACCACATTTCCGTGAAGCAGCCTAGGTGCTGCACCACAATAATGCACGGCTGCATATTGCCAATGTTGTTGCTGAATATCTTGCAAAAATCAACGTGAAGTGCATTGCTCATCCTCCCAATAGCCGGATTTAACCATGTGACTTTTATCTATTCCCTAACTTGAAGAAACGCCTTCGTGGGAGGCATTATCCATCATCAGAAGCAGTAGTGAAGGCTGTGGAGGCGATTTTGAAGGATCTCTCAAAAATGGTTTCCAGCATATCTTTGAAGACTGGCAGAAAAGCTGGGACAAGTGCATCGCATTCAGGAGAGAATATTTTGAAAAGGACCTTCAAAATTATGAGGATGAGTAAAGGTATGTTGTCAAAAAAATTGTGATAATTCTTTATTGAACAGCCCTCGTGTATGACAGTTTCTACTGCAAGGTATATTCTCTACGTGCCTCTGTTTGCATTTTATATCTGTGAACATATAATCAAAAAACGTAAACTTCGTTAAATACCAAACGTGATATTAAAGGATATATGACTGAAATTCCTTGAACATTATCAAAAACTCACCTTTTCCTCGTTTAAGTCTATGAAATAGTGCAAGCCTTGCTGAATCCAAAGAATGCTTAGACAGCAACCGCAAGCCATTTTAAATGCTCTAATCTAGTTTGAAAGTTACGTGACTGTTAGTGTTAGACACGAATTCTAATTCTTTATCCTTATTTTCTTGCTATTGAAAACTTCAGCATTTTTCATCCTTCTAGCGTCGTAGTTTCAGTGTTACACTAATGAAGCTTGCTACACACGTTTATAGAGACAAACTGAATAGAGATTGTCCTGGGTTTTATTGTGAGATGCATTTAAGCACACTTTATTTACTTTAAAACACAACATTTTCAAATTGTGGGAGAAAAAGCCATATTCATAGCTTTAAAAATTTCTGGAGCCTAAAGTTATATAGACACAGAGAAATATAGGACAAATTATAAAAATTGGATGTATTGGGAACCTGTTGTTATAATATTAGACCAAAATTTAAGTTATTTTTTCACAAGGGACTTTTTAGGTGACGTAAGCAAAACTAAATACATTTGACCATATTTTCCAAACTATCAAAATGAAACTGATAACATTTGGGCACTAAGCTACATCTATCGTATAAATCTTAAGAATCTAGCTTTATTAGTTCAGGATTTCAAATTTTCATTCCAAAGTATCTTTAAGTTAAGCCTCTCGCCAGGAAGCAAATGGAATACTTTTAAGAAAATCCCCATATATCATAAAACCCTTATATGCAAGATGTCAGGAATTTTCCGTTTTCTGGAAAAATCCTCCAACAACGTTGATTAAATTAACTGTGCTTAAAATATTCATGATAAATGTAATACATATCTTAAATTTTCTAGGAAGAGCTCTCGACAACTCTTTTTTGTAGATAATTTTTGCTTATCACATGAATCATAAAGTACACATCAAATATTACCAAGCAAAAAATGTGCAGCTCTTTAAAGCACATTGTTTATGACATCTTTTTTGGGCTTTTAGTTTCTATAATTTTCAAATAAATTTTCTCTAACTTGAATTCATTAATTACCTATATCTCCATTTATGTAAAAGAGAACAGTTTGTTAAAGAATTTCTACAGAATATCATATGATTGTAACAGATACGCTCTTGAAAAAGGGCAAATTCTCGCGTTATATTGCATTGTTATATGAAACCGTGAAATGGGAGAGAGCTATGCATGACGAAACTGCGTACCAGACAGTTGATCTCAATATTGGTCTCTAACTGTACCCAGCTTTCTACTGTCTGACAAGCTAGGGCATTCATACTCTATAGAATATTGCAATGCTAATGTAATATATTTCACTCTTAGAGCGTATATCATACGATAACGGCTTCCCTTTCATAACGATGATACGTAGAACTGGTTGTGGGTAGGGAGGTCTGGAGAAGTTGGCCACATTTGTGGCGAGCCTAATCAAGGTTAACCTAAGTGGCGTTCGTTAATAGTATCTAATTTAATTTAAAAGAGTTCCAAGCTTTACAGCCGTAGAGACTAACCTTGACTGTCTTGATGTATTAGTGGAGGTTTCCAGTGATCTTATGTTTACCAGAGGTATTTAAATATAATTAAAGAAATCTACAAAGGAAAAAAGGACTAGCACCTCCTGGTATTAAAGAAATGGATAAAACAATTGCAATACATTTTAATAAGAGAAAACAATGCAGAAACAGCTTTTCACTATTAGTGATATATGATCACTAGAGCACGGATTTATATGAACTATAAAGTATAAATATAATGCATGCATGTATGCACTAAAATCTCCTAAGTATGTTCTAAGAACCTTATAATATGCAATTAAAATAAAATACGAGAGCTGTTCAATAAAGAATGATCATAATTTTTACGGGCATAGTTTTTCGTACTAAAATTCAATCTTATTACATTTTGTTAGCATAATGTGAAACAAACACGTCATAATAATTTCAATGTTGGTACTCCTGGTTCCCGCGTGTGAGAATCAGACAAGTTCAGTATCGCCTACAGCTGCAATGAAGGTAACATGAAGTTAAAGTTGATGTTAGAGGAAGATCCGGAGTTTCTTTCAAACATAACTGAAACTTCGCTACATCATTTTGATCCTGGGAGCAAACAGCAAAGCTCAGTGTGAAAACCTCCTTCATCACCAGTCCCCCAAACAAGCTTATGCTGGGGAAGTTATGGTCATCTCATTCTTTGATATTCATGGAATGGTTTATCAGCATGCTGTACCTGCACACACATCAGTAACTGGACAATACTACAGGGATGTCCTCTAAGCATTGCAAGTCCATATCAGGCGCAAAAGACCACATTTCCGTGAAGCAGGCTGGATGCTGTACACCGATAATGAGCGGCCGCATATTGCCAACGTTGATTCTGAATATCTTGCAAACGTTAACGTGAAGTGCACTCCTCACCCTCTCTATAGTCCGGATTTAGCCCCATGTAACTTTCTTCTATTCCCTAACTTGAAGAAACGCCTTCGTGGGAGGCATTATCCATCATCAGAAGCAGTGGTGAAGGCTGCAGAGGTGATTTTGAAAGATCTCTCAAAAATGGTTTCTAGCATGTCTTTGAAAACTGGCAGTAACGCTGGGACACGTGCATCGCATTCAGCGGAGACTATTTTAGAAAAGGACCATCAAAATTATAGGGATGAGTAAACGTACGTTGTCAAAAAATATTTGTGAACATTCTTTATTGAACAGACCTCATATATTATTGCACTTTGCTCGCGCTTATTAACCTTGTAGTAATAAAGCAGTAAATTCTCAAACTCGGACACTAATAGATAGAGCCAACCTGAAAAGTTCAAAGCCACGGCCGGGATTTCAGCCATGGATTTCCCTGTCGCAGCAAACGTTATCTCGAATACGATGACCCCTAGTGGTTTGCCGGGAAATGATACGAGTCAATTGGAAAATTTAATGTCATTGAACCTTTCAAGTTGACTGTATCTATCCGAAACCTCAGCCTATACATGACTAGTATGGAGAAAAAATTAATTTCCATCAATTAACTTAATAATAGAGGCACTAATATTTCTTTCAGTATATTTTATTATTAAACGTATTCATTGCCATAAGTACAGAGGCCGACAGAAGTATTCGAATAATATAACATGTAACATTGCACGTCCTATAAATACTGTAATATATATTTGGCAACTTTGAATAGTTAAACATGTAAACATTAAGCTTTTGTGTCTCGGAAACAATATTTAAAATATCACTTTGCATGTATTGATTACACAAACTGTACTGTATTTATTCTATTGTCCCTCTTATTAGAGGACATAAATATTCGAACATACCCAATCGAACAGAGAGAAAGGTGGTTGGACGTACTCTAAGCGCCGCTATCACATAGCACTTGTGTTTATGCTATACCTCGAGACAGTGTGCTCAAAGTTATTCAGCCAATTGTGAACTCACAGGTATTATGGGACCTAAAGGTAAGAGACGGTGGCAGAGAGGAACATCCTGATTAATGTGTACAAAGAAAACAAATTTCTCTCTCTGAAATAGCCAAAACTATTAACAAAAGCTAAGCTACAGTGTTCTGCATAACTCAATGCCTCAAACAGACAAATACGGTTGTAAATAAACCTATATATGGCACTCCTACTAAACTCACCACCAGAGACAGGAGGTAAATAATAAAAATAGTGAAGCAGAATCCGAGTGTCACTGTATCTGAGGTTAGAGGATGCCTTGTGCAACATTCTGGCACTGTGGTTCACACCAGAACAGTTGAACGGGTTTTAAATAGTACTGGGTACAATGCCCGCGTTCGTAGGAAGAAACCATATGTTAATAAGGTGAATAAGAAAAAATATATAGAATTTTCTAAACAGTATGTGGTGAAACCAACAGAATTCTGGGATAATATTCTCTGGTCGGACGAGAGAAAATTCTGTTTATACAAGAGTCTTAAAGTGTCGAGACTGCCAAATACAGAATGGGAACCTAATAACTTGGTAGCTACAGTGAAACATGGTGGCAGTAGTGTGATGGTATGGGGCTGTATAGCTTCATCTAGCTTTGGGGAACTGGTGTTCATAGATGGGATCATGGACAAATTTGAGTACAAGAGGATTCTTGAAAACAATCTTAAAAAGAGTGCAAAGAAGCTGGGATTAGGGAATGATTATTACTTCCAGCAGGACAGCGGATCGCATACTGCTGAAATTGTAAGACTTTGGATTGTTTACAACACTCCTCACACTTTGAAGACACCTCCCCAATCTCCAGATTTAAATCCTATACAGAACATCCGGAAGGAATTCGAGGAGCGTGTGAGAAAACATCACATCAGAAGCAAGGGCCATCTGACAGAACCGCAAACAGAATTGAGAAATATGGACTCTGCAGTCACTAAACAGCACATACAGACAATGTCCAAACAATTATCAGCAGTAATTCTAAGAGAGGGGATGATAACTAAATAATAACTGTTCTGTGTACGAATATTTATGTCCATATGTAAGCTAACCATTTTATTTCTCCTTGTAGTGCAAATTAGTTCCAGTTGCTATTTATGAGTTTATATGTTTAATGGAAGACTCAGGTTTATTTTGTAGCAGTTGTAGTTACGTGTGCTTATTCTTCGTGGCTTTAAAGTCATATAAGTAATAAATATATTTACGTTCGAATACTTATGTCGGCCTCTGTATATCAATTTTCCTAAAGCAATGGTATAACAATAATATGAGTTTATTTTAGTTAAACAAAAAGCACAGTCATAAACTTGAATATCGCTTTGATTTTTAAAATATACTGAAAATACAAAAATAAAACTTCATATTTTATGATACTTGTACAGTACTCTACTTCCATCAGTTGTTAGGAGTAGCATATCCACCAATTCAGTGTAGAAGCTAATCAGCTTTACTGCTCCTCTCCCACGGAATTTCAATATTCCCTATTCTTATGCTTACACTTCAAGAAATTACGATTTGCAGCATATTAGTAAAAATTTATAAGTTAAGTAACACGTTTTAATTCTTTTAGTTGTTATGCTTCTGATAGACGGCTTCGTCTGCAATGTTATTACAAACCTTATCCAATTTTATGATGCAACGTACGCAGCAAAATTGATCGCAAGATTGCTGAACAATTGTTGAGAGGCATGTTTTATATTGTCAGGGCAACAGGCATAAAAGTGTCGGCACAAATAAGAAAACAGTTGACGGATAAAGTTTCATGGTAATAACGAGCCTTGCTAAGCAGTTAATGATAGCGCGGCTATTGTAAACAAGCGCCGGCGGGCAGCGATAACTGAGGTAAAGGACTCGCCGGCATAGATTAAGTTACGCCTCTAGAATGTGATAGAATGATTAGAAATTTCTGGACTGATAGAGATTGTTCGGCTTCTGGCTGACTTTAGAACCATCTAGAGCTACGAATTAGGTATTTAAGGACGGACGTGACGTGTGGTAGTGTGTAACAAGAGTGTTGTTGTAACGAGAGCTAATGTAATCAACTGTCACGGTTTGTTATTGTCATCGACCTTGGAAGATTCTGTTATTATGTGATGTAGTGTTGTTACGTGAGAATGGAACAGTGTATCTCTACGTAAATAAAGGAGATTTTTAATTTCTGTAACTCGGCCTTTTAATTCTACGAACCCACAAAGTCACAATATCAAGAAGTGCTCATTGTTGATAACTAAGCTCTCATTTTTCGGTGAGTTTTTATGGATTTAGAAACAGGAATTCCAACAGTCCTACCGGAGTGATATATTTGTACATATCATTTGCTGAAATTAGGTAAATATGCTTCGAATATTCATTTGTATGCACTATAAAACTTCTGTAATATATTCCTTTCAATGTGGAATAAATTACATGCATACGTTTAACTATGAAAGAATAAAACATGCAAATATGCAAAAGTTTGAGCTCTAGTGATCATGTATTTATAACTTCATTATAAATTGATTCAGAGGGATAATGCTGCTTTGCAACAAAGTTTACTTCCCTATTACCTGTATTGGGAAGTACTTCCCCTATTTATCAAAGATAGAGAAAGTCAAAATGACTAAGTACTCTACCTGGTTACTAGCAGAGGTATTTATCTCTTATTGTAATAAAATCTGTTTAGATAAATACAAAAGAGAGGCAGAGAAGCTATGAATTAATCGTATAGACGTTGAACCAATGAAATATTGCATTACTTAAATTATACGTGACATTGTAACTAACATTTGGCAAACATGTAGCATTTTAAATAAATAAAACATTTTGGAATGACAGAATAAGACTGAAAAATTAAATGTCATAACTGGATTTCCCTGCTTTCATTCGTTTGGGCCAACCACTGAGCTACCATGGCAACATGCCAGCTTACCTTCCTCACGGTTTCGTGTGGAATAAATATTTATTTAAAATAAAGGAATTCTTACGTAATAATCCAGCATTTCTTTACTGCAAATAAATGTTCATATATATTTTTACATAACTTTCGCTAACTGGTGAGTGTTAATGGATGTCTAATTTGTAGTAAGCATACATAAAGAAGATATGACTGTGATATGCTCTGTATATACCTAAACGAATATTTTGGATGAACACAGAATAATTAAAAGTAAGTCAGGTAGAAAGTATTGTGTAAAATACTGGCAAACAGAATAGAGGCGTCTATTTTATCAATATGACCTCATTCCCCTTCCATTCCTTTCAATAAAACATAACAAAATATCGAATTTCAAACAGTAATAACCGAACTTATCAATAATATTCTAAACTACATATTTTGTTTTTCCAGTATGAGTAAGCAATCTATAGATGAAAGAAGAAACGTTACTTGTAAGTTCTAAGCAAATTATGAAATTCCTTTTAGTATCTTCACCTTCTAATTAGACGTGATCAGTGTATCCAAATATACGTTGGCTTTTTCATTCAGTTTTAAATAACTGCAAATTGTATATTTACTTCATTTATATTTCAAAATAATATATTATACTTAGGTAATATAAATATAAGCCAGTCATGCCCACCTCGGTAGCGTGGTGGTAGCATGTCTGCCACACGTTCAAGAGGTCCCGAGTTCGAATAATGGTCAGGGCGATCTGCCTAGATAAGGTTTTTCTGGGATTTTCCCTTATTCTAAAAGAAGAATGTCAGGTAACTCTAAGCTCCATGGACCCCGGGCTCATATGAGCATCATTTCACCCGATCCATTCACGTAAATTACAACAAAAAGAAGCTCAGTCATTTAAGAAAATTCGACATATTTCGATCTCGTATTATACATGTCGATATCATTGACTTGTCCAGGGTCACTAAGATAATAAAACTTATTCCATTTACAGGGAAATTATAGGTATTTAAGAGTGTTAAGCCTTATATGCATCACTCGGTATTTATCACATAATATCTTCTTCTGAATTTTTTTTAATCTGGGTGAGCAAATATATTTATACATATTCCCAGAAACTAAGTTTACAACTTCAGGTCTAATGCAATAACTGCTCTATTCTACGTAAAGATGGAAAAGATCTAATAAAGTGTTCTAACACATTTTTTACCGTTATAATAACAAGGAGCTTCGATATCTTTAAAATGAATAGAAACGAAATAAAGTCATTATATTCCAGCCAGTTCATTTGTACTAAGGAACTCCTCGTATACAGGTTTATGGTCAAACAACTGACCGGTTTGAAGATAGCAGGGATATTTGCCTCCGGTGAGCATACCTTTCTGTTTAGCAATATCTTCTTACATCTGGATTCTTCAATAATTGAGTACATAGGAACATCGTGTGAGTTACGCTATGATACACGGAGCAAACAAATTCAGGTTTTGAAATCGAGTCGTCAGGTTTGTTTTTACGGAAAGACGTAATTACTCCGTGTTACGTAAGATATTTACATGTCATATTAATTAGTGAGCAGAGCAGAAAGTCTCCACCTTGACTTGTCAGGCTAGCCTTAGCAGCTTGCCTCTAACGTCAAGTTCAATGTTTCATTCAAAGCCATAATACTTGAACGTGAGGGTTCATATGGTTCGTGATTTGTCCAATAGGAAATCCATTGGTAAATACATTATTAGTTTATTGTTTTGGTAATTACATGACAGTATACATATTTTAATGACATTTTAACGAAACGAAAAGGATGCAAGGTTATCATGAGATCGGAGCTGTGTAGTTGAAGTGGTAAACAGATAAGCAGCGCGCTCGTTCACTGTAAACCTCGGAAGACTGCCGCCAAAATAACATATCAAACGTTCCGTAATTCAGTAGACAGCAATGTGAGGACAGCAATGTTCTCCTAGCGAGTTAGTGACGACTATGTTGGAGCTCAAGGAATTAGAAATGTCTTGAGTATGATTCCCCAGCATGCGAATATTCCGGAAGAAGAGGTTACGTAGTTCTGAGTATTTCATTATGTTTCAAAGAAAATGAAATGAATGTCAAAATTGGAACTAGAAAGCATTATTAAAGTAGAGTGGGAGCTGATCAAAGTTCAGAAAAATCTGGACTATGCTATTAAGTGATAGCTGAAAAAATTAACAACTATTAAAATAGAATATTTGGGCTTGTGTACGAGAAATTGTCCCAGAAACTAGTTACAATAACGTACACAATGCCCCTAGGACATTAAAGCACCGCAAAGTATGTTGCTCAGAACAGGACAACTAAATGTGTACAGGCACTAGTCTATTCCATCAGTTATAATGTATACGGATTACATACCTAAATAATTTCGTTAAAATAATTTAGTAATTTTAAGAACTCGGGTTTTGACAAATTCTTTCATTATGACACCAACATTATTGACACGTAGTATTAATAGTTTTGCAGAGAAATCATAGCGGAGATGATTGAGATAAATAAATAACTTTTAGATGTTTGAATCAATTTATAATATAAGAAAAACAATTAACAGTTTTGTCAGCGAACAGGAAGTAACTAGCAAGTAGAGCTTTGTGTTGGGAAGAAGTAATTAATACAAAATCAGTATAGTTAAGACCATCATATGTTCCAGTGAATTCAGTCACACATCACCTGTAACATACAAGTCAGATTTGTGTGCTAATACACGAATCGGAGTTCCAAAAATTAGAAGTAGGAGAACTTCTTACAATTTGCAAGAGAGAAGGCAAAAATTGTGTTTCAGAAACGAATTAGAAACCTAAAACTTGGGGACAATAGTTTAGGAATATTTCTCAGAAGGTAGGTGGGTCTTTTATTGATAGAGCATCTATTTCAGCAATTCTGTCTTTATTTATATGTCTCTCACATTTTACATATTTGATTGATTCACTGGGCAACAAAAAATAATTTTATAATATATCAAGCACTTCAAGAGGCAATTCCTAAAATTGGGTTGAGAAAAACAAATATGGCAATGAAAATTTTTTATTAGCTCTAGATTCTGTGATATACCCAAGGTGGAAATATAACATATTAACGGATTGAGAGAAAAGGATACATTTTAATTGCATACATGCTAAGTGCATTTCATTTTTTTAATTGGTAATTGCATGCTAATAGTTCTAAATTGCTGGAAAAATACTTCGCAGATAGTCGTGTCTGAAGAGAATCATATGGTGGCCTATTGATTTCGTCGTTTTTTAGCTTGCCTCTTGTGATGGAGTTCCGCAGAATCCCTATACAAAGACCAACAGTAATCCGCAAGCATTACTTCATTCCAACGGTCCTGATATCTTTGTTTCAAAACAGAAATGTTCTGATGGAATCTCTCCCCATGTTCATCACTAACAGCTCCACAACTAGGAGGGAAAAAGTCTAGGTGGGAGTGGAGAAAATGGATCTTAAGGGACATGTTGCATCCAAGGTTACGGTATTTTTGCAGGAGCACTGTCACCAAATACTTGTAGTTGTCATATCTTTTGTTGCCTAAAAATTCATGAACAACACCCCTGAAGGCTTCCCAAGCTTCCTTTCCTTTCCCCTCCAAAATTTGTTCAAATGCAGGACCCTTTACAAATTCTCTTATTTGTGGTCCGGAAATACAACCTTCCTTAACTTTTGCATTACTTAATTTCCAAAATTTCTCTCTGATTGTTTTTTATTATCTGACAGGTGTGTCAACTTCCAAAAAATTCCCCCAAATTTAAAATCGTAACCCTAAAAATGAAATGTCACTTTATCTTCAAAACAAGAGCTAATATATCATTTTAATGGCGACTTTTGAATTCAGCAGATGGAAATACATGTAAATTTACTATTTTTAAGCCCAAAATACTTTCATTTTTGCCCAGTGTTATCGGCAATTCATAGCGCATAAAGACAACGAGAGGATTTTCGGGCTAGCATTTCTGTGACTCGAGGTAGCGTATGCTTTTCATTAACAGGATTATGAAAAAGCTATTTTAAACCGTAAAAAACTGATACGCTAGAAACTAGAAAGTTTATTACCTTAAGAGTTACAATTTGTCGTCCAAAAATTCTTGTAGGTTACTATTGGAATCTCAAACATCGATAACTACCTCACACGACGGAATCATCATGAAATGTGTCGTCACAATGAGAGATGATCATTGTACGTGACATTTTTAGAAGTAAAGGATAAAATTTTGTTAAACAGGGTTAAAAGTTAAGGCATATGGAGGCAGCTTGCTCCCCCTCTTAAGCTTGCCCCTCCAAAGAGCGCTGCTGAAAGTGGTACGCGCTTCTCACAGTTTGCGCTCGGATAAATAATGTACACAACCTCTGGCTGTACACGCACTACACTTGACAACAGCGCTCCGCTTCAGCATTGGCCAGCGTTTACGTGCCTTTAGCTTTTGCGAGTCTCTAGAATGCTGCGGAATAGGCAGTGTCTTTGCTGTTAGTTTAAACTGCTCGCCTCTCACCAAGGCGGTTGGGGACCCTATGTGGAATTGATGGTTTACGAAGCGGGTCTGAGCAGGCTTCTTCGGATTTTCCGAATCATTTATTCCACCAACTGCTCCACCAAACTTTTCTTTTCATTCATTGCAACTACGTCCATTAATTCTTATTCCGCTGATTCCTTTTTAAAACAAATCCCGTTACTTAAAAAGATAGCTCTTTTCACGTTAAAAGTCATGTTCTATAAAGTCCAGTTATGAAAAAAGATATCTTTGTACGCAAAAGTCTTATACCACTTGATGTTTTAGAAAAAATTCATGTTCCCCTCATATCAGGTGTTGCTGTGATTCCCCATGTTGGATATTCTCGACAGGTGCTCAGTTGTAACTCCTTCATTCAAGGAAGCTGAAATGTAAATGCAATTTGGAAACTACGGACAGGCTGCATTGTGCAATTCTTGTTTACTGTTAATATCTCTCGGACGTCTCTTAACCTTTCACGACCAATTCTATTTCTCTCATCACTCTCTGTCCAAGTGTAACCTATAATTACAGTTTTCAAGGTTTTCTTTAATATTTATAACCTAGTCAAACTATCTTCTGTCATCAAGTGTGTAATTTTCCCGAATTCTTTCTTCTAAAACCAAATTTCATAACACGTTTTTTTTTCTTCAACACTTTTTATAAATATATTCTCCTATTTCACTTCTCCTAACACATTACATCATTATATTCTTACACGTTGTTTATTTCAATAATAGTTCAGTGGAGAAGGCGAGAATTTAGCAAGTATGACTGGAAATGTTGGGGTGGGTTATGTCTGTAGAGGGAGAAGTAGGGGAAATGTGGTGCTACAATGTGTAATTATAGTAATAAGAGATCATATCCCTACACACACCTAACCCTAAGGCTAACCTCGGGTTGTAGCATAATCACATACAGTTGGCTATATGACGCAAAGCATCCACGAATGAGTAAATCGATAATACCAGGTGTCCCGTGAATGACGCAACTGGAAGTGCGCCGTTTAAACGATACTGCTATACGAATCTGATTGTGAATTAGCGGTGGAAGGGCTCACCAATTTTCCGCTAGATAATATTGAGTACGCCCGCTTATCGTTATATACAGGGTTTGAAGTTATTCCCTTATGAGTCAGTACAGTACTTCCAACTGTCATATAGTAGAAAAATTAGCAATATTATTTTCTCTGTTTCTATAGTGGCTCAGCATTGCCTTCGAGCTAAAGACTCGAAACGAGACTTCAGGAGAAGTGCATAGTTTCAGGCTAATAAGAATTTTAAGAAATGGGAGATTAGTAAAGTGTGTGTCAAATTCCTTTCTCATTGTATAAATAGAAAGATTAAATGGGCTGGCCCCGTACCTCAGTCAGTAGAGCACCTGCCTGTCGTGCGAGGGGTTCCGGGCTCGATTACCTGTGGGGGTGGCGAATTTTCTCCAACCAAGATGATTCCCCATATTCCCCAGGGTCTGAAATTATGAATGAGACTGTGAATGTGTGCGTGATCTAATGATTAAAAAGAAAATTCAAAGCACGAGCAACCGAACGTCTACGAGGTCACACCATCGCGCTATGTTCCAAAGGAGAACGGCCGAAATCTATATTTTTTCTTTGTGTATAGGATATTTTGTCTCGTGCTAGACCAGTTATTCAAAATGAAGACAACTTCAGAGTTAGTTCCCAGAAAAATATAAATGTTTTTCTTATTATTCATGAAAATATAAGTATATTTAACAAGTGCTAATTTAATCAAAACGGTTCGAGCCTTGTTTGACAAAATCGAACTTTTCAAACATTTCCCCATTTAAATGGTAGATAAAGATGAGAGGATCTGTGTGTGTGTCTCTCTCTCATTGTTTTAATCTTCAATAATACCTTTGGTATTAACTGGTATTTCGTTTTTGACTTAAGCTGTTCACTGGCAGATACATGCAGTCGTACAACTACGCAGAGATCTGATCCAACTCACGAAACATGTAGGAGGTGTATTTACACGCGGAGGATCACAGAACATCGTTCTCCAGTCGCTGGATCATGTCGTCAGACCGGCTGGTGCGAGGCCATGACTGTCTTGGTTTGCTGTCACACGATGTTCTGCCTTCATTGAACTGTCGCGTCCATGAACGCATATTAGACACATCCATGGTACCATCACCACATGCGTTCTCCACTGGCGATGAATTTCAATAGCTGTTACACCACGAAAATATAAAAAACGAATGACTACACGCTGTTCTTGCAATCGAAACTTCGCCATTTTAAGAATCTAAAAGCATCCTAACTCTCGTCGCTGTCACTAGACTTCTATGCACTCGGTAGCGTAGATGGTAGCATGTCTGCCTCACATTCAAGAGGTCCCGAGTTCGAATCCCGTCAGGGCGAGTTACCTGGATAAGGTTTTTTCGGGGTTTTCCCTTATCCTAAAAGACGAATGTCGGGTTACTCTAAGCTCCATGGACCCTGTGCCTATTTGAGCATCATTTCACCCATTTCATTCATCGTCCGATATGACTTATAAAGTTAAAGGACGTTCAAAAAGAGTCCACCTGTATTTAAAAAAGGAGATCCTCTATGGTAGCAGTCCTGAGAAAAAAATAGGCGGTGTTATAGCTTCAACGCACCTCCTATATCATCGAAATTTGAATGGAATACAATTTTTTTCTACTCGGTGTGAGCTCTTAGTACGGCGGTAGCCGAGCGGTTAGACCGTTTGACTCTCACCAAGGGGCCAGGATTCGATTCCAGGCACTACAAAGCGATATTTTTGTTGGACAACACGGTGTCGGGGTTGAGTTTTCTCCAGGACCTTCCGTGCCCCCCCCCCCCCCCCACGACATCACTCCACCAATTGCTCCATTATCATCTTTGCTTTTACCTACTTCGCTCTCATTCAGTTCATCTGCTTCCCTCACTCTCATTCTGGGGACTGGGCTGATCAGCCATCCCTGGATTTCTCTCTCTCTCTCTCTCTCTCTCTCTCTCTCTCTCTCTCTCTCTCTCTCTGATCCAATCTGTCCACCAACGCAAAGTAAGTTTTTGAGAGGAATGTGCCTCCCTTACACAGTGGAACAAGGGCAGCGAATGTGTGTGACAGAGAACACATGCTACACAAAGAGCAGAACCATGTGCGCAGTCCACTCTGTACACTAAAACCGAGAAGAATTTTTCACAAAATTAGACGCCGTCAGAACGTTTTTGAATGGTCGGTAACTGAACTGACATGGGGTGTCATAAACCTATCCAGGGAGGGTGTGGGAACCTTCGCCAAACCCCCCTCCATCTCATTCCACGGAGACATACTTTGCTTTGGTAACTTATAGTTGTGGCTCCCTCACACGGCGCCTCAGATGGCAAAAATAGTTGAGGACGATAAATGAACAGGAAGAAGAAAAATGAAGAAGAGGAAGAAGAAGAAGAGGAAGAAGAGGAAGAGGAAGAAGAAGAAGGAGAGGAAGAGGAAGAAGAGGAAGAGGAAGAAGAGGAAGCGGAAGAAGAGGTTGAAGAGGAAGTGGAAGGAGAGGAAGGAGAGGAAGAAGAAGAAGAAGAAGAAGAAGAAGAAGAAGAAGAAGAAGAAGAAGAAGAAGAAGAAGAGGAAGGAGGAGGAGGAGGAGAAGGAGGAGGAGGGGAAGGAGGAGGAAGGAGAGGAAGGAGGAAGGAGGAAGGAGAAGGAGGAAGGAGAAGAAGGAGAAGAAGGAGAATAAGGGGGAAGGAGAAGAAGGAGAATAAGGGGGAAGGAGAAGAAGGAGGAAGGAGAAGAAGGAGGACGGAGAAGTAGGAAGGAGAAGAAGGAGAAGAAGGAGAAGAAGGAGAAGAAGAAGGAGAAGAAGGAGAAGGATAAGGAGAAGAAGAAGAGGTACTACAAATGTTTTAATAAGTACAACTGATGACTCGATATAAGATTTCCTTTCTTGATATCTATGACTGTTTACGAGAGCCAGCGTTTATCTCATAACCTGATGTTACTTTTTGGGTATTTTCCATCTAGCTCACGTATGATAAGATTTATGAAAGTGTAAATGGTGGTGTGATAATTTTAACGAAAGCGGCAGCACATCGGCTCCTTAAACCGATCATTAACATTCACGTGGTCTGTGAGCTAGTAAACGTCACAAGTTGACGTACAAATCAATCAGCGTTCTGGAGGGTGGTGCCTCCAATAGCTGCTTGCCCACCTGCCGCTGAAAAGAGGTCCTTAAACCGCGAAACTGTTTTTAAATTGAAGACTGGTCGGTCAGTATGGCAAGAAGATTCGGCCACAGGCTTCTTTAAGATTAAGGTGGCGGCGATGACGAGACATGTGCCATGCAGAGAATGTGAATCAATTTCATGGTTAAATATGCTATTCGTTCCATGAATCCAGGTTTTAAAATGCGAATTCAATAAACGAGTTTTATTCTTGTTTGGAAAAACACGCACATAAATCCGGCTCCTTATTTTAGTGGGATGTATGAATTGTAGACTTTATGCTGGAGGTGTTAGTCTCGAAACGCCTACTACAGTGTAATAAATGAGTGCTTCTGTAATGGGAGCTTTTGACCGCTAAAGTACAAACTTTCTTAATTTTATATAGCAGGCAACTATACTAAGATTTGCACATAATATGAGAGATTAAAAATAAATTGCCATCATGGTAAAATGTGACACTCCCATTTGTTAGGTTCAGCTTCGACTCCCGTAAATAATAGAGGTAATTCCAATGATGGTGGTTTGATATTAATCCTTGGTTTTTATCAATATTATGAGCCTTATTATACTTTTATTTAGATCTAAGGATAATTTGTTATTTTTAGTTAAAATAAGGTATGATGAAACAAACAGAATGCCCTCCGTCGATATTAAATACCTGGAAGATCTCACCAGCATGCGCATTAACTCGGCAGAGCTATGAGAGGTACATTCTGATTTTCAAAATCAGATACCTGAAGGTCATCAGGCAAGGCACGCGAAGGGTAAGAAGGGAAGGTCGTTGCTATGGTAACGTATACAATGGTTGCCAGATTAGTTACACTGGTGAAGTGGGTGAATCACGTACTCCCCAGGTCAGTTATCGCTATTTGTATGCGGGAAACAGAGTTTGCCTGGTTGCGCTGTACATTGTTAGTCTACTTTGGTAAAACAATTAAAACGCGTTTTTATAGAAGCAAGACGTAGTGAAGTAGGATTAGAGGTGGGCCGAGGAATCATGGCCCAAAAATTTGAATATAATATGGTTTTAGAAGGGATAGCTCTTGCTTAGATTGCATTTTTACATTAGCACAAATGCTTGAAAAACGTATGATCTTCCACTTTATATGGCCTTCATAGATTATGTCAAAGCATTTTGCAAAGTAAATGTAAATAAAATGTGGTAAATAAAGAAGGACAGAGACTTTCCTAACCATGCAATACGTGCAATTTAAAGTATATATTTGGGAACAAAGATAAAAATAAAAAGTGGAAGTGAACTCTCTGAAGAAGACATCAAAATGAAGCAAGGTATCCGACTAGGGTGCCCACTTTTACCCGCATTATTTAATATGTATTTAGACGATGTTATTTATAAATTGCAAGCTACTGTAACTATAAGCTGTAAAATGAGCAGTATTATCATTTGCAGACAACCAGGCAGTTATAGCATCTACTGAACGCATTAGCAAACAGCTATTTGTAATTTAAGTATAGTAGCTACTGAATATAAATTGGGAATTTCAGTTGAAAAAAATGGCATTTTAGGGAAAATATACTGTGAGACCTTGTGATGATAATGTACCTACAGAACAAGTTATGAATTTTAGGTATTTAGTTCTCATTCGCAATGATATAATCAAGGACATAAATGGAAAACTTAATTTATTTCAACAGATATTTGGAAAAATAACAAGAACTTCATCAAAGAAAGTTTGTAAAGAAACTCTATAGCAGTTCCATAAAGTTTTAGCAGTTCCAGCTCTATTATACAGGTCTGAGTATTGGACTCTAATTAAAGATACTTTAAGGGGGGACGTACGAGAAAATGTTCAAAAAATCTAATTTTTTTATTGTTTTTTAAAATAGTATATAGTGTTATCTATCAAACACCAAAATATTGTGACTGTACGTGGTCTGTATGTACGTTTAAAAAATTAAATGTCCTAGTGTTGCATAATAGCATAGTAGCAACACACAGTCTTCCATCAACTGTCTTGGAATCTATAAAGCCGATCTACCAATTGTTAGCTCACCCAGACTTGCTGACAAAATGTCTCTATGGAGAGACACAAAACCCAAATGAAAGCCTCAACAGTTTGATATGGAAAAGGTGTCCCAAAACATCATTTGTGTCTTCCATAGTGGTGAAAATTGCTACATTTGTTGCTGCAATAGTGTTTAATGATGGAAATGTTGGCAGAAAGAAAGTTATGCATCAGTTAGGGTATCAACCTGGTGTGTTTATGGAAAAATAATTTGCAGAGTATCGACAACATTCGCATCGCTGGTGCAGAAAGAGCTATGAAATTAATGCAGAAAGAAGCAAGACAGAAGAGGAATTTAAAAAGAAAGGCTGAAGACCATATTGAGGATACAGACTATGGATATGGAAAGTTCTGACTTAAAATCAAAAGGCAAACTGAATAATACTTATTGTATATTTAATTGCCTTTCCCCGTAACTTGCATTTTCTACAACTTCAACCCATTTTTCTCTCAAACTACTTCATCTACAGTGATACAATTTAGCACACAGCTTTCTTATGCCACAATGAACATTTTGTTGGTTGTAGAATTTAAGATAAAGCTCCAGATGGAATGTGTTGATACAAAATATATCAAATTATTTTAATTTTTAAATGATGCATATGATTAACATTTTTTTAGTTCTGTACAGCTTCAATAATAAATCTAAATCCAAAAAATTCATTTTTAGTGTGTTTTAAAATAACATACTAAATTTCAGAAGGATAGCATATGTGAATTTTGAAAAAAATGGGCTTAAGATTGTAAATAGCTCTGCATGTAGAAAAAAAAAATATGTAGCATTAGTTATAAACTATGAAAAAAGTGTGAATATTAACTGTATTATCTTAAATGAGTATACTTAGTTTCACTTCTCTAACTTGAAAACTTTGGATGTTATGGCTATTTATGTAAGACCCTGAATATTTGCTTATGTCCCCCCTTAAAACGGATAGAAGGTGCGGATATTAAGTTCTTGAAGTTTGTTGTTGGTTGTACTTTAATGCACAAACAGAAGAGTGTAGATATTCGAGAACAGTTGGGAATATTTAAATTAACAGATAAAATATCAGAGTACAAGGAAAGATGGTACAGCCATGTCTACAGAATGGAACATTAGAGGATTCCCCAAAGAGCATTAACTTAAAGGCCGAAAGCACAACGAAATCGACGAAGATCTGCTAGAAGATGGATAAAACAATTTTAGTTTGGAGTCGAAACAAATCACTCATGCTCTAAGCCTTGTTTGTATGATGATGATTATGATGATGAAGGCACAAAGGATTAGAGGGTATTAACATACCTCGTATTAGTAATAGTTAATTATTTATTTTCTATTATGGAGCGACGTGGAAGTGGGGCAATACATTGAAATGAGGATTGGCGGGTGGTAGGCGCGTGGACTGCAAATAACCTGTCTTGCTTGCACCTGCCTCACACGTCTGGCTCCTCAAGAAGCAATGTCATTGACAACTCCACCTTCATGCTCCCTATCTCTTTCTAATCAATATTTCCGGCACCAAATCGTAGTGACCAGGAATGAAGCGCAAGTCGGCCGTTAAAATTGACCTCGAGCACCCAAGAAAGTTCTAGAGCATGCCTAGCCCAACGACGGTCAAACCTATTTAATTTCGTTTATACATCAACCAAAACAGACGTTATATTCGAGGAATGGAGAAAACTTCAGAGCGTCTGTTTAGAATGGCATAGCAACATCTCGAATTATCTTATTCAAGAGATCCAGAGAACTGTGAAACATTTAAGTTATACAGAAGAAACAAGAAAGATAAAGGAAACATAAGATGCTGATTAAACAAATGAAAGCTATACTTATTTCATTATTTATTCTATAAGTTCCATGACAGAACTGCCAACTGAGCTACGAGGTGTGTCTGTAAAGTAAGCTCTCCAATTTTATTTAATATAGAATACATGTTGTCAATGAATGTTAAATTGATGGAAAGACGGAACTTACAGCTACTTTTCAACGTAATCACCATTGCGATCGATGCTTTTTTGCATGTGCTGTGGCATTTTTGTATTCCCTTGTCATAGCACTCTCCCGCCAAGTTGTGCCACCTCGTTTTCCAAATCATCGTCGGTCTGGAAATGTGTTCCACCCAGGTGTGACTTCAACTCAGGAAACAGATGATAATCACTAGGGGCTAAGTCTGGACTGTAGGGGGAATGGTTATGGATGTCCCATCCGAACTGGGCCAGGAGATCAGCGGTTGCATGTGCAGTATGCGATAACACAAAAGTTCGGTCAAAATCTTGTCAGTCGTGGTCTTACTGACTTCAGGAATAGGTTCGCACAGCTCGCGAACTGTCGCACGGCGATCTTTAAGCATTTCTTGCTCCACTTTTGCAATTGTTTCGGCTGAAACCGAAGGCCGACCAGAACGCTGTTTGTCATGGACGTCTGTACGCCCGTCTTTGAACTCTCTGACCCACTTTCGCACGTTTTTGACGTCCATACACTGTGGCCCATAGACTTCGCATAACTGACGATGCATTTCTTTGGGGGAAGTGCACTTGGCACTCAAAAAACAGATCACTGCACACATCTCGCACTTGGCGACGGAAGTGATAGGAAGCTCCATCGCAAAAGGCTGCCCAGCCAAGACTAACGGTTACAATGTGTTCGTTGTGCTGGGGATTTGAAGGGGTGAAACCAAGCTACACGCCAGTGTTGCCGGATCTCGCGTAATAGCGTTCCTTACGGCGCCAGCACCTTGGTGACCTTATTTTACGGACACGCCTCGTAGATGGCTCCGTGTTCACGCGCGAGGCTCAAATCCCTGATATCCTATATCTGATCCCTGGGGGGGGGGCAACGTAAGCTTTTGTTGGCTTTTCCTGCGCGCATAGGGAATGCAGAGTGGTATTTATAATGTTATAGGACGTCTGCAGGACATGTGCAGAAGAGTTTGATTAGATGGCGCAGAGACTAGAAATTTGGAACTTCTCAGCTCCGTCAGGAGATGGTCGTTCGAGCCGAGTCAAGATTTCGCCAGTTCATGCTGCAGGATACCTCAGAGTCACTCTGAGGCGTTTAGGCGGATCACCGCTCAACGTCTTCCAGACGGGTGTTCAAGCCTGCAGTTCCTTCATTTCATCCGTTCCTCCCAGGATTATATGCAGCTTGGGGTGCTAGGAATCCTAAATCTAGAACTGGTACAGTGAAAGTAGTTCTATTTTGGATAAGAATAACCACATCGTTAGTCATCTGCATAAATGGAGGAAAGGTGAATACAGTGTTTACTTATTTTTGCCTCTTGGTCACTATTAGACTCTTAGTCCTACAGAGAAATGACTGTGGAAGATGAAAGAACTGCAAACATTAATAGTAATAAAAAAACAAAGTATGAAAAGATCAAATCATATTTCAAACAGGGAAACAAAGTTTAAACAATGAAGCCTTCAACAATCAATGGAAATGATAATGGTATTTGCGTACATTAGCTAAACTATCAACCATACACTGTCCGTCACAGATTAAGACACTCAACCCTCCTACCACCTTGAAATATAGACAAATATGTACAAATTCATGAAATATGATTATTCAGAAGGAAACAATTAAAAAAATACATCTTCAGATGCATCACTAATAGGAACTACACACCACTCGTACATATTTACTGATTTTTAGACTTCATGGTATAATTAATGTTACAACGTAGTAAAGGTATACCTCCGTAGTAAAGGATCACTATGCGGCAATGCTCTCAGCGTTCGCCTAGGTCGGGAGTTGAAGTATGGGTCCTTGGATGCAACCCACGCTGGACATTAGTCAACCATTATCTGAAACATTAAACAGGTATTAGCTGCAATAATCTATAGTCACCTTCCTTAAATACAGTACTTTAATTATTATTTAGTGGCTTTAAGTAATTCTCAATATATATCTGGAAACAGCCTGCAGTGTCATTCATTCAGGAAATATAAAACGGTTACAGTTCGACCTATTATAATGTAAGGAGCTTTTACCAATCGAGCACCAATTCATGCTAGTAAAATTACAATTTCCTGAATGATTCTAACCGGTAAGATGCAATCCTATTACACATCTTTACCAACAGAATGTAATACTATTTACACCAAAATGTAACGGGTACTGTGTACTACAATAAAGGTTTCGAGTGTCAACTTGCTACCTCTTTCTCACGTCCTACCTAAACTCAAACTTGTCACCCTCAATCACAATCCAAATTCCTACCCGGGTTAAACCCTATTGAGGGTGGGCACGCAGCAAACACTTTCAGGCTGACCACAGCCTGCCAGCAGCCACGGACGGATGAACAAGAATTTACACCTCGTTAAAGCATAATGCCCGGCCCGCCTTGGTAGCGTAGATAGTAGCATGTCTGTCTCACGTTCAAGAGGTCCCGAGTTTGAATCTCGGTCAGGGTGAGTCACCTGGATAAGGTTTTTCCGGGGGTTTCCCTTATCCTAAAAAAAGACGAAAGTCAGGTAACTCTAAGCTCCATGTACCCTGGGCCCATTTGAGCATCATTTCACCTATTTCAGACATCGTCCGGTATGACTTAAAAAGTCAAAGAACGTGAATTACACAAAAGCATATAATTCCAAATAAGGATTTTGTGTGGAAATAATCCATTTTGAGGTACTCTTGTTGCCCATTTGAATTTCCAAATACTTTTAATATTATAAAAACAAGAAGTTATTGTTTATTTGTGTTCTGGTTATGCAAACAGGACGGAATTCTAAGTCAGGATACCGCAAATAGTTCTTAGAAATATGAACGTCGCTTAAGCCATTACTCCCATTGTACCAAAACGGAAATATATAATCAAACAACTTCTACAAGGTTTACCTGGATTAATTCGTAGTGAAATGAAATGAAAGGTGTAGTGTTTAACGCCCGCTTTTACTATATATGGCACCGCAGGCGACGGCACTGATGATACATGAGATGAAGATGGAGTACCGGTGGAATGAGATGGCGGTGGAAACCGAAGATCCCGGAGAAAACCCGCCCCAGCGCCGTGTTGTCCACCACAAATTTCACTTTGCGGTCACCTGGGATCGAACCCAGGCCGTCTTGGTGAGAGCCAAGCGGTCTAACCACTGAGCCACGGCGGGGCCTAATTCGTAGTAGAATAAATTAGATATAGAAGAAAGAATTAAATAGACACGTAGCGCAGAGGTATTGCGCTACCACTGGCACAGGGAACCAAAGTTCGATCTCGGTACTGCCTTGGATATTTCTTCCCTCACAGGAAGTATGGTCCAGGGTACACTAAGCCACATGATGCTAATTTAGGAGCTATTCTGATGGAAAGCTAGCTTCTTGAAATCTAAAGTGGTTGCCTTAAGTTCGGGGTAGGCGGAATGCTGACCACCGCAATCCCGGACTCCGTGGCTGCTATTGGGGAACACATTAGCCGGACAGTTAGAGTATCCGCTGTATAGAAGAGATGCTCTGTGGGGGTTATTATTAGACAGAAGAATAGTTTCTTAATAATAGTTTGGCCGCACTGGGGCCGAGTGGTTAGACCGCCTGTCTCTATTCCAAGGTTCGATTCCAGGCGACCGCAATGTGAGTCTTGCGGTCCACAACAGGACGCTGGGGCTGGCTTTCTCTGGGACCTCCGGTTTCCCCCACCATCATTCCAGCAATTGCTTCATTATCATCTCTCCTTATTGCGTTCATCTACTTCCCTGACTTTCATTCCGGGCTGGTCACCCATCCCTGGACATCCCCCCCCCTCTCTCTCTCTCTCTTTTGTAATTTTACGTCCTCCAACGTTAAGTCATATCAGACGATGAATGGAATGGGTGAGCTGATGCTCAACTGAGACAAGGGTCCATAGAGCCTGGAGTTACCCGATATTCGTCTTTCAGGATGAGGGAAAACTACGGAAAAATCCTTATCCAGGTAACTCACCCTGACCGAGATTCGAACTCGGGACCTCTTGAAGGTGAGACAGACCCTCTACCACCACGCTCCGAGGCGGGCCAGATCTCTCTCTAATCCATAGTTGTCGCTCCCTCACCCGACGCTTAAATGTCATAAATGTCATAATCATGTCATGGGTAGGAGACTATAAATGAAAAGGACTACGTCCTATATCAAGAGAAGAAGAATACTTAGAAAAAGTGATGTGAATGTAACATATCAACATTTTTGGTTATCAGACATTCACAGGGACACACACATAAACAGCCACAGACATTTCCTCTAAATATCCTTTCCTGGATACATAGACGTAGTAGAGTAAGTTAAAGCATTTTTTAAAAACCTAGGTTTCTCAAAATAAATACAATAACAATAGTTTAACCATAGTTGAAGCTATTACCGAAAGGTTATTAAATATAAAAGTTTCAACATATAAATTGCAACCTACGGAATGTAAATCTTAAAACCCGTTTTGCTAGTTTTTTTAAATATGAAATTACATTTTTGCTTCTGTCTAATAACACGTAAAAGTTATGGCAAACGGTTTTGGCCAGGAACAAACAGGAAGATAAATAAAAGCACACTTTTGGCTGCGCAGGAGCATATCCGTATGTATGTGCACTACTTTGCATGTATGTTATGTATACACCTGTCCGGCAGGCGCCATACACACCTGCCGATATGCCGACCTTCCTTGGCGCGCGTGGACACAACTTCGGGCAAAACCGCACGTCTCGGCTCGTGCCACGGCAAACGCAGCGAGCTGATACCTACGTTTTCATTTTATTTCTCCCTAATAAGGAAACGAGCAACGTTGCGCTACCAGTTCTCTTGCCACCTGACTGTTCCCAATTACTTGTTTTTCTGTTATTTATGATTAAACATTTCGACGAAGGCTAATTCAGATAATTTGTTAGTGCAGCTCTAATTATCAGTCTTTCCATGGTCAACAACATTTAAACACAACTCTGAAGATGTTATGAACACAGGTTGCTGCAAAAATCAACCCAAGGTGTTAATTATTACCTACCACAACCCCAAAGTATACATGAGGCAACACCCTGCTTATTATAGGAGTCTAAATAACATTTTTGTTTTATTTCTGGAACTTACCCAGCGACATGGCTTGCAGTAATGATGGGAATCATATCTTAAGATCTCCATTTCGACTACCTTGAGCACCCTTTCCAACTAAACCCCACATGCGTATACCTACCGCCGGAAATTTGCCCACAACTGGAGTCATGAATGCGGTACTCTACTGGAGGGTGGGGCATAATTAGTGTCACAAGTCCCTCCCGACCAAACTAATGCGCTCTCTTTGCAGCCTGGAGGCACTACTTGTCCTGAAGCAGCTTCTCAATTGCCCCTTCCACACAGACCTCGCGAGGCCGACTGCAACCCCAGAACAGCTGTCTCTGTGGAAGAAAGTTTCCAGCACCGGGATTTCAACCCGGACCTTACTCTTGATAAGCAACTGCTCAATTACAGCTCTAAGGAAAGAAGCACTGTCCATTATTTGGGTTTTCATTAAAAAATAATCTTAAGTTTTTAGTAAATATTATCTCACATAAATTATTAATATATAGAATATTAGAGATAGGAAATACCTCTTTTTTGGCCTTTAGGAAAAACCTATATGGCTATCAAAGATACAAAATACTTGGTTCAAACAAAATGTTGTGCATAAATAGTGTAGTCACTCTATTGTTTATAATGTCAACAACTTTAATTACTACATTTTAACTTGAAGGCTACAGTAATTTCTAACTAATTCTGTGGTATTTAGGAAATGAATTAGTCCAAGTGGTATTCCCTGGTGGATAGGAAAACGCTTGAAAGCCTCTGATCTGCCACGACTTCCTACCAAACATTTTATTTTCATTGAATCTCAACTTGAGTTATGCTTCCAGTTTTACTGCATCAATCAATACTATGGGCTTCCGGCCAGAAAACGTGTCTTTGGTATTCTGATATCTGAAGCAGTGAATGAAGCATTACAATGTTCAGTAAGGTCTACCCGAGAGTCCCAAGACCCCGGCCTCTATTAACCGGAAGCGATGGAAAACTCCGGGGGTCTTTCCTTGGGGCAATACCCGAAGTCTAAAAACGCCCCACCCCATCGACAACAACGTCAAGACGGGTGGAAGTAGATACTCCACTTACGCGCGTAAACCCCGCAGGGAAGGCTACCGAAAACCTCGGTGGGTCCACCTGGTGATCTAGCACACCTTCTACTAGCTCTGCAGGCTAGTACCCGGGACTTTTTAGGCAACCCTCTGCTCCCCCCGAGCGGCCGAAGCCTGACCAGAGGTACCCGACTTCCCGCGGGTTACGGGAACACACTGTCCCCTCGAGTCCAACCCAATCCGAACAACTCCCATTGGGTGCCTCGAATATTCAGCCCGAGGTTCCTCTGGCAACGTCAGAGGTACCACGAGAGCTAAGGGTCCGCAGCGCTCGCACTAAAGCAGCTGAAGGAGACTGATCGCTTTCCCTACGGAAGGGACAGAATTGCATGGCAATTTACGATGATGTCATAAACATCTACTACAGTGCTGTTAGTTTGAAAATCGACGCCCGTGACAGTTGCCGTGCCGCGGCGGTCACCTGCTTGCTCGCCAATACTCGGGACCTTTAACTCACAGGACTAAAACCAACGTAACTTAATGCGATATATTAGTAACAGAAGTCCACACTCACCCTAATCACAATAGCTGCTGTAAGTGCTGTCCATTTTTTGCTATACACAAGTCACAACGTCGTAAAAACTTGCATTGCTCTCATCAATTTCCCTCACAAATCCCAATTTCCCTAAGAATGTTTTCTTTAAGTTCATCTAATGTACATTGTGTGATGAACTGGCATATTTTGAAAGATTAAATGCGTATTTTCAGCAGGATAATGTGACCGCACATATAGCTGGGGCATCCATGGCATATAATTGGCAACAAAATTATAAGCAGGAGATTATGGGCTTCCAGTTTCCGTGGTCTGACACCTCTAGATATTTATTTCTGGGGAGCAGTGAAACGTAACGTGTATGCAAATAATTCACATACACATTAATCTATTCATACGGAGCGAGATAGCTCACGTGGTCTTCTGTGGCCCGCATTCGGAAGGTTCGAGTACCATTCAGGTGGCCAGCCCACACAACTTATGGGGTTTTACGGGAGTTAACCCGGGTCGCCAAACGAATCCATTTCATCTCCATTATTATTTCATCATCTCTCATCTGATGGTCTCTTTCAGGGCAGCAGTATCGGCAAGTGTCTCGGAGCTGCATGGTAGGATGATAATTGTGGCTTTGTGCGTTCGTAGAATTAAAAGTCCAGTTTGCCGATATTCTAAATGTTCTTTATCTTCTTAGGAATACACTTTTCAGTTCTCACGTAACAACATTACATCACATATCAGAATCTACAGCACCAAGGTCGATGAAAATAACAAACATTAACTTTCGTTACAATACTTCACAGCTGACTCTCGTTTTACAACACTCTTGTTGCACAACTACTCTGTTTCAACTCCTCACGTCCTTAAATACCTCATTCATATTTCGAGAGATTTCCAGAACAATTAAGAACCCGAAATAATTCAGATGTTACCAGAAATTTCCATTTATCTCAGTTTGTTTGCTTCGGTAAGTCCTTTATCTCGGCTATCTTTATTTGCCGGCTCTTTGTGTACACTAGCCGCGCTATCGTTAACTGCTTATGCAAGCTCTTTATTACCGTGAAACATTATCCGCCGTTTGCTAACTATTTGCGCCGAAATTTTTATGTCCGTTCCCGTAACAATATGCTCCTCTTAAACACCTTCGTTCTCCGGTAGGTTAGTCTCCGGTCTGCGAGTCGGCCTGGTGTACTGTTTTGAGCCACAGTAGTTGAGATGTGGGTTGTAGGGGACTGCCGGGAAGTTTCAAACTGGTAAATGGTAGTGATCCTGCCCTCTGCACTGTCGTAACTCCTTGGGGTCGGCTGCCGTCTGTCTCCTCCCTAGGAAGCCCCACTTCGGCTTAGATACAAAAGATCAGTCTGATCGATGTACAGAATTCTCTTCTATTCTATCCCGTTCTGTTTGTGGGCTCACACACATGCACGGTGCTTTTTCTATGAATTCTGATTTCAGACTCAGCGGATAAAGAACCTGTAACTACTTCCGGTATATCTCGATGTTAAATTTTTCGGTGAAGTGCAATACTCCCTACTCATTACAAGTAGTAGAAAAAGTAAACATATGATCAAATGATGTTCGTCTGTGTACAAACAAACCTTTATATTTGGGTAAAATCGAATCGGTTATACATTGCTAATATAGACCATAGGAGGGTATTATGGAATACTATTTACATTTTCAATCAGACGTAACCTAACTGGTTTGTAAATAAAAATACAAATCATCACGAGTATATACTACAGTTAATTATTATGAACTTTCAGTTGAAAAGAAACTGCTATTCATTTTGTTGTTATAAAGGTATATTTAAGAAAATGTTACAAATGGAGGTTTATATGAAATATTCGGGTATTAAGGAACAGGTGGTTTAAAACTTTGAAAAGTTAATTAGATTTCACAAAGTATAAAACATTATTGGTTTAAAATACAAAAAAAAAAAAAAAAATTACTGATAGGCTGGCCCCGTAGCTCAGTCAGTGGAGCACCTGCGTTCCGTGCTAGGGGTCCCGGGTTCGATTCCCGGCTCTGGGATGTGGGGGGTGGGGATTTTTCTCCGACCAAGATCGACCTCATCTTCCCCAGAGTCTGGAAGTATGAATGAGAGTGTGAATGTGTGCGTGATCTAATGATTAAAACCCAACGAATACGAGTTAACACCTTCGATATGTTCCAAAGAAGAACGGCCGCCGATATGATAGGCTAGAGCATAGACCAAATCTGGAACAAAGAAGAAATAGGTTTTGTTTGCATTTCAATGAATTTAATTTTCTTAAAATATTTTGGATATAAATTAAGCTATATTTCTACTTATATAAGTTTATAATAATAATTGTTTAGCTACTAATATTATCCAAAAAGCTCATATTAAATTTTATTTCTATTCAGTATATTTTGTACAGTTATGTGGAATATTATACTTTTGCATAGGGTATTATGAAATATTGGTATTCCATAATAGCCGACACACCATCGCGGACAATGAATATTTAAATGAATTGGCAAAACATTGTCAGCTATAATCGACCACAATATAACAAACTGCAGCTCATTAAATGTAGCTTATGCTTAACATAAGTGTTCAAGTCACATACGTAGCAGTGGGTTAAAATGCTTGAAAACATGTCTTCAAAAACCTTTGAAATTTACTGAACACGCTTTATTCTGTACCAGTGAAATGACAGTCTGTCAACTCTCGCTGCAGTGCGTCATGAGAGTCCTTCTTGACTACTTCACGGCTGCGACAGCAGCAGCAAACATAGCTGAAATCTTAGTATTTCATATTTCCCGACTGTTCCATAACATCGTCCTCTCCTTTATAATTTATATAAGTCGAAAATTGCTGTAAATACACACCAGCTATTTATGGTGGTAGGTTTATACTTCTTATTTAATGAAATTAAATAAAATAAGCTAAGTATGAGTTATTTGGGAAAGCCATACCCTCAAATAGTTCTGCATAATTTTGCATATGAATTACATATATCAAAGCCCTCAATGTTAGTGGCCTTGTTCCTGAGTAACCTGTACTTTGGAAAACAGTGCACTTTGTAGTATCCCACCTCCTGAGGCATAGGAAATTCGCTACACTACATACATGAACGACCGGTTTTCAGATGATACGTTTACAGACTCGCGGAAGAGAATCTTGCTACACTATCTTATTGTAGAGTTACTTGTAACACCCAGAGCTATGCCTATATGGAACATTTTACAGTTAGTATAGGTAATAAATCATGCAACACTATGGAAAAGAACGTTATCTGCCAAGACAGAATAACAATAAATATATTATAGGAAGATGGAGAGATACAATGTTGTCAAATAATCCTTGCAGATAAAGGCACTTAAACCGTTCGCTATAGGTTGTTACATCGACAAGGTTTCGCTCAATTTTTCCCTGTTCACATATTTCACGACTTGTAGAAAGAAAAAAAGTCATACTTTTAATGTTATATAAACGCCGCTGTAAACCGGAATTTCCTGACGACTTCCTCTATTTAGGACCAAGAACTTGTTCAGCGAGTATAAAGCATGCATATCTCATTAATGCTAACTGATAAACTGCTTTTTGTGCATGTCTTAACATTGTAACTGTAATCACAGCAAATGCACAAAATTCATAACAAGAGCTTTCCCTGATGTTTCTCTACTGCTTTACAGAAACCGCCACTAATCTTTCTTGCAGCAGTGTTAACAGCTAGGGTCCTTTTATTTATTTCACTCTTGCTTCCTAATCTCCACTCTTGGAATCGCTCCCACCTTAGCCTTCTTCCTTCTGTATTTTCTTTAAGAAAACTGCATGTTATATGATGTATTGAAAACGAAAATTTTGTTCTGGGAAATAAAGGAAACCAAACCAAAAGAAAAGGTTTTGATAATATACTTACTTTTGCTTTGTTACGCAATCAAACATAAGCTGCTTGAGGTGGTAACTGGTTTACATACACCTACAGTTCCAACTTATCTTTTGAGAAATAAAAGACTGTAATGTATTATGCAGATGTGTTTCTCTACTCATTTTTTCAAGAAACTGAAACGTTTTCATCAAAACATGTGCAAGAGAAACCTGCCATGAAGATTATGAAAGTATTGCAACGAGGCATTGTTTTGCCCCTCATAAGTGAACGCCGAGAGAGAGAGAGACAGAGAGAGAGAGAGAACCGGGGAGTGAAAGAGCAAAGTCACGCCCAGAGAGAGAGAGAGCAACACAGGAAGAAAGAGACAGAGACAGTTCCATGGTATACTTCCTACATCACGAAAGATCGTGCTAGTTCGGTAGCTTTCGTGTGGCTTCATCAGGCCTCGAGAAACCTCGAGAAACAACTGCTCGTGTATAAATAACAGTTCGGCTGGAAGCCGAGATATGTGCAGAGAAGAGCCAGTTGAGAATTGTTAATGGTGCAGTGTGGACGAGTGGCAGACGGACTTGAAGGTTTCGTACGTGTGTGTTACGTCATTCGGCTGATATCAGAGTTGTACAAGTATCTTTCTACGGAAATAAAAAGCACCTTGAATTACTGCGAACTAAACTTAATTTTACGAAGGCACAAAGTCACAGTATGTATGCGAACATTGGAATTTAAAATATAAAAAATATAATCTAGAAACCTGACTGAATAATCATGTAACTGGATTATGATGCTGATGGGAAGATGGTGTTCTCGAAGCCCCACGTCACAGCGATCATGTGGAACGGGATTATTCTTACCTGATGCCATCCCGCGTTGTGACTGGGGTTTTGGGTTGTATTCTGCCCCAGGGAAGACGATGACGAAGCCACAAATTGTTGGCTCTTATTGGTCCAATCTGGAACGCTGATATATCGATGTATATAAAAAATTCCACTTACATGTTGCGTCATATCACGACCTACTGAATTTTAACAATTTTTTTCTTATTCATTTTAACCTGTCCATATCAATTTTTTAATCATTAAAACTACTATACAATTTTACAACTCTTGTAGCCTAAACCAAACAACGGTTACAACTAAAAGTCTATAAGCGCGTGAGCAAGGAGCCGAAGAGAAATGCAATGAAATGAGAAACCTGTAAATTCATTGAGGCAAAGGCTTCTTGCTGCGCGGGAAGTAGAAATGGGGAAGCTCACTAGGATCGCAACACCTAAGAGCCTTGTGCAGTTGCCGCGCTCCAGTATTGATGTAGTTTTGTGCCTTTGCAGTGTATTTTTCACTTCATGCACTTAGCACTTAGCATAACAACCATTGTTGTAAATTCATTTAAGGTATACACACAATATTATTTACAGCACCTGGGTAGCTACTACTTCCAGTGTCTTCCATGTAACTCTGTTCTTAGCTTGTGTTGACCGCTGTGTCACTACTGTCTCTTTCAAGCTATCCGTCCATCTCATCTTTGGTCTCCCTGCCGTTGGACGTCCTACGCTGGAGTCCCACATTGCCATTCGTTGCGTCCATCGAAGGTGGTGCATTTTAGTGAAGTACCATTCGCATTTCCGTTTCAGCTGTTGCGCCCATGAAGCCACGTCTATCATGCTGGCTTCCTCGTTTGTCATTCCGTCCTTTTTGTCAAGTGTAATATCTTCAGCTCCTGCTGACAGATTTACAGCATGGTACTCTGGTATTTCGTTAAGGACCAAGATTGACATCTATATAACAATACTGGTAGCACACAAGTTTCGAAAACTTTTTTCTTAAAACTTCTCTTTTGGAATTTTTCTTTCAGGATGATCTTGAGACTCCCATATTTCTTCTACGCCTCGTTGTTACACGTTATGGATTTATTTGAAAAGGATTTGCTCGGCATAATTATAACTCCTCCCCGTCGACCCTGATTTGCTCCTCCTCGACGTCTGAGGTCACTTTTTTTTCATGGACATTCCTAGAAGTTGCCACCAGCAAATACTATCTATGTCATCTATGTTTATGCCACTTCTGCTTCCCCATTTTAATTTGCTGAACTGATGCTCCACCAGGATACTGCTAAATAGTTTCTGGGATATCGGTCCTTTCCTTGGATCTCCGCTTCTACCTTTACCATGCTGTGCTTGTACAAGCTATCAAGTATTCTGATGTACTTTGACTTTATTTTCTGTTATATCAATCAGTGCTTGCAGAATACAGTCATGCTCCACAGATCAAATAGCAAGCTTAACGTTTTATCAGCTTTTGATATGCTTTATCATAATCATCATCATCATGATCATGATCATGATCATCATCATCATCATCATTCATACAGAAGAAATGGTAGTGGTAGTATTAGTATGCATAACCATTTTAATTTGTAAATATCTCGGAATAAGGCAAAGACTGGGTTTTAAGGAAAGACTTATAAAAATAAAATAATTAATCATATCTATATTTATATCAAGCACAGTTCACAGGCAGAAACTTACACAAAAAATAAGAGAGAGATAGAACAGTTAAGAGTGTAATTAAAAGGAAAAATCTTTTAAGCGATAAAAATACGGCTTTAAGGAACGCCTAAATTAATGTTCAAATGTAGATGTAAAATCTGTACAGTAAATACATTATAAGATAGCGGAGAAATCTGCAGAGTTGTCATTGCTAAAATTAGTAGCTGACTGGACTCTTGTATACCAAAGTAGAATGACAAGAAGCCTATAAATGGAGATAGAGCGCGAGAAGAGGAAATAAATCGAACTCGAAGAATGACACATATGTAATGAAATTGCATGACATTTTTCTCAATTACCAATCATATAGCTAGACATCTTTGAAGATTGTCGAACTTAATTGGCCACTGCCCTGGGGTGTAATATTTAAATTTGAAACGATACATTGGTTTTAATACATTTATAGACATATATATTTCCCCCCTATAGTGTAAGTGCTTATCAGGACGTGATGCACGTGGTTCATTGAAGCTGAGGATTCTGAGATTGCCGAGGAACTGGCCTCCTGATTTTCACAGGACAACTACTGACGGACGCAACCTTAAAAGCCTCTGCTTTACCTTTCTAATGCATCTTTAAACGAAATCTATAGATCCCAATATCAAGTAGGGGCTATAGATTCGTGTTTCTTTCTTTATTTCGTGTGCCTGAATTAAATTTGAAATCCTCCATTTTCAATTCTGTATACATGGAGGTTCAAAGTTCACCTTATTAAGACTAATTACATTTGTATATTAGTTTTTCTGTTTCATATTATGCATCGTGTTGCTGTTACATACGAATTTATTAGGAATTTAATCTATTATAAGGTTTGTGATACTCAAAGCATAAAAATAATGGAGCAAACTTAGACATATAAAATTTAAACTTAGACAAATGTAACAGCTATAAAATTTACATTAGAACCTCAAATTAATGGATTTTTTCTTTTCTAGATCTAAAGATAATAATAAATAATAATAAATTAAACTTTGGTATTTATAGGGAATCTACTCATATTGATAATTACATAAAAATAAAAGTTCTAACCCTTTTTCTCATAAATTTCCTGTTTTAATAGTTTGATTTATAGATTAATAAATACACCCCTGAATAAAGATGAATTTAATAAAAAATATAAAAATATTATTAACACTGCTTTAATTAATGGTTTTAATAAAGACTTCATATATAAGATATTGAAAAATTCAACTATCCAAAAACTGTTAATGATATTTCTACCCTTGCTTACCATCCTTGTGTTAATAACCTTTTTCAAAAAAATATTTAAAGGGTATGGTATAATTTTAGTTCCTCAAAATAAATATAGTATTAAACATTTATTGAATTTCTCTATGAAATATAAAATTCATAATAATAAAAATCTGGTATTTATCAATTTAATTGCTTCGATTGTGATAAAGTTTATATTGGAAAGACAAAACGTAATTTAGAAACCAGAACGAAAGAACATTTTCGTAACATTAAGTATAAACAAACTAATTGGCGTAGCAGATCATTTTTGGTCATTTTATCATGAAATAAATCCAGAAGGTAAATTAATAAAACAATTAAATGGTCCAACAAATTTAATGGTTTGGGAAAAGATACTTATTTGAAAAAAAAGCAAATATCGCGTAATGAATTTTGAAATACCAGCAGTCGATTCTGTTTTTAAATTTGTTTTATTCACATATTTTGGTAATACTAACAAGAACATATCAACACCTATTGTTTAGTAACGATGGGGACAGCTGAAGATGTGTATAAGCTTACGTGAAATCGCTATCCTGAAGAATTTATAAGAATTATCGTTTCTTATAAGATAAATGAAGTTTTAAGTTATATATTATTATATTTGTATATATTTGTTTGCTTCGCTGTTTATAGCTTCATACTTGACGTATTTATTAAACATATCTCATCAACAATTAGGCTTACAGTTATATTAAATCAAACAGTACAGTAACTGAAGTAGAAATGAAAATATGCAAATTATAATTAGTGTGGGTTATGTTAATATTCTACACCTCAATGCAAATTAACACATTCCTTTTTTTAATTTTGGTGGCTCACGGTATTTAAAATTCCAAATGATACTACCCCTATTTGCAGGAAGTACGCTTTCAGATAGTTCTGCTAAGCAAACTGTGCCAAATCCAAATGAAAATTGCAACCATTATTATCAAACTAATAATGGCTGTTAGAATAATTAATATTCATCTCAGGAAATAATTTAAAATTTTTTTACATTTTAAGTGTAAGAAACATTTTGCATCAATAAAGCTTGGAGCAGGAAATATTTATTTAAAAAATATAACAACTGTTCATGCAACATACTAAAGATACACAGCTTATTTGTAGTTCAATCTTCTCTGCCAGTTTTCAGAAGAAATAAAGAAAGAAAAATTAACTGAGAAAACCCGTTTTGCATATAGATGTTTTTCTTTTCTAACAAGGAAGGCAAATTCCAAGGAAGTACGTAATACCAAACCAAACCTTTATTTTAGTCAGAAAATTAAGAGCGTAAAAATAATTGAAAGTTGTCCCATTTTCTTCCTTTGTTTATGCAGCATAAACATAAGTATTTTAGATGAAATAGTAAGTTTCAATTTCTGCATCCCACAAATTTCTACCTTATTTTAGGGGTAGATGACATAAGCAAGATATAAGAGCATATAGTAATAAAATACAAGCAGAAATTTATATTCACCAGCCATTTAGAATAATAAATTTAAGAAACTGACATCTCATGGTCATTGACATTACTCTGTTTTTGTCTACTTAATCTTATAAGGCATATTACGAAAACCTGTTTCATAATGGAAGAGAAACATTTGCTTCTCGTTAAAGCGTGCCGATGTGACGGGCATACGGTCATATGCCCATTAAACTAATTACATCATGATATACTTTAAGACAGGGGAGACGAAATTGCCGTTCGTTTTAACTAACATTAACGTCGAATTAGCAACTAGGCAAGCGAATTCAAAGAACACCGTCTAAAAGGATCTCCAGGAATGTTGCTGATTACAAATTTTATACTCAATTTTCAAATAATTGTCGAAGTTCAAGTTAGGTGCTAAACATGCGAATATATGCTACTTTTTTCGAGCTATATAATTTATTTTCACGAAAACCTCATTAATGGGCCTAATGAAAGTGTACATATGAGATCTTTCCAAAAGAGCGTGAAAGCTCAATATTATAGTTTACTATTCCAAGGAAGCGGAATGTGCTTAATTTCCCAGTATTGATTAAAATTTTGTTGAGCATTTATACTGCTCCTGGTATAACAAATGGCCTATGGTTTTCTTTGGATTCCTGCATGCCAACCTTCAGTGAGTGAAGAAATGGAAATAGTAGATCAATTCTCAGGATACTTATGAAGCTGCCCCCACAATTTATCCCCCCAGGGGCTACTGCGGTAGGTACGGGACTTGGCGATCCCGGGGTCCCGAGCCAAATCTCTCGATTGGGTGCCTTTGAATGGTGAGAGAACTTACACCAAACGCCCAAACAAGGTCCACATCACTGTTTGACCCTGCTCTAAGTTAAATAAAGTAAATTAAACTGAATTCAAAGTCAAGTCAAAGCTAAGCCAGAGTGGAGCCTGAGTGGTGCCAGAGTGGAGCCACAGGAAAGCCAGAGCAAAGGCAGAGCAAAGCCAAAGCAGAGCCAGAGCAAATGGAGAGGAAAACCAGAGCAAAGCAAGAGCAAAGCCAGAGCGGAGCCAGAGAAAACCCACAGCATAGCCAGAACCAAGCCAGAGCTTAGCCAGAATGGAGTCAGTGCGGAGCCAGAGCAAAGGCAGAGGAAAGTCAAAGCAGAGCCAGAGCAAATGGAGAGCAAAACCAGAGCAAAATGAGAGCAAAGCCAGAGCGTAGCCAGAGAAAAACCACAGCAGAGCCAGAACCAAGCCAGAGCTTAGCCAGAATGGAGTCAGTGCGGAGCCAGAGCAAAGGCGGAGCAAGGCCAAAGCACAGCCAGAGCAAATGGAGAGGAAAACCAGAGCAAAGCGAGAGCAAAGCCAGAGCGTAGCCAGAGAAAAACCACAGCAGAGCCAGAACCATGCCAGAGCTTAGCCAGAATGGAGCCAGTGCGGAGCCAGAGCAAAGGCAGAGCAAAGCCAAAGCATAGCCAGAGCAAATGGAGAGCAAAACCAGAGCAAAGTGAGAGCAAAGCCAGAGCGGAGCCAGAGAAAAACACAGCAGAGCCAGAACCAAGCCAGAGCTTAGCCAGAATGGAGCCAGTGCGGAGCCAGAGCCAAGCCAGAGCAGAACCTGAGTGGTGACCGGAGCCTAGCCAGAGCGAAGCCAGAGCAGAACCTGAGTGGTGACCGGAGCCTAGCCAGAGCGAAGCCAGTGCCAATCCAGAGTTAATTTACAGCAGGAGGTTAGTGTGAGACCAAAGTGAACTAGAGTGAAACCAAAGCAAGACTGGAGGCGGGACGGAACCCAGCCAGAACGAAGCCAGAGCGAATCCAGAGTTATGTTAAAGAATGAAGTTAGAATGAGGTCAGAGCAAAGCCAGAGTGGGACAGAAGGTATGCCGGAGTCTAGCCAGAGCTAAGCTAGAGCCTATTTAGAATGATTCTAGAGTGGAGTTAGAGTTAGGTTAGGGTGAAGCCAGAGAGAAAGCAGAGCGGAACCAGAGCTGTGCCTAAGCAAAGCTAAAGTGGAACCAGAATAGAGCTAGAGCACAGAGAGGGCAAATTTAGAGTAAAGCCAAAGCGAAGCCAAAGCGGAGCTAGAACAAATCCAGAGCTAATGCAAAGCCAAAGCAAAGCCAAAGCAAAGTTGAAGATAAGGTAAGGTGAAAGGTTGGATAGTAAAGTGAAATACCGTTTTCGAAAGTGCGCTCATGACCATGGAGTTGAGCGCCCTTAAATATAATCCATGATAATAATAATAATAATCATCCTCAATTTAATGAGGGATAAAACTGAGATATAATAGAAATTTATTATGTAGTATACAATATAGAATGGTGTGCATTAATGTTTACCACTGTAGTCAATAATTTCAGTCCTAAAGTGATATACAGGTGATGCCGAAATTAAGGTTTGCCTTAAGTAAAGAATCATGATGGACTTCAAAGGAATGTTGGTTCTTTGTTACGACACGTACAAGGGCAGTTGAGTCGAATAGCACTTGTGGGGGAAAATTGTTATAACAAAAGCAATGTAAGAAACAGTGTCCTTAGCAGATTTCTAAAGGGGCTCACTTGACTTGATGAATAGGGTATTCTTTGAACCATTCATAATGGCGACAAAACAGCCACAAAGGGATCTTGGTTTGAAAGAGGGTCTCCAGAAAGTGAAAGTTACATATACACCCACACGCGCAGCTGTGGACAGTCTTCGGCGTGGAGCCGATGAGAGCACTCCGTGGCTTGCAAGCCATTGAAACAGTCCGAGGCGTGAAGCCTATTAGGGCAGTCAACCTGTTCTGTCTAGGGCCAGGCATATCAGAAATGTGAGGATATATTTGTCGGTTCATATATACGTGAGGAACGAATAAAGTTTACCGAGTAGTAAACATTCTGCCGTCCGTAACTCTAAACCGGGATATTGGTAACCCTTGTTTGGCAACTTCAATTTCGGTGTTCTAAAAACAAGAAGCAGTAAATAAATAAGTTGGAAACGGGCATTCCAGTGCCATTAAAATCTCCTTCTCACATACATCCACGAATACCCTGTGAGAAACCTCATTTTTTTACCCTGAGCCACACACTATAACAGCTTCAAAGTAGCATCAACGTGGAACCCTTGCCAATCATATTAGTTACAAATTGTCGCGACAACGTGTAACTTTGTTGGATACAAAACTTATTGTATCAAATTGGTGTCCCAACGTGGAATTGTGTCTCACCCCATAAACATTTATTTGTATCACAGGGAAACGAGATATTAGTAAACTACTAATTATAATAAACTCATTTTGACAAAGCATTTCTTGAATATTATTCCATGAAGATAAATATATGACTATTCTTTCTTACATTCAGCAATTGTCAAACTAGCATATCCTTATTCATGTAAAAATTTAGTTTAAAATGCACTTTCCGCTGTTTTTAAAATTGCGAAGTGTATTCCCAATTGTTAAAAAGGAGACACATGGGTTCATAGTACTTTCAGTTTAGTGTTATTATAGCAATGGATTTTAGACATTTTCAGTATAAATAGAAATTATTCAGCACTTTCAGGGAAATGTATTTCTAACAATTGTGGATTTAGAGTAGTTGAGGTGCTACTAGTAATATGTATTTTTTGATATTGTCACCCAATTAGCGGAAGGTATGACGGCACAGCTGTGAGGAAACCAGGGGGCGGCCGAGCCACGCCTCCCATTAGTCTCTGTCACTAACTGAGGGCTGATTAAAGGAATGTCACTCGGCCCTGGACGTTTCTCTCCCCTTCTCCTATCATCTGGAATCTTCGCCTAGGAACTAGAAAAGCCGAGAAGACGGCGAGATGCCTATAAAGAGGGCTGCAGCTAGTCAGAAGTCCAGTGTGAGTGAGGAGACAGTCGCAGTTCTTGGTGTAAGAGTTAGTCAGTGACGTCTTAATGAACGAGAAGATTGTGCAACGGAAGACTGTACGTAACTGTGTATGTGTATCGGAGTTTACGTAATCGGGAGGACAAATGAAATTGTAATGGACGAACTAGTGAATTGTAATTGTGTGCAGCACGTAATTCTGTGTAATTGGCAAGAGTTTAACTGTAAGTCGGTGGAAATAAAGAACATTTTTGGGTGGTGAAATTGGAATTTTCATTTCACGAGCCCACAAAGTCACACTGGTGTCAGGAAGCGGGAAGATAACAGCACCGAACATTACAACCATGGACGCGGCACTGGAAAAATTTTTGGAGAAGATGATGGAAATGATGGCCGAATTAACAGAGAAGACGGAAGCGGCAAGTAACAGCCTGGCCGCGAAGCTGGAGACTACAAATAACAACCTCACCGCCGAGTTGAAACAAATGAAGGCGGCCAACGACAACATCACCGCAGAGTTGAAACAAATGAAGACGGCCAACGACAACATCACCGGGAAGATGGAAGAAATGAAGGCCGAATTAACAGCGAAGATGGAAACGGCAAGCAACAACTTGGCCACGACAATGACCGCAAAGATGGCCGAACTGACAACGGAGATGAGGGAGGCGAACGAGGTCCTCCCCGCCAAGTTTGAGGAACGGCTGGCCGGCGTGAGGGATGACGTCACGAATCTGGGCAAGCGGATGGGTCAAGTAGACGACAGCCTTAATGATTTAGAGGAAAAGGCCGACAACATCGCAAAACCCTCATCCGCCTGACGGAGGAACACCGGCCCTATGTGTGGACAGAGGACGCCGAAAACGCTTTCCAGCACCTAAAGGAGACCCTGTGCAGTGCTCCAATTTTGGGTTTCCCACAACCGGGTGGCGCCTTCATTGTGGACACCGACGCCAGCGACCACTGCATTGGAGGTGTCCTATCGCAGATCCAGGACGGCCATGAGCGGATGATAGCCTACTACAGCAAGACGCTATCCAAGGCAGAGAAGAACTACTGCGTCACCCGACGGGAGTTAATAGCGGTAGTAAAGACCTTGGAGCACTTCCATAAGCACCTGTACGGTCAGCCATTCCACCTGAGGACTGACCATTCCGCCCTAACCTGGCTATTGAGCTTTAAGAACCTGGAAGGCCAGACGGCACGTTGGGTCCAGAGGCTGCAGGAGTACGACTTCACCTCGGAACATCGTAGAGGGAAGAGCCACGGTAACGCAGACGCCATGTCCCGAAGACCCTGTCCAGTAGAGTGCGGCCAGTGTACAAGAGTGGAAGAGAAGGAGCTTGCCGCAGCAGTCCGAGTAGTTGTGGCAGTGCCTGCTGAAGGCTGGGATAGCGCAGGCCTGAGAAGGGAGCAGCTGGCGGACGCAGACTTGGGGCCACTCTTGAGGGAAGTGGAGGCAGGGATTAGACCAACCTGGGAGGACATCGCACCGAGGAGCGCCACCTACAAGTCGTACTGGGCCCAATGGGACTCGTTGAAGACCAGAGAGGGCGTGCTGTTCCGGGTATGGGAATCACCCGATGGAAAGACGCAGAGAGAACAGTTGGTACTTCCCCGGAGTAAGGTTCCGGAAGTCTTGGAGGAAGTGCACGCCGGTACTTCAGGAGGACACCTGGGAGCGAACCGAACTATTCACAAACTACGGCAGCGCTACTACTGGCTGAGACTCCGAGCAGATGCTGGTGGTACACCTGGACCGCCTGGCACGCTACGATGGTGCTGTTCGGGACGACCAGCTTTGAGGAGGGAGCAGTATCACCCAATTAGCGGAAGGTATGACGGCACAGCTGTGAGGAAACCAGGGGGCGGCCGAGCCACGCCTCCCATTAGTCTCTGTCACTAACTGAGGGCTGATTAAAGGAATGTCACTCGTCCCTGGACGTTTCTCTCCCCTTCTCCTATCATCTGGAATCTTCGCCTGGGAACTAGAAAAGCCGAGAAGACGGCGAGATGCCTATAAAAAGGGCTGCAGCTAGTCAGAAGTCCAGTGTGAGTGAGGAGACAGTCGCAGTTCTTGGTGTAAGAGTTAGTCAGTGACGTGTTAATGAACGAGAAGATTGTGCAACGGAAGACTGTACGTAACTGTGTATGTGTATCGGAGTTTACGTAATCGCGAGGACAAGTGAAATTGTAACGGACGAACTGGTGAATTGTAATTGTGTGCAGCACGTAATTCTGTGTAATTGGCAAGAGTTTAACTGTAAGTCGGTGGAAATAAAGAACATTTTTGAGTGGTGAAATTGGACTTTTCATTTCACGAACCCACAAAGTCACAATATGTTAATTGAGAATAAAGGACATTAACAGTGTTCATGACTTCAAGAAAGCACTTGACCCAATATCAACTGAAATATTACTGAGAAAAGATTAAAATTTTATGGCCCTAATGTTGGTTTGAAATGATTCTGTTTCGATACTTCTGAAGTCATAGTTAAGTAATATATATTAATCGGTACTGTATAGTGATAATATTTTAGCATATTGAAGTGTTACAACAGTGCTCCACAAGGCTCAATAGTGGGTCCCGTGATATTCATTATTTATCGAAATACTTTGCCCCATAGTTTAAATAATAAGATTTGAAGATGGTTTATCATAAATTTGAGTTATATTTATCTGAATTATTCAAAATAAAAAGAGTATACAGCAATGTGTTTCATACTAACTATAGAAGAGGCCCTGTAATGAAACAGTTGCATCAGCATATACAACGACAAAAATGATTATTTTACTTCTGCAAACTACGTATCTCCTGCAATCACTAGTATAAATAAAATTAGAGTACAATACCGTTCAATGGTAACATTACTGAAATTGTTTGTATTTGTCTGGCCGAATTGCTTTAAAAGAAACAAAATTATGTGAAATTAGCACAATCTCATCAGAAGGTAATTTCAAAAGCAGTGAGCACAAGTGACATCACGTAGTCATACAAAGCTGCATGCTATCTTATTCCTGTCACATTCACTTTCGTTTACTATTTTGGTACTGCACTTCATCTCCTCAGAATTGTGAATGACATATCCCATAGAGGTCTGTCCTCAGGTACTCTATGATTTATTTTTTCGATTCCAAACCCGTTTCTTCCTCTTGCCGTCTCTGTTTCTTTGTTGGCTCAGTTGCCTTCCAAGTTCGTGATCCCGTGGTATACGTGAAAGGAACCCTAAAGAACAAACGCAGACGGCTTTGGCTTACGTCCTTACAGATTGTGATCTGCCGTTAAGATTTATGGAGCAAATTCTGTTATTTCTTACATCTATATTCATGTCAGATGAAATAGATCTTAAAGGGCTACTGTACTTCATGTAATAGGCTTTTGGCTGTAGGAGAATCACATTGATGTATCTGATACATAACAGATTATTTCGTTAATACCAGGTTTCCGAACTTTACTTTTTTAAAATAGGAATGAGGGTTTAATTAAATACTTAATTACAGCAGAAAGAGAATATGTTTTATACTACCCAAGTATTTCATAGCCAAATTTCACAGAAGGTACACATTTTGACACTTCTTGGATTAAGAAATTTTTTTTTTTTTCAAAAATCACCTCTGTATGCCTGAATCTCTCAGGACTGCATAATTAAAAAACGAAAAATCTGTTAACGCCAACATCTGTTTAACTTTTGACATGCTCAAAAAATATGGAAGAAAACTTTTCAAGATAATCTCTCATTCTCATACTTCTCTTTACGCGAAAATGGCCTTTCAAGTGCACTTCATGCAGATTGCATTTTGAAAATTGATACACCGTAAGAAATAGACAAATTGTTTGTCCACAATAAAGCCATAATTTGTCTTAAATTTATTGTTTACTTAACTACTTCAGATGGAATTCTTGTTGTTAGTTGAATTTTAAAATAAATACTAGAATACAACCTGTCCTAAAATTGAATTATTGTTGAAGACACTGACTCAAAAAGGTTATTGCCTCACTTCAACATTCTACAACAAATTATTCTTCTATTAAGTTCATAATTAATAACAAATAGTTTCATTACGTGTTTTTGTGTTCAAAACGAAAATAAGTGAATGCTATGATAATTGCAATATCATGGCCTGGGCGATTTAAGGGGTAAAACGAATATTTTAAAACTGTAATACAAAAAGAATACCTGGGTAATTATTAAGGCCACTGAAAATTTAGTTACACATAAATTGTGTCAGTCAAGTGATCCGCTGTTTTTCTTTTGTTTTTACCCGTCAACAACTTATATTAACTTCAAACAAAATCACTCCACAGTTCAATCTATTAAATGTAGGTGTATAAAGCTTAATACATTTAATTTTTGACGTCACAAATGAAGAGAAATTGCACATATATGGGATAGATAGTCTGGGATGAGATTTTCTGAAAAACTTCATGTCGCTTTCTTGATGGATATTGAAGTACAGTTCAATTAACTTGAGGTGGCAGCTGAGTAAACATGCACACTAAATGGAATTAGTCGGTTACCAATCCTGAAAGGAGACTGAGGATGATTTGTACACGTACGGTAGTTGATGCACGCATCATCAATGGCTTCACATGTACAAATCGTCCTCAGTCTCCTTTCAGGATTGGTAACCGACTAGTTCCATTTAGTGTACAACTTCACTCAGCTGCCACCTCAAGTTAATCAGAGTGTAGTAGTGGTAGTAGTGGATTAGGTGGAGGGAATTCGGTACGTCAACCAGAACTATTGTAACTATGCGCAAAGTGGGGCGTCCCCGAGAGGGAGAATGAGGTCAGGGGAGACAGAGGGTGGCCGACCCCAGTCACTACAGAACAGAGGGTGAGTTGCCTAGATTTTACCAGATAGAAGCTCCCCGGCGGTGGGCTTTAGGACAATCGGCATCCTATCTGACGTGGCCACGATACAGTCATGAGGCCTGTTCGAACACTGCAGGTTGCCTCCTCGGAGCAGGATACTCCAGGCAGGCTTACACAAACGGCATACCGCCTGCCGCGCTTCTGAATCGGTCCACTAGGCTGGCTCGGAGACCGAAGTCCATCCTACCTGAGGGGAAGGCGTTTTCTTCAGAGCATATCATCCTGCCATGCACCGCCACGAGACCTCCACTGACACTTGCTACATTGAAAGAAACCACTAGATGAGAGATGAGATGAAATGATAATGGAGGTAACATGGAGGTACAGGTAATTTTGGGGATGTAATTAACCAGCGACTCGGGAAAACTACCAAAAAAGCCCATGGGTCAGGTAGGTCGGTCACGGGAATCCAACTCGGGCCTTCCAAATGTGAGCCACAGATGAAACAGCCTGAGCCATCCTGCTTGGTTATGGATATTTAAATTAAGTTCCAAGCTTATTTCACTCACATCACATAGGAACCTCCTTCATAAAACCTTCTTTTTATTCATAGGACTTCAGCACCTACATTTCCACCAGAATCTTGATATAGAGTTTATTTGGGTGAAATGCAATGATTTCTTTCCTTACTATATTTAGGAATCACAGAGGGAAAAACCTTGCTGTTCTCTCATTTCAACCTGCTTTTGTTATGGTTCTAAATAAAAGGGTTTACTCCTTTCTTTTGAAATTACAATTCTTTATATTTGTTACAACTTCTCAAACTTTGGGTTAGCTGACTGCCGTCATTTTGTCCGCATATGAAAACCGGATTTTCTGCAAGGAGCAGCGTGTCTAATGATGTAACTTTGGTCTCAGCTGCCATTAATTTTAATGTCACACTTACGCGGACTCAGTCGTAACTTTCTACCATGCGACTCGCAGCTTCCGTCAGCGGCATCAGTTAGGAATGTGCACTTGGCATTCCTATGCATTTACAAATTTGGCAATAGCAGCGTACATTTTATCGCAAAGAGGTGCTCATTTCAAGGATGTGAGACACTATACATATTGATGCTTAGATACACACCGCTTGAATTTAAAAGCTTTGATTATCGTCCTTCACCACAATCTTGACAACCTTCACTAACTTGTACCACGAGACAAAAAGTGGTTTTCGTTGAATTCCTTACCGCTAGCATTTCCTCTAAATTTAAGCCACGAAAGGATATTATAACTGTAACTTTCTACCATATTTATTGGTCACTACAAATGACATTTTTGCTAAAGCGGTACCTGGATACTAAGCGATACTTCGGTGTTCTAGATATGGTAACATTTTATGCAAGCAGTCGAGCCTTGCACATGTCCCAAAACATTAGCAGGACTACAGTTCTTGATAGACCTTGAATTACTATTCCTCTGCGTAAATAAATGAAATTCTGTAAGCCATTGTATCTGAGTGAATTTGTGCAAAACAGTGGAAAGAATATAGATAATTATGTAACATGTAGCGTTAACTCAGTTGTGAATCAAGCCAATTAATTTGAAGCACTTAGTCACTTAGCCTGGCTTCTGAATCCAGCACGAACAAAATCACATTTTGACATGAAATAATGACAGAGCAAAGAAAGATTTATTCCTTCCATCTATTAGCTTCGCAGGTCAAACTCAGGTCAGGGCGTTATTCTACAGACATACTCTACGGCCTGCCTCTTAGCATGGTAGTAGCGTATCTGCCTCATGATCAAGAGGTCCCGAGTTTGAAACCTGGTCAGGGTGAGTTACCTTGAAAGTTTTTTCATGGGATTTCTCTTAACCTATAGAATGAATCACTAAGATTTATGGAACCTGGGTTCATTTAAGCATCAATTCACCCATTTAATTCATCGTCTGTTATGACTTAACGTTGGAGAATGTAATTGTTTTTAAAAATATATACACTAATATACAATTCCAGGCTATGAAGAGCATACAGAGGAATAAAAGAAAAACTCCAAGTCTGGTTGAAAATCGAAACCTTATATAGCAGTTAAATTTAGCTACGATGTCAGCCTGTGTCAATAGGTATTAGATACTATAGAATTCATTACGAATTTCTGTTTTGTTTATAGGCAAAGCATACCTAAATATAGGAACATAAAGATAAAGTGACGCAACCCCTGTCACCTAGGAACACTGAGATGACATATAACCTAATATCACAAAGACATTGACACAAACTAATAAATATAAATAAATGATAGATTTATAAATAAAAATAAATGACGTATTCCAGAATAGGCATATGCCATAATGCTAGCATATACTGCTGAGACCGCCACAGTGACAAGATCACTCTACGGTCAGTTAACTCCCTTTGCAATCCCTGTAAATAAACAACCCTACTCTATTGTCTGTTTTGTCCTCAAGGAAAATTTGGCGCCTTCCTTTTGGAAACCAACTCAATGCTAAAATCCCGTGCATACTTCTGAGAACAGGCTATAAGATTTTGACCGACGCGCAGAGCACATGCCTTCATTTAAATTTTTGCAACGTACTGTTAGAGAAAGCGTCCCTGATGTCAGGTCCCACACTGGAAATTATGAACACTGATCTCAAGTGGGGATAGTTAATAGCCAATAGAAAATTGATATTCGTTCATGTGATTTTGCAAACTCCGACAAATACCTAGAGTGGGGGTAATTCAAAGTGACGGCGGAAAGTAGGTTTTTCTAGTAAGAACACTCCGGTCCCAAGTTCTACATGAGACGGACGCGTATTCGGCGCCGCCTAAGAAGTATACTTCCGCACCATGCACAGAGACAAAATGCAATATTTAACAATCTCTCCACAACGAGTAATGTGTAGGGAAGACGATAAATATATCCAATTCGACATTGCAGTGCTACTGCCTCCGTGCTTCACATCACAATATTGACAGTGACGCTTAACTGAGCAACCACACCGACGACGACTTTTCGGTGGCGAGCAAAGGAGTCTAAGGATAACAATAAACTTCTGTCTACCAGATCCGAGGTGCCATCATTCAACCCACAACCAGTCAGGACGCACCCACTCCTGAAGTACAGATGAGAGTTCTTATGCGGGAGCTACATGTCACCTCAAACCAATTACAATCTACCTTTCCTTAACCTCCGCACGCCACCAATCCTTAATTGTGAGGCGCTGAGCACAAGGGAGAGCTCGACGTTGTTCGCTACGGGCCGGACCGCCTCAAAAGTCAATGCCATAGGTAGGACTTGAATTATAGATACTCTGGTCTTTGCCTGTTTGCTTCAACGAACTGAGCTACTGGAAACAAATTAAGCTATTACATGCTTAAAAAAAAAAGACCAGGAGTCAACTTAGAAACTCATATAGCATTTTTAAACTTCGAAAAAAGCATTTGATTCTATAAATAGAAATCGATTATAGAACATAATGGACAAAAGGGGATATCCCCCTCATATAGAAGAAATAATTAAAACCTTATATAGTGACAAAAAATTATCATAAATACAGGAACGATAAAAACAGAAGAAATAAAAGTGAATCAAGGAGTAAGACAGGGATGTAGCCTTTCTTCCACACTGTTTAATATATACTTGGACGATTTTATAAAAACTTGAAAAAAAAGTGAATGATGAATACAATTAAATAGAAATAAGAACTAAAATATGATACTCCCTGTTGATGATGTAGCAATAATAAACGAAAATGAAGAAAGCCTTCAACGTTACATGTATAAAATGTATTTACTGGGAAAAGAATACAATCTAAATATATCCACAAAGAAAACGAAGATAATGCCACATCGAGGAAAATACTCTATTACTCTTTCCATTGTACAGTCACACGTAGGCCCAGTGGCGAGGCGTGACTTTCAAGGTGAGGGAGACTCCAAATAATAAGTTTTGTTAAAATAACAGTTATCCTGTACGATAAAAATCGTTGAAAATAAAAGCCAGGAAAATATCTCGAATTTCAGCTTTTTGGGCTGTGATGTACGCTTTGACTTAGACAAAGACATAGAACACAAAATAAGCAAATTTCAGTAGATATGTGGAGCTATAGCAAGAATAGTGAAAATCAAAGAAAGGAATGAAACAAAGTTAACATTTTATACAACGATGGCAATTCCAGTGCTTATGTATGGAAGAGAGTCCTGGTTAAAAGAAAGAGATAAAACTAAGATACAGGCAGCAGAAATGAGGTTCTTAAGAAGGGTTAAACAATGCACCAGACGAGATTTAATAAGAAATCAAACTATTCGAGAGAAACAATACATATATAAATTGCAGGACAAAATAGAAGAAAATATACAGAACTGGAAGGAACGTATGAATAGAATGAATGGAGAAAGAGTATCGGTTTTAATAGGAAGATACAATCCTTGTGGAAGAAGAGATGTAGGACGCCATAGAAAAAGGTGGGAATATTTAATAGAATGCGAAGACGGAACAGGCAGAAATTCCTAGTCCCTGAAATGATGAAGAAGAAGAAGAAGAAGAAGAAGAAGAAGAAGAAGAAGAAGAAGAAGAAGAAGAAGAAGAAGAAGAAGAAGAAGAAGAAGAAGAAGAAGAAGAAGAAGAAGAAGAAGAAGAAGAAGAAGAAGAAGAAGAAGAAGAAGAAGAAGAAGAAGAAGAAGAAGAAGAAGAAGAAGAAGAAGAAGAAGAAGAAGAAGAAGAAGAAGAAGAAGAAGAAGAAGAAGAAGAAGAAGAAGAAGAAGAAGAAGAAGAAGAAGAAGAAGAAGAAGAAGAAGAAGAAGAAGAAGAAGAAGAAGAAGAAGAAGAAGAAGAAGAAGAAGAAGAAGAAGAAGAAGAAGAAGAAGAAGAAGAAGAAGAAGAAGAAGAAGAAGAAGAAGAAGAAGAAGAAGAAGAAGAAGAAGAAGAAGAAGAAGAAGAAGAAGAAGAAGAAGAAGAAGAAGAAGAAGAAGAAGCAGAAGAAGAAGCAGAAGAAGAAGAAGAAGAAGAAGAAGAAGAAGAAGAAGAAGAAGAAGAAGAAGAAGAAGAAGAAGAAGAAGAAGAAGAAGAAGAAGAAGACATGATTTAAATGACTGACATTTGTTTACGCTGAAACACAAGAAGATCTACAATTTAAATAAAATTTATTGTCATTCATTCACCTAATAATTCTTTAAAAAGGTAGCCAGTAATTTAAATGACTTAGAGCAATAAAAATAACTATAAGGCCCGCCTCGGTAGCGTAGATGATAGCGCGTCTGCCTCACGTTCAAGAGGTCTCGAGTTCGAATCTCGGTTAGTGTGAGTTACCTGATAAGGTTTTTTCTGGGATTTTCCCTTATCCTGATAGACGAATGTCGGGTAACCCTTAGCTCCATGGACCCCGGACTCATTTGAGCATCATTTCATCCATTTCATTCATCATTCGATATGACTTAACGTTGAAGGACGTAAACTGCCAATAAATAAATAAATAAATAAATAAATAAATAAATAAATAAATAAATAAATAAATAAATAAATAAATAAATAAATAAATAAATAAATAAATAAATAAATAAATAAATAAATAAATAAATAAATAAATAAATAAATAAATAAATAAATAAATAAATAAATAAATAAATAAATAAATAAATAAATAAATAAATAAATAAATAAATAAATAAATAAATAAATAAATAAATAAATAAATAAATAAATAAATAAATAAATAAATAAATAAATAAATAAATAAATAAATAAATAAATAAATAAATAAATAAATAAATAAATAAATAAATAAATAAATAAATAAATAAATAAATAAATGAGTAAATAAATAAGTAAATAAATAAATAAATGACTATAAGAAATATAAAATAGAGAAATAAATAATAAAAATAAGCCATTGAGGTATTTTATCTCATAGAAAATGTATGACGATGATGGCAATGGAATAGTGGAACCTGCAGATCTTACCATGGAATCTGAACCACGCTGGGCCTGTGGGTAACTCGCATATGGTTTACCAGGAAATAATTAGTCATTTTGATAGTATAGTTTAAGGGCATGCTGCAAGTTACCAATGTACCTCAAATGATAATAGGACAAGAAGATCCATGGTTCAAATCCCGGCTATGACACTTGATTATTCCATCTTATTCTGCCATTCCATTACCTCAAAAAGTATGTGGGTTATTTAACCGTCTGAATAAATAAACTTTTAATAAAGACATAGGGATTGGTTTTAGGCTATTAGAGTGAATCAATTTCATAGCTTGGTCACCTGTACAAAGGTCATTGCCAGAGAGTGTGTGAAGTGGAGATACCAACTTGTATACAACGTGTAACGACTGATGGTTATCAGTGGCACATAGCCAAGAAGCGCGCACCTCCACATCTACCGTTGTACTTTATTTGAATATGCTGCCACTGCCACAACTGCTTTGCATAAAATTCTTCGATACATCCGCTATTTGTGTTACAGCAACTTTGTTACCAAGTGCTAAACACAAAAGAACGAATAAAACCATATTAATACAAGCTAGTTTTAGTAACAATATAAGAAGACGCAGGAATGGAGAGACGTGTTTCTTAAAGACGATTTGCCACCGAAAGCGATGGCTCTGGCATTACATGTAAGTCTCACATTCGGTTCCTGGTTCGATCCCTTTTTATTGTCTGCTCTAACCTTGTTTTCCCCGGGCAGTATGCAAACATTGATGTGGCTTCTCATCAACTACGACTTCGTTTGCATAACTCTCATTTCGCTTCCTTCTGATCTTTAAGACGTACTTTACGTTTCGTGGCGTATAGTAGTGCCGGACTTATGGCGCGGAGACATGCTGTAAAAAGAGTACTGGCTAACCAAGGCAGAAGAAGGCAGATAAATGTGAAACGTAGTCCTTTTTCTGTCAGCATGATATTTCTGCTTGCCTTCGGATATAATAAGGATGCTAGGCTCATCTAAAGTACACAATGTTGTCACATGATCTGCATCTTTAGGATGGGATGTTCTTGACATTACAGAAGTATCGAGTTCAATTCTTGCTTAGGATAAGTTACCCGGACAAGGGTCTTTTTATCCCGCGAATTCTCCTTATTCTGAAATGAGAAGATTAACGTTGGATTTTATATCCAGATTTATTGAACCCTATTTTTCACAGTGGTATGTTAGGGTTAGAGTTGATACATAAAAATATACAATTTAACAAAATAATTTAAATACTAGAAGGAAGAAATGATGTTTTAATCTGATGAACATTAATTTAAACTATTTCAGACGTTTAAACACTGAGTTTATAAACATCATGAAGTACTAATACTGTTGTGGCTTCATTATCAAAGATGTGAGCGGAGCAGAAAATTTATTTCCTAGAGAGTCTAGCTTGAATATTAATTCTTGTCTTTCTCTCCAAAAAATGGGACAACACAAAAGGAGATGAACCACAGTTTGAAATTCTTCACCACACATGCACTCGGGGTTGGATGTTAAGTGAAAGCGTGAAAAGTATTCACCAAATTTACCATGTCCATTTAAAAATTGAGTCAAAACAAAATTTGGTAGAAGAGTTTCACATTTTCCTCTGTCATACACACTAGGGAAAAATAATTTTTTGCTAAACTTCCATTTGGAGCTGTTAGCCATAGTTGGTTCCCTTCTTCAAGAATATGTTGATGTATTATTCTCCTTACAGTAGAAATAGGACATAAAGGGTATGTCACAGGAAGATTGGATTCTGCAGCTTTCTTAGCCAAGCAATCAGCTCTCTCGTTACCTAAAATTCCACTGTATCCTTTAAGCCATCCCATGCAAATATGTCCTGGATGGTTTTAAAGCAATGTTCTGATTTCATGTGCTAATGAATTTAAATTGTATTTATCATTAATAGCGAGTAGAACTGATTGTGAATCACTAAGAATACGGGCACTGTTCCCATTAACAGTAAACCATTTTATAGCTTCTTTAATTGCTAAGAGCTCCGACTGGAATACAGAACATTCAGGTGACAATTTAAACATGGAGTGAGTTAGTTCCGTTTGGTTTTCATAAACAACAAAAGCACATCCTACTGCAGATATATTATCTTCAAATTGGAAACGCGAACCGTCTGTATATATGTAATAATCATGAAAATTACATATTTCCTTTAAACAGGTTACAAAACTTGATGGGTGTCCTGTGGTAGGATGCTCCGGGATTTGTCATGTAAATCGAGATATGTTTTTGCAGAAATACGAGGGCTCTTCAACAAAGAATGATCATAATTTTTATAGTCATAATTTTCTGCACTAAAATTCAATCTTATTATATTCTGTTAGCTTAATGTGAAACAAACACGGTGCAATAGTTTAATTGTTTGTACTCCTGGTACCCGCCTGTGAGAACCAGGCAAGTTCAGACATGTTCAGTATCACCCACCACTGTAATGGCGGTAACACCTGAGCAACAATATGCGGCTTTGAAATTCTGCTTTCGTCTCAACAAATCTTCAGTCGAGAGTCTGTTCTTCCATACAGCACAGCTAGAAGGTGATTTACAATTTTTAAAGATGGAAGACAATCAATTTTTTAGGTAGGTGGATCCAGTGCTCCAATTACTGCTCTTACGGAAGAAAACATCAAAACTGCTGCTGCCATTGTGAGAGAAGAGTGACGAATTACCTTAAGATCACTTTCTGAAATACTGAACATTTCACTGGGTGCTACCCACATGTTGGTGACAGAAACATTACACATGAAACGTGTTTGTGCGCGATGGGTTCCAAGACTGTTGATTCCCAAACAAAAGAACATTCGCATGCAGGTCTGCATGCAGTTTAAGTTGATGTTAGAGGAAGATCCGGAGTTTCTTTCGAACGTAATCACTGCTGATGAAACTTGGCTGCATTATTTTGATCCTGAGAGCCTTCGTGGGAGGCATTTTCTATCATCAGAAGCAGTGGTGAAGACTGCGGAGGCGATTTTGAAGGATCTCTCAAAAAATAGTTTCCAGCATGTCTTTGAAGACTGGCAGAAAGGTTGAGATAAGTGCATCGCATTCAGGGGAGACTATTTTGAGAAGGACCATCAAAATTATGAGGAAGAATAAAGGGAATTATGAAAATTGCGAAACCCTTTAGGAAATAATAGCTCTATAATGGTTTGACATTCTATTCACTATATATGGCCTGGGCATAAAAACAAATTGCGTTGCCCTATTGCCTAACAAATAAATAAGTAAATCATAAAAATATTTTAAAATTCAGACCAATAGCAGTGAATATCTTACAAATGTTATCTAAAAGGAAGTGTTCGACATTCATTCTGTTTATAGTACGATTTTACCAATTATGCAAAGTAATTAAAATACAGAACTTCTTTGAGACTATTCCAATAAAATTCTACGTATATATTTAATTTTTTATAGAATTATCTTCAACATGTGGCTTTATCTATAAAGCCAAAGTATAAATAGATTATTTTTAAATAAAGTTTCATAGAAAGGCGGGATTTTGTTTTTATAAAGAATTTGTATTTCTTTCTTGCCATATGCTGAATTTAAGTACAAGTTTGTCTTAAATAGGTTATATTTTCCATAGACACATAAACACAGATATTTCTCTTTAGTTCCTTTTTCGGATTAAGTGAAATTTGACATCGAACTTTTGTATAGAGTGGCATACAATTTCTGTAATACATCTGGCAGATAAAGTAAACATTGTTGGGAAAAAATTAGGACAGGACCAACTTTCGTATTGTAAGTTTCCTTGAATGAACAGAAACTTAAATGTTAATTCTGAATCGTTTAACATTCCAAGCTTGAAAGTATAAACATCTTATACTTATTCTGCCATCCTTTAGCTACAAATCACTTCCTTAAAAATAGTTTTAATGAAATGAGTAACATATTCAGCATTCTTCAAGGCGACTAGCAACTGGTTCCTACTATAGATTACGAAAACTAAGTAAGTATGAAAAGTTCTGGACCCAAAAGGTAGATAACTTTATTTCGTGACCTTATTCCAACTCGCACAAATCCGACATTTATCTCCATATTAGGTACAATTTATGTTCCTTTCATTAAACAGAAAAGCAATTCTTTTCGCGTTTGTGTATATATTACCAGCTTTTAAGATAAGCTCTCGTGAGAACTGAGAAGTCCATTAAGAGGATCTCAGCTCGTGACTGGAGAAAAGAAGGGAGGGGGGAAAAGGAGAAAGGAGAATTATATTTATACGTTAGTTTGTCAGAATCAAATGTATAAAGCACAATTTCACTGGATAGGCCAGTGTATCGTGTTTCTCCCTTTTGGGGCCAGTGTTTGAGCTCTGTACTTTAAGAGTTAAGGATATCTGTACTTCATTGTGGCAGTATATCTTATTTTCTTTCTTACCCTTGGTGTACTTAGGAAAGATTATTTTATCAACTCAATTTAAAAAGAGAGTTGAACCCTGGCATACGGTTATATTATTCCCTTAATTGTTGAGTATATCTGTCTCTCTCTCTCTTCTTCATCTTATAATCTTTTTGTTGTCATACTGTTTAATATGAATGATAAAACTCATTTGTGCAACTCAAACATCATAAACAGCTTGTTGCTGTATTCAACATCGTGCATAATTCTCCCATTATTACATGTGTGCCAATAATAGCTATGACGTAATACAAGTATTCCAAATTGCGGTGGCTTATATATAGAAAACTATATTATTATGTGTTTCAAATGGGAAGGTATTTGTCCTTGAGCGCTATTAGGTGAGCAACCAATCGGAGTCCTGCGGTGTTGCCATATTGTATGACGAGCGTCAAACTAGTCAATCTCTAATAAATACTATTCACGCTAAGGCAAAAGTACGATTTTTCAAAAACTTGTCCATGAGAATGTATTTAACATAACCGTAGAAACTAAATACTTTTAGCTCAAATAGTTTCCGCTGCCCCTAAACTAAAGTAGATACCATTATATCATAACAATGCATTGCGACGTAAGCACTGTAATGACTATCATTATTGGTTGGTAGGTATGCGTAAACGTATATTTGAAGTTACTCATAGCTGAAACGTATCACATGACGTGGTAAATAAATCTGTACTTTGAATAAGCCAAGGTGTTTGTTAAATTGGATAAGAGGAAACGAACACTTCTTGCTGGTCTGGCAGAACGTGTCTGGTCGCATTATATCTTTCTTTATGAATGGTTCATAATCTCTATTCACTCTAGAGCTCTAAGCAGCATTATTCAGTTACTCTTCCATGATAAACTGTAGCAGCTGGATCGATGAGACACGATCTACCTTCCCCCTCACTACTGCCAGAACAATCCAATTGAGTTAATGTGGGCTCAAATTATGTTGCAAATAGAAATAACATTTTTAAACTGAACGACTTATTCACTAATAAATTAACAAGGAACAAAACAAGGCTGAGAAAACTGCGTGAGACATCAGATAAACTACAAGATGACGAATTTTGGAAAAAAATAGCACGTAACGAGATGTTGGAACCTATCATCAAAAATTTGCAGTACTCAGACGTTGAAGACAATGACAATGACGAATTATCTCTTAACGTAAGTAACATTCACGACTATACGGATGCACTGCTGGTATTTTCGTTGGATTAGAAAAATAAATAATTCATAAACTATAATTAATTTTGAGCTAAATATTCAAAACATTTGCGTAGTACACGAATATTCATGTTGCAATTGTGCTATCATTAAAACTTTGGAAAATTCAGTTTGTATTCCCTTACGTCTAGCGCCAAAAACACTCCCAAGTGTCAGAGAGAGAGAGAGAGAGAGAGAGAGAGAGAGAGAGAGAGAGAGAGAGAGAGAGAGAGAGAGAGAGAGAGAGAGGGAAATATAAAAAATTGGGGATAAAGAGCTGGCAACGCTGAAGACCCTTATGCATCTGATTCGCTACAGGCAAGAGCTCTTCCCATTTGAAACAGATAAGTTATATTTATTTTGCTGAAAAACGAAAATGCAAAAGCCTCTAAAATATAATAAATGTAGAATAATAAAGATTTACAATATTTGCAATAATAAAATTTTACAATATTTTTATGTTTATATAATGAAGAGTCCAGCTCGGGCACACAGAATGCAACAAACAGACCGCAGGTGTACATCCACAAAAAGGTGCGGAAATGCCTCTTATTAAATGACCCGGCTCACTGTTGGATATACCTACAGAGAGTATGTCCGAAATCTTGAAGCGCAATTGAAAGATGAGTAAAAATCGGAATGAAAGAGAAATTACGCACAAAGTCATGAAAAATAGCAAATCTTCTTTGATAATCACTTATCGACCAAAAAAAAAAAAAAAAGAACGAAACATGCCCTAGATTAGAAAGAGAGATGAAGGCAAATCCAAATACGATCCTCACACACTACCCGGATCCATCTCGCTCTGTTAATGTATGATTAATTAGCATATTGTGGTGATTATAAGAAAAATCACAAGCAGTAGCACCTGCTCATTTCTCTTCCAGTAAGGGAAATCACGCAAGTGGCTGCCTTCTTAAACGGCTCAAGAACGCAAGTAATAAAAATCAAACATAGGTCCCTACGCTTTGCCAATGCATGAACATTTTGTTGTTTATATGAGCTGTAGAATCCGAATTATTCAACGACTCAAATGTTAGAATTTACATTTAGTGCTAAGATTGCAAAAATATATATACAAATCGAAGATAATGTGACTTTGTATGTTCGTGAAATTAGAAGTCCAGTTGCACAAACTCAAAATGTTCTTTATTTCCACCGAATTGCAGTTGGTTCACTTGCCAATTACAGAGAATTACGAAGCGCACACAATTACAATCCATCAGTTCGTCTGTCACAGGTCCACTCCACACTCACAATTACGTACAACTCTCTCTAGAGCTGACTAAAAGCTCCTCTGATACACGTACGCAGTCTTCCAGTCCGTTCGCTAGCACTGCGCCCTTCACGGCTGCCTGCCAAGAACTGACTGACTCGCCCACTGCAGCCCTTACATAGGAATATCGCTGTTTTTGGAAACTTCGCGGCTCGGAGCATTATCCCGATTGTTCCAGACGTCAGGGGGAGGGGAAAGAGACGGTACAGTGCCCCGTGACACTTTCCTAACCATCCCCTCAGTTAGCGCGACAAGATAAATAGGTAGGCGTTGTCTGAGTGCCTCCGGTCCCCCACTCAGCTGTCAGTTGGTCGTACCTCCTGATAATTGGGTGACAATAATATTGATAATCGCAGGTGGTCCCGTAAGTAAGGTCAGTTTTAGATTTTGGTGGTTTGGAAACTTTTTTGGTTTCTTAGGTTTGGCAATGCTACGTACAGGATGCCATGGTCACGTTGCGTTTATTATAAGTATATATCAATCTTTAGTTGTTAATAAACAATCACAAAATTGTGATTAAATTTGTACTTATAATTCTTCTAAAACACTCCTGATAACAAGATTAAAGCAGCTCCCGCAGCTCAAAGAATATGTGAGGAGAAGGTGTGGCATAACGATGGCTCCAAGGTTTCAACAATGGAGACGAAAACACTATAGATTTACCACGTTCTGGAATATTGAGGATATATGCCAAGTTTTGAGAGAAAATCCGCAAACAAATACCCGTTGGCTTTCAAAAGAACTTGCTCTATCAAAAGATACCATACATCGCTACATTAAAGCACTTGGAAAACTATACAGAAGCTGTACCTCATGAAATGACACCTCAACAAGATGAACATTGAGTCGATATATGTCGTCAGCTTATCATCCCTAGGATGACAGACTTATCAGGAGAATTGTCACTTGTGATGACAGCCTGATACTTCGAAACAGTGGCTTGATCTCCGTCAACCTGCCAAAGTCATCGTTAAAAATATCAGTTCGATCTCAAAGTAATGTTGCGTGTCTAGTAGAATTTTGAAGGTGTTATTCACTGGTAGTTTGTTCCGGGTGATAGATGAGGACCTATATTCTCAGTAACTGCAAAGAGTTTATGATATTTTGATATTTAATTTAGAATGTATATGCTTCACAGTATTTTTATCTGCTTTTGCTTTTAAAGGGCTCTGATGTACCACGCAGGTAAGCGCCCTTATATCTCGTACATCATCAGACCCATCCTGGCTATGCTTGATCGAATGGTTCCTCTTCAGCTAGTTCCCCAAAGCGTCACTATGTAAATCTTGGGAGTGTAAGACGTAAAAAAGAAGTGGATGATTATTATTTTCTCTTCTGCTATTACTGCCAAATTTTGTAAACAACATATAACCAAAATATCCATGAAGATGTTGACAGAGTGGGTGATAAGAGGCATTCCTGGCGTCTAAAACAACAGTTGAAAATAAACGACAAGTTACCTTTTCTGAACATTCAACCTTTGGCTGCGTCGTGTAAACGAACGTGACTGGCATGCAAATGTAAGCCAGATTCCGTAGAGTTTAACTGCTGGCGATTAAACTCAGCTCACATTACAAATTACTGATTTGATAAGCCGTTGTCAAAGTCGCTTACATGAACGACATTTTGTCCCCAAGGAAGAACTGTTTTATAACGCGTCTCAAAGTGGACTGAACGTGCACAGCATGAAATGACAAGCATATTCCCTAACTGTTGTTCCAAATATGACTAGACAACTTAACCTACAAAATTAAATATCTTCTGTGAATTCTGTGATTTATAGGGCCACAGTTGTAAAACATAACACAGTAAATCATACAAACGTCGTCAGTGAATGAAATAATGTTTACTTCATGTTCTCCTGAATACCCTCATATGTTCTGTCATTTATTTCTAATGCTGGTAGTCGGTAATTATTAGGAAATTATAGATCTTCAATCCTATCAATAAAATAACTGTGGATGTTGTTCTCAAAAAGAAAATCTATATCTCAAGGCTGTTAGTACAACTGTAACCTCGAAATTGTGACAAACATGCAGGTGCTAGAACCTAGTTTACTGTTTTTAAAGGAAGTTCTGGACAAATTTTACCTAAAATGTAATTTTATCTAACATTTTACTGACAGATCGAACACTTGTGTACATGCACCACATATGAGAGACAGGGCCCATTCGTTGTGGACATTCAAAAGTTAGATTCAGAGATTTCATAGAAATTTCATCAAAACACAGCTACTTTACAAGTAAATGTCTGGAATGTTGTGCCGATACCTCTTACCCTTATTCTAAGTTACATTTGTATAATTTACAAGAAGTAAGAGATTACACGTCTTAGTACACAAGTAAAGTACCTATATATTTTAAAGTATAATTCGGGTTGAAAATAATTACACTGTTTTCAAGTGGTAAGTAAATATTAGCCTTTTAGCCATGCTTGACAATTTGCTCGGAATTTCTAACCATCAGTATGTCAACCTTAATTTTAAAAATAGAGATATTGTTTTAACCTACTGTGTCCTTGTTATACCAAAATGAAGGGCGTAAATGCGTAATGAAAATTTATTTTGATTAACAAAAAGGATATACTTTTATGTACCAGAATAAAAATCCTTAATGTTGCTCCTCTGTTAGCAAATAAATTATTAGCTGGCGTCCTGCAGTAATAAGAATAATCTGCAGAAGAGTTGAACAGAAAAATTAGTGTGAAAGAATTCCAAAACAGAATGCCTTATGACATGATTAATTCCCGACTTATTTACATCTCAGAGAAAATGTTGGAAGTGTCCTCCACCAGCATCTATACATGTTTGCACTCGTCTCATATATTCTCTGAAGTTTAAAGGAGAGTATGCTCTCCAATGTTACCAATTGTTACAACTTCCATGATGTCATTAGATATATGGCACATTGCTCCATCTTGCAGGAAATAACCTTCTCTCATTTCGATATCATCCAGATGCTCCACAAATATTTTGAAGATACCCATATAAACTTCAGTGTCCTGGAAGCTGACGCCGTGCACCATAATCCAGCCTTTTCACCATGAAGTGGGGTTTCGTGGATCACTTGGGAGTTTACAGCAGCCCAATATCTGGTGTTTTGTGTGTTTATGTAGCCTGATAGATGAAACTATGTCCCATCTGTAAACCACGTTATGGAGAGAATGTCTGGACGTGGAATAAGAGTACTCTGAAACCATCGACAGTAACTGATTCGTTTATCATAAGCTGCTTCTTTCAGTTGATGCACCATATACACTCTCTAAGGTCTTAATCACGAATTCTTCGCATTTCTTTGACATGTTCCACATGAATACCCTGATTCCTGGCTCAATCGACGCAAGGATTTGTTTGAAGAATAGCCTTCAGCGAACATCTGTAACGGTCTCTGCATTCAATGGCGGTCTATGTATTCCAATCTCACTAATGAGAGTACCAGTTGTCTCCAGCTTTCAAGAGCGATAAAATTGTTGCCTTTGTCGGAGCATCACGTACATTAAATTCTCTTTGAAATTCCCGTTGTGTTGTTACCAAGGAATTTGTCTTCCAATTTGTTTTCAAAATGTAAACACGCTCTCGTAATGATTACTGCATGGTGCTGTTATGCGAGCACATTTAAGACTGTCAACTGTCACAATTGTCACTTCTGCCAATTTTCCCAGAGTTACTGAGACCTTTAAAACAAATCTCTACATTCTACGAGCTTTCAAAGGGAAATTATGGCCTTGGTTCAGGTTTATATGGGTCACACTGTAGTTTAAAAACTTAACCATAGTATGCTTATAACAATTTTAATGCATGCCACTTCCTGAATAAGTATGCCTAAAAATACTAAATCAAGTTGGAACTATGTTTTTATAATTCTATATTTGTCATTTAAAAAAAAAATAATTCAGAACTGTCTTATGATAAATTTAAACCGACACCAATAGCTTAGTTAAATACACAGAAACTAGATTCTAATTTGATACGGACAGGTTCCTAGCTACCGCCTTTGTTTGTTTCTTTCACATCTGTCTCATCTGGAGGCGTTTTTATATTTCAGCAGATGTATTTATCTGTCGCTTTCACCTCGTATACAAGGCGTCGATACCATCTTCAAGATACCGAGATACTTTCATCAAACCTATGGCAACAGAATTTCTATCGCGTAAAAGATTTGGTCGCATTAATCATCATGGTAATTTTTCTTTGCGGCCAAGGTTGTTCAACTACTGGAACAAACAAACGCGTTTTTAGCTAGCAATAAAAAACACAACACATGATGAAAGTATCACGACCAAAGGAGGCTTTGAAATGGAGATTAGTTTTTATAATGGATGCTCACATATTGTTTAATCTCTGTAGGTCACTTAAATCACATGTCCAGATTTTAATCACTGAGAAAATCATATTCATAACGATTTTATAAATTAAAATATTAATTTGTGTTGTTATTTTGTTGCTAATCGCCTACAACATCAATCAATCCACAGTAAACTATGTTTTCACCTAATGAAAATACCAGCTTCCTTCATTCTTCGCTCTTGTTTATGTTTTGTTTATCAGGATGTGAAATCCAATGTATAATGTTTTTGTCCTTCTCTGACCAGAATCATTTTCCATATTCAGTTAAGCAAGCTGTTTATTATTTTATTAATATCTGTGGACTTCTATTTTTAAAAACGTAAAGTATAAACATATACCAATGGTTATTTGTAACCTTCTGATAGTCTCTATAGAATGACAAATTATACCTTAATTACTGACTAATAATACTGTCGCGAACCCGTTTTCACGATAGCATGGCCGATGCACACAAAGAGCTTGCCGAAACAGATAAAGATGGCGCGGAAATAAAAGGCTTGCCAAAGCAGATAAATTTACGTAAATAGCAGATTCTAGTGCCTTCTTGTTTACTCCATAAACATGAATGGTCGCATATAAAAGAAGCCGTGGCTAATTTATCGAGAGTCGTAAGGTGACTCGAAATGGAACTTGATAATCGTGCAGCAGTATTTTGAAAGTGAACTTTTGTTTGTAGGTGTGGTCAAAGACATTTATCATTGTATTGGTGTGTGTGACGTAATTCTGCTACTGTAAGGGTTTACCAAAGTATGTTTCCATGGAAAAAAGAACATTTTGAATTTATGCAATTGGACTTTTAGTTCTCTGAACCCACAATGTTACAATACGTATAATTTTATAAATAAATTATAGGAAAATGCATAAATGACTGTAGTTAATAAATTACATATTTTAAAATAGATGTATTACAATAGAAGCACGATCTGTAATTTTGTCAAGAGCTCGTTAGCCAGTGATGTTATGTTTGAGGAAAAGAAACTTTAAGGCAGAGTAGTCAATGCAATTGGACGATCTATGACTTAGAAATCAGCTTCAGGCGTCGGATAAGGTTCTGAAGAAAAGAAATAGAAATAAGTCTTTGAATTTAGGAGGCTTTGGGTGAAGATGTTTCAAGTGCACATTACATGTTTAACATTTGGCAACGTTAATTGTAGAAATATTGGTGGGAGAATCATAAAGTAGGCTACATTTATATCTTATAGTTCTTGGTATTCTTTTATTTATCGCGAATGACAAATGGTCATAATTAGAGCAGCACTGTATAAACACCAAAATTTACATTTTTCTTTATAGTATCTCATTTTAGAGATGCCTTAAAAACGAATTCTTTTCATTCGCTTAAATGGTGGTCTGGGGATGTTCAAACAGGCACTCACTTCAGAGAGAGAAAGAGAGAGAGTGAGAGAGAGAGTTACACGTGAAATTCAAATGATTGGAGATAGATCCACTAGTTTGAAGTGGGGCTACTCTAAAGTTACAACTGTGCAAATTGTGCTGAAGGCTTTGTGGACGGAATTTTGATAGGAATTGGTATCTGAAGTTTGGAAAATTTTCGGCTGACCTCTGAATTGTTAGAGTATGTAAATACTCCCTTAAAGCGCGGTCATTGCCATTAGTGCCTCTTCAAGCTCTTGCAGGAAAGCATACCACGTCGGAATAAGCAAAATTTGACCTATATATCGACTTCAACCATACACAATTTCACAAAATTAAACTGTTCAAAAGGAATATTTCTGTTCGCATGTTTATTGACCTTCCTTGGCATTACATTCCTATAACTTAGTTATGGTCTACACAGGCAGACCAACAAAAAGGCAGTTATCAACATTTCTCTGCTATACAGCCATTAAAATTCATTTTACCCCCATAAAAATATAATAATTTTATATAAATGAGTATTCAACACACTAAGTCCAAGTTTGATGAGGGAAAAAAAATATATTTTTAAGATATTCTCAGGAAACAAGCCAGGTGAAAGGACGATTATATCGTCGAAATCGTCAAATTACTCCAAATCCACTAAACTAGATTCGTTACAATTTTTCAAAGCCACTTCCACATATTTTGATGAATTACAAAACCCATCAATAGTTCATGACCTTCTTAAACAAAATATTTCTTAAGCTAAGGGGTTCATATTAATGTTTTTTGTTTGTCAGCTTGATATTGAATTTTGTTATGATTTTGTAAACTGTATTCCTAATATACATTTGGTTAAAATAGAAATAAAAAGCTTGGATAGTAAATAAATAATAAATAATTAGATTGATTCGATAATAATACCTAACTCCTTGCATATGTGTTAACTGAAACGTATTAAACAATAAAATTTACAACTGCAATTTATGATCTTTAAATACTTTTCCTATCCCTTTTTTATTTTCTTCCAGATGTCTGCCTTCTGTGGTCTAGGTAATAACGCGCTAGACTATAAGGCAAATCCCTGGTTCAAACCCAGCGGAGAGCGACTTTATTTTACTTGGATATGGCCTCCTTCGATACGGAAATAAATTCGGTAGTTACATGTCGTAGATTTACGGCACTAAAATAACCTCATACCATAAAGTCTGAGCGTTCCTTTCTTTTCTTTTTCAATTTAGGTTCTCCAACGTCAAGTCATATCGGACGATGAATGAATTGGGGGAAATACTGCTCATATGAGTCCGGGGTCCATGGAGCTTAGAGTTACCTGACATTCAGGATAAGGAAAAACCCCGTGAAAAGCCTTATCAAGGTAACTCACCCTGACCGAGTTTCGAAGTCAGGACCTCTTGAACGTGAGGCAGACATGCCACCATCTACGCTATGAAGCGGGCTATGAAGTGGGCTATGAGCAAAATGAAGCGGTATTCTACGCCAATACAAAATTTGACGATGAGAAAAACAGTCGTTATAAAGCATCCACAAATAAAATCTTAATTCTGGTGGAGAAATATAAAACCTGACTGCGACCGACTTTCTCTACACTACAAGTAAACTTGTTTTTAAGTTATTTTCAGTCTATCCTGCATGCTGATATTTGCAGTTTATTTTCCTGTCCCATACAGCTGCTTGTTGCGCAGAAGACAGACAATATAAAACTGCTTGTTTTCCCAATGAGAAGTCCCATAATAGAGGAAACTGGTATAAGGGTATTTTTATTGCTGACGTATTTCAATAACGACTACAGCTAAATCTTTGATATCACACTTAATTTGATTAGCTTATGCCACAGAGTTCCAGCCTTCGTCTAATGTGGAATATTTTTGGGAGGAAGGATGCGGTGAGAAGAGATAGGGCTAACGGCCAAAGGTATCAGGATAGCAGAGAGGTCAAGGTGCTTAAAATTGACTAGTTGGAGATCAGTCCAGCCGGCGTCTCACCCACTGTGCTCCTCAAAAAGGGCCCGGCCACCGTCCTGTTGAAGGAAGAAATGTTTACCAGGAGCATATCATCTTGTCATGCAGCACCGAGACTCGCGCCGACACTGAAAGAAACCAGATGAGTGAAATGATAATGACGATTAATTTCCATTAATTGATCTAATAGTGGTTAACTATAAAGCCCGGCCCTTCAAGTACTTACATGTTTTAAGTACTTACAGCATAGTAAGTCACCATTAAGGTAGTTGTCTCATGTGTTTATGAGAACTTCTAAGTGGTTTACCGGGAAAATACGAGTCATTAGGAGAATTTAATGTCATATCGGCTCGTTGGCCATAGTAGCTCAATGGTAGAGCGGCTGGACGGAAACCAGAAGATCCGTGGTTCAAATCCCGGCTATGGCATTGAATTTTTCAGTCTGACTCTACGTTTTCACAATTTAGCCTGCACACGGCCAGTGTGTAAGAAGAATTAATTTCTATATAAATGTTATTAAAAAGTTAGGTTTTATTTCATTTCATGACCAGCTATAGCATAAAGTTTTATTGGGTTTCATTCAGGGTGCTTGCAAACTTCAAAATTATTTCAGGTGTACGTGAAATATAGTATAGTAAATTTAAATAGTGTATTTCTTTGACTTACCATCAAAACTTATAAAAGGCTAAGTGAATTATGAAGTCTTAGAATATCCTATTATGGATCCACTGGGACCTGGAACCTTATTCAGAGTAACACAAATAATACTTTAAAATAAATTCGTTCTTCCAAAACAATAGACTAAGAACTAAACCTGTCTGCCTCGGTAGCGAAGATGGTAGCGATCTGCCTCACGTTCAAGAGGTCCCGAGTTCGAATCTTAGTCAGGGTGAGTTACCTGAATAAGGTTTTTCCGGGGTTTTCCCTTATCCTGAAAGGTGAATGTCGGGTAATTCTAAGCTCCATGGAACCTGGGCTCATTTGAGCAGTATTTCAGCATTCCATTCATCCTCCGATAAAACTAAGCGTTAGAGGACCTAAAGTTATATAAAAAAATAAACAAAATAACTAAAGCCCAGACCTTTTTCTCAAAAAAAGAAAAGAAAAAACATGGCAATGCTTGGCACAATGCACACGAATCAAGCAATGAATATTTTTAAAGTCTCCTGGTGTAATATAGCGAGGTAGATGCAATAGGATTACTCTAAGACAACTTGCAACTACTGCAGTAACGGTAAAACATACAAAGAATTAAAAATACATTTCTACTGGTGATACAGTTATATTTTCCTTAGCCACAAACAAACCTATAAATTTAGCGAAGAAGTATTTTCAAAGAAATATGCTGTTGTAAGTGGGAATCGAACCAAGAATGAACAACAAGTACATAATTTAGTATCTTGGCAACAGCTTCAGGTAACATCAACCGCTGTAACTACTACATTGCAAACGCGATGATCATATGCAAGGAAAATCTTTTTATGTTTTGGCTATTTGCCACGTGTCAGTATTAGGATTATACTGAAATTCAAAATTATAGATTCAACGATATATTCTTAAGTTGGAAAACAGCTGCTTCCGTGTGCAGTAAATTTCGGAAGTTTACGATGCGTTCGGGACAAGGTTTGGCCGCTGAACATATGTTTCGTAATAGGTTCATGATTGACAAATCTAAAAGACAGTTGAGAGTTTTATAGATAAATAAGAGGGTTGTATGTAAGGAGCATTTTACATGGAACTAAACGCAGCTCTAGCTTTTCTTGGTTTAATTTACGTCCTGCAACGTTACGTGGGCTACAAAATTATACGCACAGTTACCTTTGCACAGAGGTGCCCTGGTTCGGTCTCTTGGTGATTATGATCCCAACAGACGTCGTCTCCGACTATTCCGGGTCCCCCGCATGGCTTGCGGGCATCCGAGGTAACCACGGAGCAATTCCAGCAGCAGCAAAAGCTGAGCTCCCATAATCTACCAAGAGTTGTTGGTCTCAAAATTTAACATAAATCAGTTCAAAATTATAAATAAATCCTTCAACGCCAGGGTGCTAAAGGAGAGCATTCTATCCTTCTAGAGGAGTTCCACACCACCTCGTAATCAATCCACCATCCTCAAACACAAACAGCCATCCTAAAAATCCGAAAATAAAATCCTATGTGTGGTTAAACCCTATCCTGGGTGGGCACACAGCAACAATCTTCGGGCTAACACAGCCTGTCAGTACCTGCGAAGCGAAGCCTGCAACGTTACGTCATATCGGACGACGAGTGGAATGGTTGAAATGATACTCAAATGATACCAGGGTCCATAGAGCTTAGAGCTACCCAACATTCGTCTTTCAGGATAAGGGAGAAAACCTATCCAAGTAACCCACCCTGACCGAGATTAGAACTCGGTACCTCTTGAACGTGAGGCAGGTACGCTACCATCCACGCTACTGAGGTGGGTGCAGCTATATTGACGAATTATTAAATTTAATATGTCCTTTTTAGATGGACACCTTAACTCCAATATTCTGAAGAGCAAGTTATTCTAAAATGATTTAATATTTTAAAATGATGTAAACATATCCCCATTGTTGTTTATTTTATCGACAAGCAAAACACATGAGCAAAATCATAGCAGATCAGTCACATTAATAAATAAAGATTAAGATGAGCCCGGTAATTTGAAGTTGGAATACCTGAAGTTTTGGTTCGATTCTTTGCAATTGTCAATCTGATCTTCAGATGTCCATGGTTTAACCGGATTGGGCGATTCTCTTGTGTCAAGGCATTCCTGTCCATCATTTCCTATTTCCATTTCCATTTACACTAACAAATGAAGTTTTAAGGCATTAATTTAAATAACTTTTAGCTGTGATTATGATCAAGAGAATCATTTCATGTCTTCGTAAATAGTAAAATGAGTTGCACAGATTCAAAATAAGATGGTGATGGTGATAATGTTTTTGTATTATCCAAAAAAATAAAGATTTATATTCTTAACAGATACTCGTATAGTGTTAAATTGCCCAGTCTGAATCAAGAAATACGAAATACTACAAATCAGAGTTTAAAAAAACACATTTTACTTGCTAGACCACATTTTAAAAAAGAATACTGTGAACATTTTTTTTTAAAACTCAACAGTGGTTGGGCACTTAAACCTGTTCTGTTTCTAGCAACATTTAGCAACAACCAACCTACCTATAATGAAATTCACGATAATGATTTGGTCAGCATTTTATCTTGCCTGGCACGTGCAGGGCACTTTAATATCGATGTGGGCACACGCTCCAGATTATAACCTGGCCACTTCTGCCAGTATCTCTATGTAATTTATCTAGGTAATACATTAAGCACAAAATTAATAATCTATCGAAAAACTCTGCATTCGACCAACGTAGCAGCGATGTGACTGATAGCCATCGCCTTTCGGAAAAGTACTTAATGCATGAATCGTTTTAGGTAACGTAGCTTTCTGTGTGGCATAATATGCATAGTATTAACTAAGTGTGGAATTTTGGCTGAAAATGAATGCTTAGCTTTGCTCAAAGCTTAGATAATAATTTAAACCTCTAAGAGAGTTCCGGTATAGGGAATTTTATATACAATTGCTTCAGATTAATGAGAACTTCACATGTTGGATTGAGAAAGTAATGTACCGTTAGCTTTAGTTAATACCCATACGTTACTTTAATTAACTTTATATCCATTTTTAAGACACGTGGTTTGTTTAAATTTTACACTCTTTACCACGTACATATAAGATCGAGAAAGTGCTACATTCCACCAAACATTTTGTAGTTTTGAAGCCACCAAATGAAGAACAAATACCAGCATTTTTAAAAATAGAGCTGTGCCGCGTGTGTGCTTAACTGCAACATGAATGCTGCTTGAATGTAGCCTTAAATACCAAAAAATAAATTTAACTTTACTAGAATCCAAGGGTACAAATTCTGTCGAAATTTTTGTATTCCAAAAGCGACTAACAACTCTGACTTAAAAGCTATTGAAAAGGTATAATTTTGGTTGTCTGGTATTAATCTCTGAAGCACATTTCATTCTGAAAGTCCTTCGTATTACTTGTAAACTGTAGAGGGACAAATTCTACTGTAGACAAATTCTAAAATATACTATTTCGGACAAATTCTATGGAGAGGATTCGGTACTGCAACCAATCTTGATCTATTGTATCTATGCCCCCAAGTGGGGCATCCCTGGGAGTAAGGATATGGCGAGATGAGACATAGGACCGCCGTCCGAAGGAGCTACGACAGTGCAGAGGGCAGGATTCCTACGTTTTACTTAGATGGAAGCTTCCCCCAGCCGCTCCTCCGTGCTCTGATCGGGAGAAGGTGACAAGTCAGTTCGGAGACCGGTAACAGACCTACCGGAGGAGGAAGTGGTTCACTCAGAGCATCCTGCCATGCACCGCCGAGACTCCCGCCGTCACTCCTACCCTGAAAGAGACCACCAGATCAGAGTGTAGTGTTTATCGCCCGCTTTTACTACATACGGCGCCGTAGGAGGTGACACTGATGTTACAGGACATGAAGATAGAGCCCCAACGCCATATTTTTCACCACAAATCTCACTTTGCTGTTTCTTGGGATCGAACCCGGAACGCCTTGTTGAGAGCCCAGCGGTCTAATCACTCAGCCACGGCGCGGCCCACACCACCAGATGAGAGATGCTATATAATGATAATGGAAATGAAACGGAGTGACAGGAACTTCGGTGGATGTAATTAATACATCTAGCATTCACCTGGCCATCCGAGAAAACTCCCACCCCCCCTAAAAAACACATGGTTTAGGGAGGTCGGCCACAGGAATCAAACCAGGGCCTCCCGAAATTGGAACACAAGTCGCCTGAGCCATCCCGCTCGGTTACTTCGCGAACATAATATACCTATATCTAGTGTTAAAGCTTTCTTTTTTTCCCCCGTTCTTCTTTAAGTGGAGGTAAGCCAACTTTTTCCCTTGTTATATTGAGATATTCCTTGTTACTGGTTTAAATTTGTAAATAATTATACTTATCCCAAATAGCTCAGATAGTAAGTTGTCATTCGTTTTCATGAAATTAGAATCGAATGCAAAATCCATCGCTGCTCTTAAATAACTTCTTAAATCAAATAATACAAAAGGAATAAAACCAGTTTTACAGACGTCAGTAGAGTCAGTCCTGTGAGAGAAAAATTATTTTCTTTTCACACTCATATTCATAGCTCAGTTAGGTATTGTTGTGCTCATATATTTAATGGTTTGTCCATTCATGTCTTGCACAGGTGTGATTTCTAAACAAAAAGTGCTTGAGAAAATGTACCATAACCAGCATTTGCATTTCTCAGTCTAAGCATACAGTAATGTAATTAGATACAGAGAACATATAGATTATAATTCCAGAATGTGATTGTAGTAACAAAGTTTTGTTATATAGAGAGAGAGAGAGAGAGAGAGAGAGAGAGAGAGAGAGAGAGAGAGAGAGAGAGAGAGAGAGAGAGAGAGAGAGACCTTGCAACGGTAAACAATTCGAATGCGCTACTACTGTGAATATTTTCTCATATATTCTATATTTTAATGAACTACTATTTTTCTTTTAGTCAGGTTATATTTTAGTTACAAATATTCAATAAAATAAAGGATATTTCTTAGGATATCCCGAAAAAGGGACATAATTCTGATGATCAAGCCATTATATAAAATTTACTTTAATCAAACCTAAGTGCTAGTAGCAAAATAAGGAAAATAAATGTTTAAAAAAATAAATGCAAAAATTTCCATACAAAATATAGCTTTAGGTAGAATGAATTTCTTGATATTATACTTTTTTGACATTGTTTTTGCCTACACCATTCTCCTCTCTGCCTCTCCGTGCATGGTTCTCTCCCTCAAACACACTGACATACACATACACATATGCACTCTTTCTATCATAGGTGTGTAGTGAATACTTTTTCTTATTCCTTACTGTTCGTATTTCTCTCTCTCTCTCTCTCTCTCTCTCTCTCTCTCTCTCTCTCTCTCTCTCTCTCTCTCTCTCTCTCTCTCTCTCTCTCTCTCACACACACACACACACACCCCCACACACACTCACACAAATATACATTGACATTTTGCCAAAAATATTTCTGGTACAGAATTCTTAACATATATATATATTTTTAATTAAATCTCACTACCAAAATTCTCTAGTTCTTTCTATGCCATAAGAGAGAGGTGTAGAAAGCAGGATGTCGACATAAATTAAACCTTACAAAAATAAGGAAAAAATACGTGTTTCCAAATTTAAGCTACATTTAATGCATTATGGGAGCAAAATCATATTATTTTAGACCAATTATATTTTTCTTTCGGGAAATTAAAATAACGGTACTTAACTTTGAAGTGTCATTTTATTTTAACCAGCAGATCTATTAACTTTCAACATTTCAGTGGCAACACAGAACGTTTAAACGGATTTTTATTATCTTTTTTCTTTTTATTGTGTTTATTTTTAAGTAAACAATTAGAATCACAAAGGGGAAAGGTAGTATGGGAGGTCTGGTTTTACTTTATGTATTGATGTTTAGTTACATTTTGTTGCAACATTTTAGAAAGAAACGGCGTGCACACCCGCGCAAAAGTTAGCAAGTTAGAACCAGTTGATCATTTAACTCGGTCCACACCTCATGATATCTACGCATTTTGTATCGCTCTGCTCTGAAACACTTTTGGAATGCAAATAAATTAGGATTAGCTGCACTCAGGCAATAATGATAGAAAGTCATTATCAGCCACATTTGAGTCCATGTAGTGTTGCCTTTCTTAATATTTCAGGATAGAATTACTGACACTGTCGTATATTCCGCCAAGCTTCCAACCAGCACGCCGATTTTATTTTTAGTCCATTTCCATATCTCAGATACGTTTTTGCAGGTGATAATTCTGTGTATCTGCGTGTCCACTTTTCCACAACGTTTACACCATGGGACTGTTGCTAAATTATGTTTACATTTCTTTAATTCCGTGGGAATTATTTCATTCACACAGAAGTACACGGACACCTTCCAATCAAGTGGTATCGCATAGAGAGCAGGTATATAGCAATTCTGAGATAATAATTATTATATTGCATTTTCTCAGATGTATTTTGGTAAACTAAGTAATGTTTAAGGATACTTGGACTTAAACTTTGTTCTATAACAGTGCTACAAATGTACAACACTGAAGCTTTTACCAAAGTTTTCTACATTTACGTTTCACATCATCTAAATATTTGAATATTTTCGTCACGTACCATAGTCTCCAACCTGTTCTGCAGAACGTGGTCACGTAATGACTAAACCGCTATAGAAAAACGATTAGGCAGTAGCAAGAATCCTAAGCGATAACTCGTTTTTCTTACTACACATACATTATTTAGAAAAATTGTCCCTTCTAGACAAATAATATACCTCCTCTCAAATTAAAACCTTATAAATATGAAGCAAAACTGAAGCTTGCACAGATTCAAATAACTAATGTTGCCTCGGAGTAGCAGTGGACCGTGTTACCATAACACATAAATGCTTGTTATGTTATTATTTTGAAATGATTTCGCGTTTATAATTTCTAACAACATGCTCAAGTTTCAGCGAAGTAGTTGTAGGTAACGTGCTAAATATGTAGTACATAATAAGGTAATGTGAAACCGCATAATGTGGTTGTCAAACCTGCTTCAAGTCAACAGATCTCAAGTGGAATATGTAATTAGAGGACTTCTAATGTGTGTTTTCTTTGCAGCCATGTGAAGTGTTTAAAAGTGATGTAACTGCGACTGTTACGCTTGTATTACTACGTACAACTTTCAATAATAAAATGGTGGCTAAAGCTGAATTCATTTATTCACTGCTGTCTATCCTGTAAATTTAATATATTGGTTTTCTAATTATTTCCAGATGATGAAATTGTGATAGCTGCTCCTAATTTTATACAAAATGGTATCCTCCATCTTTGAAGAATATTTGAAAAATGAAGGAATGAAAGTTAAGGTAATAAGAGTAAGGCGACCGACCGACCGAGGTGCCGGCTAGCCGTATAAAGCAGAAGGTTTTTATTGCGTACCCACCCTAAGGGTTTTACCGCAGGTAGGTTCTTTTCTGGATATTGCTGGATGGGTTGTGGATTTTTAGGAAGAATTTGTTGTGAGGTAACATATATTTTATGTTCCTCGGGTTGTAGCAATGGATGCAAGACCTTATGCACCCTGGTGTTCTATTCGTATTGTTAAATTTGATTTAGGTGAAAACATTGATGCCAAACAGCTTAGAAAAATTGTGTAAAGCCCAACTTTAGCTGTAAGGATTAGCTCCCGGGTTATCTCTGGTGCCCGCAAGCCATGCGAGGTATCCGCAACAGCTTAAATCGGCGTCTAGTGGGGTCATAATTTCCCAATAATCTAACAAGGGCAATTTTATGAAATTTCAAAAATTAATTTTAAAAATTTAAAAAAAAATTCAGTGCATGACGCCTAAATTTATCTTCCACGTATGGAAGATCCGAGGCTTCGTGAAGCAATCTGGTAGGGGAAGAACGACCCACAGAATAGATGGACCGAAGTCTTCTATTCTGTGCACGTTGAAGCCATGCCAGGCAGCTGTCTGCGGCCATGCCCCAGATCTCGCAAGCATGCAGCATCAATGGCATTACCAGCGCTTGGAAGAGGTGTAACTTCACGCCAACCGACATCGAACCCAACTCCAGCATTGGATACAGAGAAACAATTGCTTCCTGCACCTTTGCCGAGAGGTCCCTGATGTGATGGCGGAAAGTTAATCCTCTGTCCAGTTTAACTCCCAGGTATTGGACAGAGTTAGTTCACTCTATCCTTCGACCTCGGAAGCTGAAGCTGGGGCAGTCTGTGGGGGTGTGGCGTTTTGAGGAAAGTATGGCATGACTTTTCTCCGGGTTAACGGACATCCGCCAACGCCGACACACTGTTGTGTGAGGAGGAGGTGTCGTTGAAGGCTCTGATCATGTGTTTGTCTTTACAGAACAGAAGCACGTCGTCTGCATATTGTGCCATTTCGACTTTTGGCTTTGTGGGGAAGTCTGCCATAAAGACACTGAATAAGGTGGGAAAAGAGTCAGGTGCCATGGCCATGTGGCCCTTTATTCCAGGGTAAGGCCAGAGCAGACAAATGGCGCCCAATCCAGGAGCCCCTGACAGGAGTAAGCAGATGAAGTGTGAAATAGGAACGGAGGCTAAGTGAAGGGGGTGGATATTAGGGGAGTGTAAGAAATTATTCCAGCAATCGCCAAGGGACCAGAGAGACCTAAAATCTCAAGGGTCCTGAACATCGGCAAAAGTAATTAAACACTAATTGCCCCGAATGCAGGTCTCTATAGCTACTGCCTCAAGTTGATTGAAGTGGAAAGGTTAATATTTAAAAAATATCACTTGGTTCCGTTTATATAGATATGTATTGATACAAAAGCCAAAATGTACTAAAACACGTTGTTTATATATTTCCTTTAACTATAATGGAGTTGATTACCAATAAATGCTATATAAACATATAAAAAGAAATGCTTTTGTAACGCTTCAGGTTTGCAGAATTGCACACATGAATAACGCTGTTTATGAATATTGGTAACTTTATATATGTTTCACTAATATTTAAGAAAAGCATTAAAGAGTTAAGACTACAAAGAAGATAACAAACTTTGCTGTTAAAGTGAAACAAAAGAGGTGGAAAAAATGGAGTGCTTAATGGAAAAAAGTAAACGATTATAAGAATCTTATTCATGCATAGAGAAAGCATGTACATATGAATGCACAATACGTAAAATATTATGTTAAATATTCGGGGGTAGCACGGTGGTTTCAATCGTGGCTCCCGTGCTAAGGGTGTCGAGTTCAATTCCCGGCCCTAGGGTTGGCAATTTTAAGTCAGCCCTATGCACGCCTTCACCTCTCTCTAGCACATGTGAAGTTCTCCTATGCCCAAAGTGGTTCGGAGTCTACAGTATAAGACGTAGGTCCTCTCGCCTCACCGTCATCTTCACTACCACCCTGTCATTGGAGGCAATAAACACCGCTCTCTGGATGCATCCACCAGAGCAATGGGTCCGGTCATCACGTGGTGGGACGAGGTTACCCCGAAAGCCAAGGTTGTCATGTGGGGAGTGTTGGTAGCTAACCAACCATGTTAAATATTCAAATGGAAGATTAGTCCAGTATTTAATAACATGGAAAAGCTTTACAAATTCTACTTGTAGCTGTATCATTTCAATCACTGTTTAGTTTGTCACATCGACTTTAATACATGCAATTATTTCTTGAAATTATATATGTATATCTCTAGCATTTCTCTATTATGTATTAATCTCACAAATAAGTCATTTCTGATCAAAATGTAATCGTTTTTTTGGAGAAAAATAAATATTCACAATGAAAACCAGGTCACTGACATTTAATAAGCTATTTTTTGGATTTTACACATGTACTTGCACACCATTTTAACTTACAACTTACTTTACCGTAAAATATACATGTTTATAAAGCCACTTACCCTAAGTCCTGGGGGAATTACTTTCCATACTTCAAAAAGAGATCTTGAGAAAATCTAAAACAAAAGAGAGGACAATTAGAGACTCAAAGAAATACAAACGTTGTACTGCAAATTAAAGAAGGGTCATATACCTTTTATAAAAGCATGTCAGATCATGGTGTTTTGGATACAGACAACATACGATGAACAATGATAGATGTGTGGACGCAAGTTTCTTAAACTGATATCCGAACACTGGAAAAAAAACCAAGATGATGAAGGACATATAAAAGAGTATAATTAGATCAAATTGATCAGATACCACCTGGGGCGTGGAATAAAATTCTACAGAAGGCCAAAGCATGTAAATACAGTTTAAAAGCGTATTCTATCTAGGAAATAATGTTTTAATATGTATTTAATTATAAGGATCATATTCATGTGAAATTATGCCAAATTGGAATGCTGTAACTCGGATAGTTAATTTTATATGCAAGAAAATATTTGCCCATGTGGTCGTGGTTTACGAAAGCCTAAAATCTGTCTTTGAAAGCAACAAGATAAGTTGTTTACAGCATTGGCGAGAAATTTCTCTTTTTTTTATTTCAATGAGAGGTAAAATCTGTTTCCTTATTGTGATATGTTCAGTGTACGTGACCCGAAGTAGGCGTAATGGACGTCCAGGAGTCATGTGATGTAGCAGGGAAAACCAGTATGAGTAACGTGAACGTTTTAGGAACACGATGGGTGGAATAACGGTTTTGCTTACCTCCCGGGGAATTTCCAACGGGTAAATTGTATGTACCTTGCCCTCTGCACTGTCGTGACTTCCTGGAACGACCTCTTCGTCTTCTCTTGCCTCACCCTTCCACTCGGGGCATAGGTACAACAGTGACGAATTCCCTTCATACGATCCTAATTTTTCCTGTCCTCTGATGTTCTTATTTAATTCATAGGGTCTCTTTACTGTGAAATTTCATATAAGCTTCGACCTCAAATACCTTTTGCTACCCTATACTTTCCCTCATCCCCACCTTGTTCTCTCACCAAGGCGGCCCGGGTATGATCCCAGACGATCGCAAAGTGAGATTTGTGGTGGAAAATACGGCGCTGGGGCGGGTTTTCTCCGGGATCTCCGGTTTCCCCGCCATCTAATTCCACCGGTGCTCCATCTTCATCTCATGTTTCATCAGTGTCATCGCCTGCGGTGCCGTATGTAGTAAAAGCGGGCGTTAAACACTACTACAACCCACCTAGTTATACGAAGCCTCACATTCAAAAAGTACGCGTTCAGCTGATTATCCTGTAATGGCTGCAGAAATTCGTGTTATAGCGCCACTCAGATTTCTTTTACTTTTGGTGATGTTACAAATATCTGTCAGTTCAGTTATGTTTGTTACAAGTATGCTCTGGTTTCCATTTCTATGTACCCATATTATCTCGTCAAATTGTTTTCCTACTGCCTTTGTCGGTTAAGTGTTAACTATGTTATTAAAATACCCATTGTTTGAATTATTTATAACATGACATTCGTGAATTAA
>CM060958.1:46741149-47126149 GCA_030765055.1 Mantis religiosa | reverse complement strand
CATGCATGGTCTGTTTGTGTTGCCTTTCTCAGCAGAATATCTGTCAGTGGGTATTAACTCTGAAGTTTCTTGCAAATAAAACCTGTAAATTGCGTTGCGTGGTTTCTCAAAAAATTTGCACCTACCTGGTTGCCCTTGAGTAAATATTTTTTCCCTCGTAATCCTGACACTAATAAATTTCTTCTGACTTCAATAATAAAAATAAAAACTTTGCGAGGCCTTTTAATTTATCTGACTAACGGTATTTGTTGCCCAAAGATATGGGCTCACTGAAGGTTTAAAACACAAAGGAAAGCAACAGAAAGCTGTGTGTTTATTTTGTGTTTGCAGGAAGCAGGAAGTGAGGGCATAATTATAGGGTGGACCACAGGCCAGCGAAGCCAAATTAGTGAATTATCTAGTTATTAAGTCAGATTTTAATATACCGTTATTTCAGTTGTAAAAAATGTATAAATCGATTACAAACTCTGTTAAATACTTAGTAATAAATGAACCTTAAGCTTAGTTGGATTGATTTACTCACTTTTCTCCTAAATAACTTGCAATTTAACTTTTTATATTTACCAATATCTGGTTTCCAGAAATTTCTTTTTAATATGTGCATGGGGTTAAAACCTTGGCCAAGGTCTGATTACCTCCCTATTCAAGGCTATCTGCCTGCCTGCCTGCCTGCCTGCCATTCTGGAGTTTGTGTGCGATTAAGATGTGTAATCGATTCCATATTCCATTAACACAAAATGGATGTAAAGAAGTCACCGAAATGATATGCTAATATTGGTTATATACTATCTGATGTTAATATAGAGAGTACCTCTTGGATAAAGAATACTATTTGTATAGGATTTCTTGGATTTCTTTATAGTGAAGTCAGCGAAAGCGTTCTTGGACTTCAGGTAACAACAGCTAATTGGTCAACATCTCTGGGGATACTTTGCATAAAGAGACAGGTGTTAGCCTTCTCCCAGCAATAGAAACTTCTTAGTCACCCTGTAAGTAGCATTGTGAACTCACAAGTTTTCAAAGTCATACTGATTTATGATTACAAATAATAATTTATAAGAATTCTTCCTATGGGTCCGCCTCGGAAGCGTGGTGGTAGCGAGTCTGCCTCACGTTCAAGAGGTCCCGAGTTCGGATCTCGGTCAGGGTGAGTTACCTGGATAAGGTTTTTCCGGGGGGTTCCCTTATCCTGAAAGACGAATGTCGGGCAACTCTAAGCTCCATGGACCCTGGGCTCATTTGAGCATCATTTCACCCATTCCATTCATCGTCCGATATGACTTAACGCTGGAGGACGTGAAATTACAAAAAATTCTACCTATGGAAGTGAATCATGGACCTGTTGCTCTCTTGAATTAATACTTCTTCTTCTTCCTCTTCTTCTACTACCTCATGGCTTTGGACTGTTTTACCCGTTCCGGCTCTAAATTGGTCTGCCCATCTTTCTTCGGTCTTCCCTGGTTTCTTCTTCCTATAGGTTTATCGTTTAAGGATATTTTTGGTATTCTGTTATTATTCATCCTCTGAACATGTTCTTTCCATTAATTTCTATTTCTTTCAATAGTATGGTTTATTTATTCTACTTTTAATTCTGTCCTTATATCCTGACTACGTTTTTTATCAATTTCGGTATATCCAGCTATTGCTCTATGAATTTCATTTCTGATGACTGTATTCTCGTACTATTTCTATTTATTAGTGTTCATGTTTCTGATCCATAGATCAGAGTTGTTATTGCCATTGTTTTGTATGGAGTCCTTTCTTGCTTTATTTTCTAATGTTATTTTTATTGTGCCTGTTATACAGTTAAATTTATTTATTTTCTCTATTATATGAGCTTCCCCTTGGTACGAGATATTACATCCTAAATACTTAAAGTGTGATTTCTGCTCAATTATTATGTTATCTAACACTATTTTTGATCTAACTGGATTAACTCCTTTAAATGCCATTGTTTTGGATTTATTTACTGATATTTTCATTCCATATTCCGTAGCAATTTTATCTAGACTATACAGCATTTTCTGCAGGCCCTCTTCATTTGTGGCCATTATTATTTGATCATCTGCATACAACATAGTTTTCAATTTGGCTCCTGATACATTAATGCCTCCATTGACTTTATTCGAACAAATCCTTACTATTTCGTCAACATACAAATTAAAAAGTGCGGTTGATATAGGACAACCTTGTCCTACGCCACCATTAACTATTACTGGTTCTCTTTTATTTATTTTTATTTTTGTGTCAGTCTACATACTTTTTATAACTTCAATTAGTTGTAAAGGTATACCTCTATTATTTAATATTTGCCACTGTATTATTCGTGTTACTTCGTCAAAAGCTTTATAAAAGTCAATAAATAGTAAGTGCGTCTCTAAATTTTGTTCTCGTCGTTTTTCTATCATTTGTTTACGAGTAAAAGCATTGTCAATGGTGCTTCTTCCTTTTCTAAGACTAGATTGTTCTTCTAGGAGTATTGCATCTGTTATTTTGTTTAACCGAGTACTTATTATTTTGGCATATATTTTGTAGGCAGCACACAATAAACTAATCCCTCTATAATTTTCAGGTCTTGTTCTTTCCCCTTTCTTAAATATTGTTATCACTTTAGCTATCTTCCATTCTTGCGGTATTTCTTTTGTTTCACAGCACTTATTATATAGATACAGTAATCTGTCATGTAATTTTTAGGAGCATATTTAAGTAACTTTAAATTAATATTATCTATTCCGCAGGCTTTCCTACTTCTACTTTAGCTATACTTTCCATTAATTCTTCTATTCTTCGTTACAACACTTCACTTTACAGCTGTTTACTGCTCGCCTCGCTGTTTTTCAACTGTCCGCTGGCGTGTCACAATCTCTTATATATCTCATTCATAAATTCCAGACTGCTATCGAATTTTCTCTAACATGTCACTAGATAAAACACGAATGTTCTAGAAAGTAACTATATCGGTGTCGGCAAGTTTTTCATTTCCGGCGCAGTGCCTATCTACTTATGCAAGCTCGTTATCTGCGTGAAACACTATCCGACCGTTATATTTATCTGCAGGCTCTTTGGGTACACAAACCGCGCTTATCTCTCGGCACCGAAACTTCCGTGCTTTTTCGCCGTGACAATATGATGTATAACACCAAATTATAATAAAATATGTTTACAAGATATTGCTTAACTCACTTTTTAATTGTTCATTTTTTACTATCTACATTTTACACTGCCTCCATATATCAGTAATTAGTCCAAAAAGTTTCTATATCACAACAGTGCTCTCTACAGCTTCTGTGCCGGTAACGAAGTTACGTTAGTAACTCTAGGGACACTGTCAAATCTGACACTCCAAATACACAATTGCAATATACACACTTCTCACACTATCTTGCATAGTTCAGATACGGCGTAGGAAAATACACCACTCGGCCTCTCCTTGTTCTCGTCTCTTGTGTAGAACTAGCAGGCTGGATCTTTCTCTTAACTGTTGGAAGCTGATGGAAAGTCTTTGTCTGGGTACAAAATAAATGCAGGTTTTAACCTATCGATAGAGATGTTAACTTCTCTGCCCTTGACTCTTACAGTGAAAAACTTCTCTTGACTTTTAACAACGGCGAATGGTCCATCGTAAGGAGGTTCGAGTGATTTCTTCACTATATCAATCCTTATGAACACATAAGAGCAACTAAATGGTAACCCCGACGCGATTCGCATGTGTTTCTGGGTGAGTGAAATTTCAAATGATAAACTGATCTTTGCAAACAAAGTAAAGTGCGTAAGTATACAATGGAGGAACATAACCCAAACGGGAAAAAACTTAATAAAAGTGAGCTTGAATGCAAAACGTGTGATATCAGTAAGGTCAGTATTAAGATTCCCCCATTCTGGTCGGAGAAACCAGATATATGGTTTTACCAGGTGGAGGCGCAGTTTGCCATAAATAAAATATCTAAAGGAGATACAAGATAAACTCCCTAATAGCCCAACCACAACGGAAGTATGTGGAGTATATCTGGGGACATTATTTTCAGTAATCAGATGAATAAGTATTGAGCTGCAAAATCACAGCTTCTTGAGGTTTTTAAAGAAAGTGAAGACAAAAGAATAAAGGGGTTAGTTAGTGTTATCGAGCTAGGAGTTTACAAGCCGAGCCAGCTACTAAGGTAAATGAGGTACAGATGTCTCTGATAAAGTTCTTCGAAGTCTTTGGACTAATTACCGATATCAGGAGGCAGTGTAAAATGTAGATAGTAAAAAATGAACAATAAAAAAAGGATTAAGAAATATATTGTAAACATATTTTATTATAATTAAATGTTTAATATATATTATATATAATTAATAAATATTAATGCAAGAGAGCAACAGACCTAAGAGCTTATAATATGAGGCAGAAACCAAAAGCTTCCAGTATTAAATTATTAGAAAGGGATGATAAAACTATAGAAATTATTAATAAGCAATTGGGAATATATGATATTAGAAATAAAGTCAAAATAATGACAGACGGGGTCGGATGCACAAACAATAAGACCATACTGGCTAAAATTCCTCCGACAGCTCGGAGCCTGTAAATAATGCAAAGTTTTAAGGAATATATATAGAGGCAGGATGCAATACCGTTATGACGCCAAGGGGGTCATTGCACCCCAGGGACAAACCCATGACTGCTATATAGGTGAATGTGAATGGAAATGTTCAATAAGGTAAAATCGTAGAAATAAACTCTCCCAATAAAATGCAACCCAAAACACGTGATATGCGTGAAATAGATAACAAATAGAAAAGGGGTGAAGATAGATAAACAAATCTAGGAAAGAATCCGAGAGTAGAGCGAGGTGGACAGCGTCACTCTGATGTTTACAACGAATGTGAGAAGATTTTAGTTATTTATTTTAGATTTAGTTATTCATATTTAGTTATTTTAGTATTTGATGGGGAGGTTGTAGCGGAGTTATATTTTGAACGTGGTGCGATTAAGTATTACCGAAGAGGCAAGGGGACAGAACGAGAGTGATAGCAAGTGAGGAAGTAGTATATATGTGTGAATAAACGTCAGGAAATTGAAACAGGACTTTTCATTGACTGGTGAGAATTGCTGGACCCTGAGAAAGACAACTCCTGCTCAGCAATACATAACCCTGAACGAACACAACACAGCTCTCCTGTTACCTCAACTTAAAAGGGAAAACAATCCATTCTGCCATACCGCACCAAGGTCGCCCAAGATAATCCCACACCAAATATTAGTCAAATTAGCAGGGCTATGAAAATCAGAATATGTCTATGAAGTGTAGAAGGTATGACGAATATGAACATATCACGAAAATAAAATCAACGTTGAACCTATGATACAAAATATTTGCCGTTATCAACAAAACTGGAAAATCAGGTAAGTAGAATGAAGAATAGAACATTTGCAGAAACAAACGTATCATATTGACCGAGAGAGGAAAGGTTCTGGAATGACTCCTCTTCTACCATGACATTTCTGACCATATCCTGTATCCGTCAATTCCTACTTCATCATTTGTTTCAGTGTTGAAGGACTAGGCGACGTGTTTATATGCTGGGCTGTGTAAGGCTATCCTCTACCGTCTGACAGCTCATGAACGCCTCCCCCCTATGTGATTATGAAGCAGGTTCCCCTTAAAAGGACCTCGGGAATTCAGGGTTTTAGGACGGTCTTAACGTTGGATGCGTTTAATTTGGAAACATTTCATATCAGGTCTGTACTTCCGCGTGTTCTCTCCCACATCTGATCGCCCATTGGGTCTCTCCCTAATCCTCTCGCATTCGAAGCACAAATAGCCATATAAGCTTATGTACTATTCTCTGCTCCGGTTTCGGAGGACCTTCCCGTTAAGTACAGAATATTTTTAATGTTCTCTAGTACGTTTAGTAAATAGGGAAGTACTTATTATGTCAAACCAAAACTTTCATATAAAATTCCACTGGGAATTCATGCTTTGAAAACCCCCGACTTTATAAAAAGTTACAAAACAGTCTTTGAGTTTCTGAAAAGCGTAAGTCAAAAAAGAAAATGCCATTAAATACCAAAGTGATGTTTTCCTACAATGAGACACGAAGAATTTTAAGAAAATCTAGTCAACCTCAGACTAAATTTTACATGGAACAGTTTTCAAAAATATAGATATTCGAAAAATGGGCTGTAACTTTCAAGAAAGATATTTTGATTCTAAACGACGTAGTCAAATGGCATGATTATATCTGCGCCGCAGGACCTTTTACATTCCAGCAAATGTACTAACATGAGGCTGTCGCTTTTAAGACATCGAAAAACATAATCGGTCCGAGCCAGGTTTTGATTCCGCGACTTTGGAATCACTACGCCATATAGCTGTAAAGATTGTGATAAAAGTACCAAAATGTTAAGATATTTTCCCAAAAAATGCAATATGCATGTTGATTTTATCAGGAATTGTCCCCAGACATGCATGGATTTTACATAAATGATTGGTAACGCGTAAGAGAAAGGCACAACAGTTTACTGAAGAGCATGTCTGCTTAAAACACACTATCCATGTGAAATAGATTTCCTTATTGAGTAAACCATTTTCAAGATGTTTCTTGTTATTTTATAATTTTTTTCAGGAGTTCTTCGAATCGCGAAATCTGTATTGGTTTTCGTTACGTTCTGAATACCCAAAGAGCATGAAATATCAAGATAATCTCATAACAATGGACACGAAAACTTGAATATATCCTAAGCCAACTCTATTCTCTTATTTTCTTCTACCTCGATTAATATTAAGTAAATAGAAAAGAAGTGCTTTTAAAACTTGCTTCTACACCATTGAACAGAGAAAAACAGTGAGTGACAACATATATTCATAACTTCTTTTTCTTCTTCTTCTTCTTCTTCTTCTTCTTCTTCTTCTTCTTCTTCTTCTTCTTCTTCTTCTTCTTCTTCTTCTTCTTCTTCTTCTTCTTCTTCTTCTTCTTCTTCTTCTTCTTCTTCTTCTTCTTCTTCTTCTGCTTCTTCACTTCAGGGATTAAGCATTTCTGCCTGTTCCGTCTTCGCATTCTAAGAGCTAGGACGTCATAGATCTCTTCTTCCATGAGGATTATATGTGCTTTCCAGTTCTGTATATTCTCTTCTAGTTTTTTCTGTAATTTATATTGCCTAGTTCGTCACGAATAGTTTCATTTATTATTATATTTCGTCTAGTATATTATTTAACTCTTCTTAAGAACGTCATTTCTGCTGCCTGTATCTTACTTTCATCTCCTTCTTTTAATATCCGGGATTCACTTCCATACATGAGCACTGAAACTGCCATCGTTTTATAAAACTGTATCTTTGTTTCTTTCCTTGCTTTGCATTCCAACGTTCTTGCTATAGTTCCACATATCTTCTGAAATTTGTTGATTTTGTTTTCTATGTCTTTATCTAAGTAAAACCTTACATCACAGATCAAATAGCTGAAATTCCAGAGCTGTTCCAGGCATTTATTTTCAATGCTTATTTTTTATCATACAGGATATTTTCCTCGATGTGCCAAAATCTTCATTTTTTGGGGGGATATATTTAGATTGTATCTTTTTCCAGTAAATACATTTTAAACATGGAACGTTTAAGGCTTTCTTCATTTACTTGTATTGTTGCTACATCATCAGCATAGAGCATTACACTGCATTCTTTCATCCACTTGTTTTTTTCCAAGTTTTTATAAAATCGTCCAAGTATATACTGTCACCAGATCATCGGAATTCCCGAGAGAACCGGCAGCTGGCAGATATGGGCCAGACGGGAAGCATTTAGCCACGCCTACCCATTTATCTGTGTAGTGCTAACAGAGGGGATGGTTGGAAAAGCATCACTAGCCGTCTATTTCCCCTGCCCTGACGTCTGGAACCATCGGGATGACGTTCCGACCCGCGAAGCTTCCAGAAACAGAGATCTTCTTATATAAGGCCTGCAGCGAACGGACTGGAAGATTGTGTACGTGTATCAGAGGAGTTTTACATAATTATGAGTGTGGAGTGCACCTGTGACAGACGAACTGGTGAATTGTAATTGTGTGCGCTACGTAATTCTATGTAATCGGCAAGTGTTCCAACTGTAATTCGGTGGAAATAAAGAACATTTTGAGGTTGTGCAATTGGATTTGTAATTTCAGGAACCCACAAAGTCACAATATTAAATAGTGTGGGAGAAAGGCTACATGCCTGTCTTACTCCTTGATATACATTTGTTTCTTCTGTTTTTATCGTGCCTGTATTTATGATAACCTTTGTGTCTCTATATAAACTTTTAATTATTTCTACTATATGATGGGGGTATCTCCTTATGTCCATTATATCCCATAATCTATTTCTACTTATAAAATCAAATGCTTTTTCCAAGTCTACAAATGCTATGTGAGTTTCCAAGTTGAATTCTCGTTTTTTTTTTTTTTTTTTTTTTTTTTTTTTAATAAAATTCTCTTTATACTAAAAACATTATCACAAATAGACAGTCATATATATTCATAACTTACTTCATATATTTCAGACCCTATTAAATTTTCATTCATATGTAGTTTTTTTCATATATGGTATAAAATATTTCAGCAGTTGCTTTGTTTATCTTCTGTTATTAATGTACTCTTAATTGAACCTTGCTCTTAAATGCCATTGTGTTTAAAACTCAATCTATGTTGATATCGGACAGTAATGCACAAAGCCAAGCTGTAATAGTTGCGGTGAGAGATATTTGCATTCCGCAGCATGACTGTGTTTAATGGACGCCGCTCTTGGCACGCGACAAATCTCACAGTGGAATTTCGCATATACGGAACCTTCCATTCCACCTGCCACCTACGCGATGGGAATAGCCAAGACGGCAGCAGCTGCGTGACACACACCCACAAACACGGAATTAAATTTAATTTCTTTATCGGCAGGAGGTCCCAGCTTCTAGCTTGCTGAAGCGGCGAAAACTTCTGTTTCCTTCGGCTAGAACCGTGAATTAATATCAGCTCTTGGTGACAGGCTATATGGATGGATTGTTTGTTTCTTTCTACTACATTCGCCACGGCTTAGGTTCTCTTTACTAGATTTTAACGACCCGCAAATATGGCTATATGGAAAAATAATTAATGAAAGGACAAATGAGCTTAGGATTCCTTGGCGCCTAGGTATAAGATAACAGCCTTGAGAAAGTTGGATAGGAGGCTCATAAAAACCTGAGAGAACATTCCACCAATCAGATAATCTAAGCTTCTCTGTTCATCGTTTATTTGTGAAATTCTTCTACAAATTACTACTAATTTTATGTTGAGCTCAAGCTTTGAAATAGGATACGCTTTAAATGATGTAAGAATTAAATATTTGGTAAAAGTAGAAAGAAAAGAAGGCTTTGAATGCCTTAAAGAGGGTTATATAAGATAATGCATTCAAAATAGATCATGCCCGCCTCAGTAGCGTAGATGGTAGCATGTCTGCCGCAGGTTCAAGAGGTCCCGAGTTCGAATCTCGGTCAGGGCGAGTTATCTGGATAAGGTTTTTTCCGGGGTTTTCCCTTATCCTGAAAGACGAATGTCGGATAACTCTAAGCTCTACGGACCCTGAGCCCATTTGAGCATCATTTAACCCATTCCATTCATCGTCCGATATGACTTAATGTTGGAGGACGTAAATTAAGGAAAAAAATCATCATTATTATATACATTTATCTGTTACACAGAATTAATTCCGAATGAAATGTATTTCACAGGTTACTCCCACAAAATGCAAAATAAACATACCATTTTGTTGTGTAGAATCAGACTTAGAAATTCAAATCCATAGCCGGGATTTGAACCATGGATCACCCGCTCTCCGTGCGGTTGCGCTAAACCATTGAGCTACTATGGCCAACGTGCCGACATGACATTAAATTCTCCAACTGACTCGTATATATCCCGGTAGGCCACTAGGGGTTCTCATATGCTCCTTTTTGTGGCGACCTACTATGCTGTTTAGAGCAGCCGTACGGAGTCGGGAGACCGTGATTCAAATCCCCGCTATGGCATTGAATTTTTCAGTCTGGCTCTACTCATCCAAACCTTAGCCTAGTGTGGAACGGCTAGTGTGGAACAAATGATTATTTCTAAACATACCATTTATCATACAGATATTTAAACATATAGGTTTTTAATCATGATCATTACAGCCAGTTCTATAAAAGAAAAGTTTCGATAAATATTCAATGGCCGCGCCATGGCTGAGTGCTTAGAACGCTTGGCTCTCACATACGCGGCCCGGGTTCAATCCCAGGCAACCACAAAGTGGGATTTGTGATGGACAACTTGGCACTGGGGTGGGTTTGCTCCGGGTCCTCCGGTTTCCCCTACCATCATTCCACCGATTGCTCCATAATCATTCATCTCAGGCGTTGGACCTAGCCCTCCACCCTGATTTCATCTCAGGTCATATGCTTCGGCTCCCTCGCTCAGAGGGAACCTAAGCGCCTCCTAGCGGCAGCATTGACGAAAATGGGACAAAGATGGATGGATGGATGGATGGATGGATGGATGGATGGATGGATGGATGGATGGATGGATGGATGGATGGATGGATGGATGGACGGACGGACGGTCGGACGGACGGACGGACGGACGGACGGACGGATGGATGGATGGATGGATGGATGGATGGATGGATGGATGGATGGATGGATGGATGGATGGATGGATGGATGGATGGACGGATGGACGGATGGACGGATGGACGGATGGACGGAAGGACGGACGGACGGACGGACGGATGGATGGTTGGATGGACGGAAGGATGGACGGACGGACGGACGGATGGACGGAAGGATGGATGGACGGACGGATGGATGGATGGATGGATGGATGTTCCATATTTCATTTAAACTCTACATTGTGCATCTTAGGGAGGTACAGAATTTGAATGCTTGTTTTGTTGGAATTTTAGCTTTCAAATTATGCTATTGGGATCAGAATTTTTTTTTATTTAGTGGCCCTCAAAAATGTTAATTCTTGTGTAATCTCCTTACCTACTACATACATGATAGGCAAATTTAATAGAAAAAATATAAGGCAAAGTAAGGAAACAAAAAGGAAACATTTCAAAGAAGTTTCGAAGCTGATAAAATGCTATTATAACTATTGTTATATTTGATGCACGAAAACCTATCCATCTTTTAAGTATCCAGTTCAAAATAAAATAAAACAAAGTTCTACTTCGATCCAGCAACGAAAGATTGAAAAAGATAAGAGTGACCCTGTATTATAAAATAATGGTTACTCTGCACGTGCTTTCCGAATTCGGATTCCTGACTCCAACTATTGGAATCAAATACCTAACAAGCCTTTTTGCCTAAACTTTACGAGGCAAAACAGCTGGAAGAAGTTATCAAAAACAGGTTTAAATCTTCAAATTGAAAGCTGTATTTTAGAAATCACCGAAATAACTGGCTTACTTACAAACATCAAAAGCCTAGACAGATCTTGTTTAAGGTTACAGTTGAGTCGAGAGATATCTACTTGTCGTCAGCCAAGTGACATGGTGGCAGTAAAATATTGCCCAATTACATTTTACAATGTAGACTTGGCGTCCTAACAACTGGAATTCCAAACGTGAGTTAACCAAATGCTCAGTACTGTGCTCTAAATAGAGGTGACGCACAGAATGCCGTATCATTTCAGTACTGCATTAAGGTTACCAATAGTGAATTCCAAAAAGTCATTAAATTAAATTATTTTCCTTAATCTTGTACTAAGAATTCTTAGGAACGCTTAATTTTTGGTCTCCTTCAACATGAAAAATTCAATGCCTCGGTCATGGCATGTTGACTATCTATCAAAAACCTTAGCCTATATACGGCTAGTGTAAAGAAATGATTAATTTCCATCAAAACAGTAAAGGTTTTCTAAATATCTTCTGTGGGTGAAATGATAATACGAAATTGTAGTGGACTCTCAGAACCAACTACGCGGTGTTGGGCCTCTTAGCGTTGAAAACTACGGAGGCTTTAATTGTACACTTTATGTTTTAAGTTACGCAAGGAGTTAGACCGGGGGACCGAGGGGACCACAAATGTCTACACTTTTTTAGTGTCCTCGTCGAAATATTGGCCACATGAGCTGTTACAAAGTCTAGTTGAAGAAAGGAAAAAATTGCATTCACATATATGGGCATCAACTGGCTCGTAAAAATAGGTTCTAAAACCTCTTCTCTTCTAATGGTGCACCACACACCATTTTTTTTTTCATTATGAACAATATTATATTTCTCAAATTATTTTATCAAGCTGACTCAGTGGAGTAACTCAAAACAAAGTGTGCAGAATATATCCATAAAATTCAGTAAATTATGTAATCGCAAAGTTATTAATACTTGAAGCATAGACGACATCGGCATATTCCTTTCGATGCATGTTCTAACTCAGTATTATGACATTTAAGACAAGGAGCGAATAATAACGAGTGGCTTGAAGGTCTCAAGACTGGAGGTGGACAGTGTATTATCCACATAATTCAGCTCTTTTTTTCGTAATTTACGTCCCCCAAGGTTAAGTGATTTCGGACAATGAATGAAATGTGTGAAGTAATGCTCAAATGAGTCCCGGGTCTATGGGGCTTAGAGTTACTCGACATTCGTCTATCAGGATAAAGGAAAACCCTGGAAAAACCTTATCCAGGTAATTCACCCTGACCGAGATTCGAACTTGGAATCTCTTTAACTTGAGACAGACATATTACCATATACGATACCGTGGCGGGATATAATTCAGTGAATTATAAAATCGCAAAGTTATTAATACTTGAAGCAAAGGCGAGGTAGGCATATTCCTTTCGTTGCATGTTCTAACCTCTCTTGTACTACCACAGTAACCTTCATAGTAACTTGTTTCGACAGTCTATACCTATGTAGAAAATTTTCTTCTGAGAGCTCCTCAAAATCATTTTTCCTCATAGGCCGTACTCTATTAGACGGTCTTAAATATAACAAATCAACAGCTGTGTTCACGCCCGATATCCTGACTATTTACAATTGTTAAGGATCTAACAACAGAAATTTGGCTTGTTAATTTAACAAAAGATTTAACACGAGTGTTAAGCTAACACTTGCTGGTGAAATGCAATTTATGTTTTAACTACTGCTAAACTCGTGTTAAATCTTAACATCTGATGGTGAAATCGGGCATTGGAGTACCAATATGAAATGACGTAATATTCAACAGAATAGAAAACATTTTTATCTACTATTACTTTTTACTGTTTCTTCAACCGCAGTATTTGAAAAAGTAATTAGCTACTGTTAAGCAACTGTTAAGTTACTTACCAGATCTTGAATACTTGGGAGTCCTCGCCCTGAGGGACTCGTGTACCCAATATGCATTCTGGAATTGATAAATATCTCTTACAATTCTTAGTATGTAATATATTATTAAAGTTCACTCTTTTAAGGTTTATTTTTATACTCCGCAAGAAATGAGCTGTTGAATTTAAAAAGTGTATTATCTCTTATCTGACAAGCCTCATAAAATATTAACTCTATTTATCGTTAGAATTTATTTGTGGAAATGGTTGTCACTTCCTCAGGGTTTCAATTTGAAACCAAATTTAACTACGTCTTACTCTATTCTTGTAACTAAACTGCTTGTGTTACAGTTAATTTCAAGTGCTCTAAAGGACCTACTCCTTTTTATCCTAGGACATCAACTTCAGCATTTCCGTTAATACCAGTATATCCAGGTCTTCTTCTTCTACCTCCATGGATTAGGCTATAGCCTGTTCCAGTCTCACATCGATCCATCGTTTCCTAGGTCGTCCTATTGATCTTCGTCCTTTCGGTTTATATTCCATTATTTGTTTAGGGATTCTCTCTGGAGTCATTCTTCCTAAATGTTGGAGCCAATTTTCTCTATATTCCATTAATTTTAATAAAACAGAATTGATGTTTAATTCGTTTCTTATATCTTCATTTCTAAGTTGATCTTCCCTTGTACATCCCTTAACAGATCTTAGGAAACGCATTTCTGCTGCTTGTATTTTACTAAAATCTTTGTTTCTTAATTTCCATGTCTCGCTTCCATATAGCAAGAATGAGAGTGCCATGACAGAATAAAATTTTAATTGAGTTTCTTTTCTTGTTTTACCTTTTAGTGTTATCTTAACTGTTCCAGTTACTGCTTGAAACTTATTTATTTTCTGATTTATATCTTGATCCATTTCATAAGTTATGTCGCATCCAAGATTCTTAAAATGTGACACTTGTTGAATAATATTATTCTCAATTAGAACTTTGTCCTTACCGGGTATTTGCCGTGGAATGCCATTACTTTGGTTGTTTTATTTGAAATTTTCCTTTTATATATTTTACTGATTTTATTCAATTCATACATTGCTTTTTGCAGCTTATCCTCACTGTCAAAAATTAAAACTTCATCATCAGCAAATATTAATATATTTAACGTTCTTTGTCCTACGTTAATACCACTATTTACTTTAAATTTCCATTTTTTTTAAATATCGTCTAGATATATATTAAATAAAATTGGTGATAGACTGCATCCTTATTTAAGTGCTTGATTTATTCTAATTTCTTCTGTTAACTTCCCATTTACTTCAATAACCATTATGTTATCTACGTATAAACTTTGTATGATTTTAATCAAATGCTCTGGGTAACCCTTTGTCTTTAATATCTGTCATAATTTATTCTGTTCTACTCGGTCGAAAGCCTTCTCAAAATCCACGAAGGCAAGGTGAGTCTCCAAATTAAATTCTATTCTTTTTGCTATCATTTGCTTAAGAATAAATATGTTGTCAACACATGGCCTTCCCTTCCTAAATCCACTCTGCTCTTCCATGATTTTTGTTTCTGGTATTATTTTTAATCTATTACATATTATTCGTGCATATACTTTATAGATAGTGTTTAAAAGACTTATACCTCTATAAATATTGCAGTCAGTTCTATCTCCTTTCTTGAAAACAGAGACTACTTTAGCTATTTTCCATTCATTCGGTACTTTTTTACTTTTCCAACATATATTTATTAAATGTAGAAGTCTCAGTGTAAGTAATATACCTCCATTCTTAAATAGTTCCACTTGTAGACCATCTGTGTCTGAGCTTTCCTATTCTTGGACCTCTTTAATGCTTCAGTTAGTTCTTCAACGGTGATAAGATCTACTGATTCTTCAATTTGTTCATTTTCTAAGTCCATACTTTCAATGTTTTCATTATACCATAGGATTTTATAGTGGTTTACCCAAACTACTTTAGTAATACATGATAACCTGGCTAAGTCTCTTTCAGTTGAATTCAATCCTCTCAAAGTTTTCCAAGCAATTAATTGTCTCCCATGGACATTATGTTCAATATTTGCTATATGTCTGGTGCAGGATTCCCTATGAGCTTTACGTATCATTTCTTTCGCAGCATTTCTTCTTTTTGCATATTGTATATCCAGGTACCCACCACAATTCTAAAATAGTGTGGGAAGGGATATGGATAAATATTGTTATATTCTGTTCTAATAAAAGTCTAAAATAATAGAATCTGAGCTCTTAATTGCAGCCTAACTGTTAGAGATTTGGAGAAATAGTTCGTTGTTGCTTGTCTGCGGGTAAAGCGAAGGCTTCTAATCGTTTTACAACCAAAATCTGTCCCCTGCAAGCCTTATGCAGTGAAACAAACTTGAATTGGAATGTTTCTCTGACATATAAAATAAAACAGAATCATTCAGCCCCCATGATTAGATTAGAAGCAGAGGGTATTTTTCCTACCATTAGTCCCCCGAGGTGGCGGGGGGTATTTAAGACAAAGACAAAGTGGGAGTGACCCTGGAAGTAAGGTTAATTGTTTAGGTCAGTGCTAGAGTTAGGTTGGTGGTCTTGTTAATTCGCCGCTGTATCATCACACAGACATTAGTCTAACGCAGACCGCACAGGAGCATAACCTGCCACTCTTCGAAATGACGGACTCGCTCTTAACTAATGGAGATGCGTTTCTTGATTAATTTTGATAAATTTATTTGCTTTCTGAGTCGAGGCTAAATTATTATTCTAGAGCACATTAACGCTTTTGAGAATTAAAAGCAGGAGCAGCTAAGGATTATTAGAAGATTTTTTTTTACGTTTTTTTCCCTATCATTTTCGTCTTTTCTTGCACGGGAATTCATTATTTAGAATGTCTGAATGTATCCGCAGTTAGGGCTTTATTAATTTTTTGCTCCAGTCTTAATCATAGGTCGGTGTAAAGTTTCAGTGTTTTCTATTTGTATACACGAAGTGCACAGTCGAATGTTTTCCCAACATTGATACAAAGTCCCATATGATAGCGTGCTCCTAGACCAGTCCAACATACAGTTCTTTTGTTTCAATGCCATGGCATATACGATGCCATGTACAGTACGCGCAAGATAAGAGCGCTGTATTTACGGGGTGGTGACGGCAGAGGAGAAGATGTGTTTCTGCAGTGTGGTCAACCTTGAAAAATACAGTGCAGAAAAATAGCGTGTAAGATAAGCGAAGATATGTGCCACATGTGTGAGATCGGTGGACAAACATTAAATTGAACTCGATCCGATAAGCTATATGTTTATATATGTACTATTTATGAAACACATAAAATAGTAAACAAATATTATGATAGCTATAAATACTCACTCATTCGCTTTGTGATTCTTCGATTTCTGAGACCACTGCATCAGTTTCATCGCTAGTATCCTCTGATGTGTTGATAATTTCATCAATCGCATTTTCTATTACACCATTATTTCTCCAATATTTCCAGCTCTTGGACCTTCTTGCAGTATTCTTCCCAATCTGTCGCAGTTACAGAAGAGAATGCTTCTATAGCAAGTTTCTACAGATTTGTGGCTGACATATCACCAGTAACGTTGTGTCCTCTGAAAACGTTCTTTATTTTTGCCCACGCCAGTTCAATTGCATTCAGATCACAGTTATACTGAAGTAAACGAATAATAGTGTGTCACCTTTCAAGAGCCATAACATCCACAACATAAGTCTTGCTCCTAGGTTTGTTGGCCTCTATTAAACTGTAGAGTGTATGTAGTTTTCGTCATTTCATAATTACAGGCAATACCCTTTCTTTCCAAGCAACATATCACAGTTGCTTTCAGGTCGTGTCTTGTCGGAGTTTTGTCCAACTGTCGAGACTGCTACGGTGCATTTTCAAAGACCAAAATTGATGAAGGTGGAAGGTTAGGGAGAACCTGTGAGCTACACCATTTTTCAAAATTATGCGAATTCATTTGTCCGTGATAATCCCCTTGTGTGGACCTGGCCGGAAATATTAATTGCGCCTCTTTAATAAATCCTCTTCTGGATCCAACACACATGCCAATGGAACAACAACAATGTCAAATGGAAGCCAAAAAGGAAAGGATTGAAGGGAAAAGAAGAAAGAAAGGAAACATCACTTTTAGTTATTACCATACACATATCACAGCCTTACCTGCTATTTCCTGGTGTTTTGGGGGATTCACTAGGATGAGATGCACAAAACGTTTTAATACGGCTGACAGTGCTGACGCTTTTTCCTGTGTAGGCAGCAGCTCGTTCTATCGATTTGCTGAGAGGGAACATTAGCTGGTTGTTATCCTTTCTTATATCGTAACTTTCTGCAACTTACGCTATTATTTAGCGGCCATCACTATGCACGATTGTACGTGCATGTTTCCGAGTCGGAGTTCGTTGCTCGGAAGGTACATATGATGATGAGTTTGGTGTGTCCTCAGCCATAAATACAAACTGGTTAAGCTATAGTAATTAACCTCAAACTTGCACAAAAGGAATGCACACAGAAAAAAAGCGTGCGTAATAGCTTAGCATATTAGTCACTTGATGTCAGAGTGTACTAGTGTAGTGTACTAGGATAGCGCATTTCATGTTTCGAAGTTGCCATCTGTGTTTACGGAGTTAGTCGAAACCTACCGAGTGAGGACTTGGAGCCCGATCACTCAAGATACTTTGCGCATACTGTACTTAGTGTTATACTTCCTCTAGCATTACCATAGCGTACATACTTTCTCTATCACATATAAGTGTATGTAGAGGAGGTATTGAATTTCATCCAAAAGTTCCATTCTGAGATTTCCCTGAAAATATATCTTTCCCTTAAGACCAAATAATCATTTTTGAAGAAACGCCCACTGTGTTTTTGTGTCTATGAACAGTAGTTAGTTATCAAATTTGGTACTTAAGCTCAGTATCTTCTAAGGATGCAAAAATTTCTCATCTGAAGCTATAATTTCCGCGGAAAAACTTTTCTAAACTTTGACTTTGACTAAAATAACATATGCTAATGGTATTTTAGGTTAAATTAAACATATACAGGATGTCAACTATACCCAAATAATTTCAGTGATTGTAGGCATGACTAACATAAGCAAGCTGAGATAGGCAATGCATATTCTGCGGCTAAATATAACGCAGTTGTGTTGAACCTAATTGGCATTAGAGGCTGATAAATTGGTATTTAATCAAAGTGGATGGTTTTATTAGATTTGAATGTCTTTAAAATTGCTTCCCAAATATAGAAATACCCATTCATAACAGCTCGTTATTTCATTCTCCGTATTAAATTCCTCAAATGTCTTTCAAAACTCCAATTAATCACTTTCCAGTGCCACATTCACAATGACTAACTGCCATCTTGTATCATGCAACCTACTCTAGTGTTGTTTCTGTAAGCATTCTAATGGCCAAATCTATAACGCCGAAAACGGAGGTTCCAAACGTCACTGGTTCCGTTCCTCTCATGTAATTTATTCTTTTTCTTCGTCCTTTTAGTACGTAAATTCTAATAGTGATTCGTGACTAAGAAATATGATTGGACAGCGCAAGGGAGGAGTCCAACTCTCCCGACCTCAACCCAATTGATTTCTTTTCCTGGGGTCACCTCAAGTCTGTGGTGTATGAAATACCTATTACCTCAGAAGAGGATCTAACTGTCCAAATAATAGCAGCATGTTAAGTTAATCGTCACACACAAGGAATTTTGGACAGATTATGAGAGTCGTTGCTTCTTCGCTGTCAACTTTGCATTGAAAACGCAGGTCGCCATTTCGAGCAGTTTCTATAAACCTGACGTAAACAGTTGCCTTTAATTTTATTTCATGTAAGTTGTGTTACCCTTTACACCACCTCCCATTTAGGCGTAGAGCATAGGAAAGTATTAAGCAGGATTTAACCTTTGTTAGAAAGAATTTTAATTTATTGCACTGAGAAGGTGAAATTGCTCCTTAAAATTCATACTTTTATACAAGAATTAATGGCCAAGACAAAATATCTAAAAATAAAGCTACCAAACAAAAAAAATTAAACCAAAAATTGACAAGAAAGTGAAGGAGATTCGAACACGTTTAACTTTCACTTGAAAGCTAATGTCATAAACCATTGCGCCAGAGGGAATACTCCGACGTCTCTCCATTTTCGTGTGTTATGTATTCAAGTAAGGTTATCATTAGCAGTGGCGTACTGGCCCTTTAGAAACTTACATCAGTAACTTCCGCAGTTAAACCAAAACGCCATATCTCCTATCTCAAATTTCTTGTTTAAGATATCTCCACTTGCTCTGAAATTAATTCGTTGTAATCCTTTAACATCCTGTAGAATGGTAACAAAGTAGCTGGAATACCAGCTGTTTACAGAAATGAGGGAACTTTCGTTTGAATTTCATAGCAAAATAATTAAAATATGACCGACTAACATTAGTATTAATATTTCCTTTATAATCGTTTTTTTCTGGAAGTACCATCTGATGTCCCATCATTTCGGATGAGGCAGAATAGAAACCCAGGATGTCCGAAGAAAAATGGAGACAACAAGATTTTGGAGCTGCAACAGGCTAATAACGGCCTACACCATGAAGAAGAAGAAACAGAGTTTGCCCTAAGTTATTCCATACTTGACATATTTAAAATTAGGCCACGTGCGATCAAGAGAGCCACACTGTAATCGGTGATCCAAGTAAGAGTTAACTAAATCAGTAGCTTCTACCTTAACACAATACTTTAGAAACTTGAAATATTGAGCTAAATATTAACATCTAAGCAAGCAATGAGAGAAAATGACTAAGGACATCTGGGGACAGTTTAAAAGTAAACAAAATGGCAAACTATGCCCTGTGATACACCGCATTGACAATATCAATATCACTACTCCCTGTAGCACACTAACACAGTATTATATAGTGTTGGAATTTCCTGATCTCGGACCAAGGTCCATCCTTTACTCATGCTGTGTCTAAGCTGTTATTATGATACGGGCGCCAGACTTTCACAATGCCTTAACTTCTACGGTGATTTAACTATATCCCTGGAAGCAGAGACGAAACAAAATGATGCAACACGAAACAAGCCTTTACTGATATCGGAATTTTTCACTATGAACATTTATATAATATTTTAAAGAAAGCTTATACTAGTTTTTATATATATTATTAAGGAAAAGTGCATTGCAATAAACAATAAAGGCGCATTTATATCTCGACTGTGAATGAGAAAGCCTTCTACATAGAGAGATATTCCTCTCCAACAATACATTCGAGTGCATGGAATCATGTCCACATAATTGGTTTTTGTTGGTAAGGAAGCGCTATGCCATTTCTGTGACAACAAGGCCTTAATTTCACGTAGTTCCATCTTCGTATTTAAGACTTTTTTCTTCTATTCTGGGTTTTAAACAGATCTGTGTTCACAGGTTTGCATTCAAATAAAAAATATTTTACATTAAACCAATGTGGACTCAACCTGAAGTCTTTCAGAGGCAGTTTGGTGACTGACTTCAATACTCTTGATCCGAAACACATGATAACTGGTAAGCAATCAAAGGTGTCGCCACCTATCATGTGATGGACTGAACATGTAAATTAACATTATCAAATATTGAAGAATTATATTTCGTAGTTGGTATCTAATGTTAAGCAGATGGCAGTGGAGTCATTCGCTCTCATGCACTACTGTATTTTGATGTAATGTTGGTACATTGACTAAGGGTTAAGCAGCGGAGTTGGTGGTTTCCATCCATATCTTTTTGAAGTGCATAGAAAGAGAATTCACTAAACCAATTCTGAACAAATGTTTACTAACACAGCCATGGCCTGTCAGAAGTCTAGGAGTTGCTACAGAAGATTTTCTTGGTAGTGTAGTGTCATGCTGTTGCATAAATTTTCTCATAGTCTTCCTTTTGTTTGTAATATAGTATGTTCTTTCATTTTTTGATTTTATGTAGATATAGTTATTCTTTTGTTATTGTTAACTTAGTGGGTCAAAACAGTTTGACATAATTTTATTGCTTTCTTTGGCCAGAAAGTCAGCTGCTTCATTACCACGAATTCCACATTATGCTGGTATCCATTGAATTATTAGTGTTTTCTTTAAATTAAGTAACATTTTTGTGATTTTTCTATATTCTGACATATTTATTTAAATTAAAAAGCAATACAATACTATTGTGTTAACGTCCTAAACGCATATCCAATAAATACATTCACTACAAATACTTTTAAGTAAAATTCTTGTATACGATATTATGTTGAAGATGTTTATTATTTTTTTAAACTATTGGATCCCATTTTATAGTACATTACGTGGTGAAAAGTTTATAATATTTTGTTACTTACGAAATAAATCACTGAGGTACACTTCAAATGTCAAGTGTTGCAATAACCCTCACACAATTCACACAACCGACAACTGACTTTGCTCAAATACTTTGCGTAGTTTTTATACCTCTATTCATTGTTCTAGAATGCGGTAGATTTCTCTATAACAATCGCGACGCAGCGAGACATCCAGACATCTCTCTGTCTCTTTCTCTCTCTCTCGCAAGCGTCCAATTCTGCGCGTCACTGTCTCTTTCTTTCCTGTGCACGCGCCCGGCACTGCCTTGTCTTGGCTCCAACATAGAAAATGCAATCGGTGACATTATGACGTATGTGATTTGTAATGGGGTTGGAAAAAGTTAAAAAGAAGAAATATTATATTTTGTTTTAGAATATGAAACAAAAATGGAAGAGTAATTAAATTAAACTACAAATGTACTTTTTTAGAAAAATGAGCTTAATGAACTTGATAAAGATCCATATAAAAGAGAAATATGGGAGTTATTCTAGATGTAGTGTGTATGTTTTATAGATGGAATATGTATAATGGCCACCAAATCAGATTACCTGTCAGATATGTTTATAATTAACTTTATTTATTTATTTATTTATTTATTTAAAAAGATAAATGCAACCTTGTAGACGATTTCACAGGTGCCAAAGGGGAACACCTTGAATATGGAACTTAGGCTGATTGATTATAAGATTTATTATCTATCTCAAAATGAGTATAAAAACCACATATCTAAAGACTTGGCCAACACTAAGATATTTTGATACTCGTTATACCTGATACACGCTTGCCATGAACTTGTGAAATGAACTTGAGATTAGGGTGTACCGTAACAGTGCATTATGCAACACGAACCACTGAGCTGGACCCAGAAGTGGGGTTTTCTTCTCCATTAACATGTGGCTTTAAAACTGGTTTCCTCGCTTCAGCTGCCTAACGCTCTATTTCCTCTTATTTTTTCATTTAACTCACATACTACTTAAAAATGAAATTGAATCGCGCATATTAATGACAAGCCTGTAATCACTTCAGATTTAATCGTGCGCTTATGTAAATATATATCAGGTAGAATATACAAGCCGTACAGTGGGTATGAGCGATAGTCAAGACTTTAAGAGCTGGTCAGTATGTAGGGCTTTGAAATTGAGTCCACTTTGTATGAAAGTGAATAAGGTCTATAAATTGAATCATATTTGGTGGCGATTCTGCAATTTTTATTTTATTTTAAGCACTAAATATTATTGCAGCATGTAGAATATTGCAAATCCCAATAAATTGCCAGTAATGTGATGACTAAATCAAAGACAAGAAAATTGTATGGCAATGGCGTAAAATAACAAGAAAAGGAGGCTAGGGTGAGAAATTCGGACCCTCATAATAAGGATCGTGGGCCATATAAATAACTTGTTTTACGATAACTGTATTTTAAATGTTGTGACGTTCTAACTTTTTCACCTAATAACCAATGTTTTATGTTATTCAGTGTGTTTTATAATTTATGTTATAAACGGTTGAGGAGATAGAGCGAAAGTTGTCAATATATTGAATGGGAACCCATTTCTGCAAATAAATTGGCTTGTCAAATAAGTTTGAGGATCAGTACAATTTTGCTTCTGCACTTCACTACAGACAATGAACTAATGTCAGTGTTAACTGCAGGAGTGGTCCCATGTGGCGACTTTGATGTTTGTTGCAATAAGTGTGTTTTGGAACTTGTCATATACAAATCCCATGATACTTAGGTGTCATAAACAGGCCTCTCATAAGGTCTCGAAAGATAAAGTGGATGGAGTTAAATTGGGCGACCTTAGAACCCAACAATTGGGTCACCTCAACCTATCCACGCTTTCCCAAATATTTACTGTATATTTATATTTCTGTGTAAGATATTTGTAAATTTGTTTAACTTTACGATGTGTATATTTTCTGTGCAGTAGGATTTTGTATGTCTCTTACCACTTACCAGTTATCAAAAATCATCCAGAATCAAGGGGGCTTCAAAGATAATTCCAAGGAAATTACGGGGTATGCATTTCGTTTCCAATGAGGTACTTAAACACTTTTAATGAAAACAAAATCATTAGAGTCGTTTTTGAGGAAACCAAAGTGTTATGAAAGTATTTCCTTTAAACTCTTCATCAAGGGGGGCTTCAAAGATAATTCCAAGGAAATTACGGGGTATGCATTTCGTTTCCAATGAGGTACTTAAACACTTTTAATGAAAACAAAATCATTAGAGTCGTTTTTGAGGAAACCAAAGTGTTATGAAAGTATTTCCTTTAAACTCTTCTTGTCGCATCTCTGGACGATGCTGAACTTGAATTCCAGGTGTATAAATGGTTTCCATTGTTATTTAGTTATGCTGTTTACAGAGAGACACACAAACAGACAGACAAGACAAAGACATTGGAAAGGATAGCAGAGAGATGCACAGACCCACACATATATAGAAATGTATCTTAAAATGTCTTCAAAACCGGTATTTCCGGGAAGTTTCAATGTTGATATTTTGGTTATATTACATTAATTCCTCTACATACTATATGTGAATAAAGATACTCCAGTAGCAAAACTACACAGCTTTTTCTCTGTAAAGTGAGGAATGGAATATGATAGCACTTCTCACCTAATGTTGGTTGTTAAAATTAACCTTGAGCACTAACTTCACACTAAGGTTTAGCTTATAATGGAATAAATCTACAATATATGATCATAGAGCTCTGCAACTTGTGTTGAAAACACACAATTACAGTAATTTATGGGAAATGAGGTGCACATCACATTCGTCTATTGTATCAGCTAAAATTCTCTCCAAAAATAGAAACGCCAACATTATCTCCAGCTCATCGTTCTTAAATTTAAAAGCAAAAAAATTCAATATTTGTTTCTTTGTGTGTAATTTACGCCCTCCAACGTTAACTCATATCGGACGATGAATGAAATGGGTGAAATGATGCTCAAATTAGTCCGGAAAAAACCTTATCCAGTTTACTCGCCCTGACCGAGATTCTAACTCGGGACCTCTTGAACGTGCAGACATGCTACCATCTACGCTACCCAGGCGGGCAACATTTGTTTCTGGATAAGGAAACCTCTATTAATATGTCATGCATTATGCCAGAGGATCACATTATATGTTAAAACATAATGACAAAGGGAAGAATAAATATTTAATAAATTATCAAAATCTAAAAATTGTTTAAGACATCTAAGAGGAAAACATACTTTGTTTAATCTATTTCATATATCCTCCAAATGTGGACTAAAATTAAGCTTTTCATCTTGGAATACACCCAAAAATTTTACAATAGGTGCAATTTGAATATTTTTAAGGGGCGAGACAAAGTACTGTCGCGAAGCCGTTCTCTACGATAGCGCGGCTAGTGTACACAAAGAGCCGCCAAATAAAGATAGCTGAGATAAAGGACTTGCCGGCATAGATTAAGTTACGCTTCTGGAGGGTGATAGAATATTCGGTTTCTTTATTCTTCTGGAAGAATCTAGAATTTATGAATGAGATGTATAAGAGGTTGTGACACACCAGCGGACAGTTGTAAAACGAGAGTAAGTCGCGAGAGTCTTAAGTAGAAACAGCTGAGCTGATGTAAACAAATGTAATCAGAGCGCTGTTTGTTATTGTCATTGACCTCGGTGGACTGTGCGTATGTGTCGTAATGCTGTCACATGAGAATTGAACAGAGTATTTCTACGGAAATAAAGAACATTTGGAATATCTGCAACTCGGACTTTTAATTCTACGAACCCACAAAGTCACAGAATTATGAAACGGCAGAATAATAGTTTTCTCCATATATATCATTAATCTATTTTCTCCTACCAATTTTAAAAGTCAAAGTGGCATCTTTATTACGTTTATCCAATTTATCTACAGTACTTGCAGATATAACCATAGACACATCATCATATATTAGTCTATCACAGTCAATTTATTGATCCAAATCTTTAGCATAAAGCAAAAAAGATATAACGAACACAAAATGGACCCTTGGGGCACACCATATTTAAGGGGAAGTCCTTTGACCATTCGTTAGAGAGCTTTTATAATTGCTTTACGACCAGAAAGGTATGATCAAATTTAACTATCAACACAACCTCTAATACCTAATTTCTTTAGTTCTGTCATCAGGAAAGCATGATCAAGACAGTCCAATGCACTAGAAAGGTAAAAAAAAAACAGCATCAGGAAATAAATTTTTGTCAATACAAGCAAAAACATGATTTATAAAGGCAATATAAGTCGTTTCAGTGCATCTGCCTTTGGTAGAACCTTGCTAGCATTTAGATAACAGATTATTTGAACACAAAAAATCAAATTCTCTTGTGAAATAATTTTTCAAAAATCCTGGCACCTCTAGGACTACCAATTTCTTCTAAATTGATCACATTGATTATTTATTGCGTCGGCTCCCAACTTACTTTTTACTGGTTTATACAAACTTACAATTCTCACTGAAGTAGGCCAAATTTCCTTAAGATAAATCATCTGACATTTGACTAGATATTCTGAAAATTAAACAATTTATTTTATATGAAATAAAAGAAATTCAAACGTAAATAGCACATATATTTTTTTCATTTTGGGGGCCTTTAAACTGAACATTCATTCAAGCACTCAGTGAAAAGACAAGCAAAATCTTATTTTCTCAAAGATACTCTTGTTTTTTTCAAACACAAAACATTCTACACGAATCAATTTTTCATGTAAGTGTTTCATACCTCTGTCATAACTTTGAACAAGTTATTCTATGTAGGTACTGCGGGTTTTTCAAATTACATACACTTTAATTTAAGCTATTACTCTGTTACCCAGTAGAGATTCACAAAGCTCCTGTTTCTGGGTTCATTCATAACAAGAAACACGTTCTACAACTGATCTACACAGTTATGTTGATTATAGACTCTTTTGCTTTAATTAACAATGTCTGTTTCATTGTAAGCAATCCATTTTCCTCTTACACGCAAACAAGAAACCAGATGCCATTTCTTAGCACGTTGTTTTCAAAGTTTGTGCTATTCGACATGCACTATGCGTCTGAGTTTGGAATTGTAATTGGGACCAGAAATTTGAAGTGGATCTCATTATTGACTGGAATCCTGTTCTTCTCTCCATCCAGCTCCGGTTCATGCACAGCTTGCAGAGGAACTTGGAAATCAAAGTGCGCATAAAACTGTTATACGCTTCTAATGGTTATGCAAAATTTGTGTAACTATAATTTCACAGATATGCTACAAGCTATGCATACAAAATAGTTTTCTGACATCTTGCCTATTACTGAAATTCGGCGCTTCATCAGGTAACCATTTATGCATACGGTTTAATGGCCTGTATTTACTTTGTGCTTTTTACTCTACTTTTTAATTTTTCTTACACTTCTGTATACGACGTACTGTGTAAACGAATCTTCTTAACATATTCACCAGTAACTCGGAGAGAATTACTTAGAAAATTTACTTAATGGTTTTTCAATATTTTTACATTAAATGGTTACAAAAGTACATTTTAAATTCAATCATTTTACTGAATAACCTTAAATAAGGAACATTTTTGGTAGCTCTTTGTATTAGCATTCGAATAATTTCGTAGTACTTTTACTTTGTTTAAATTATCTGCGTCAGTTGCAACACTTATTTAACTGACACTATAAAAGAATTTTTTTTTTATTTTTAGAAACTGTTTCATAACAGATATAACACGAAATTTAATTTAAATAAAACCTACACAAAGTTTAATTTTTGAAAATAATTTGACAGAAACTACAATATTTAGTAATTGCATCCACTGTTGTTATTTTGATTCAAAAAATGTAAACTGTGGTCCAGAAATGGTCAACACTGCTGATTAGTAAACTTGCCTAGTTTTAAGTTTATTCTCAAGAAATCCTAAACGTATCCCACGCTTCAGTGGAATAATACTGATATGGTATTTTATACTCAGTGGAAGTTGCCAGGAATCCGTAATATTATTTTGTTTTACTATATATCGTTCTAAAAACAATTTTTAGGTTTTATGATTTGAAATATCCAGCCTTTTAAAAATGTTATATAACCTTTAATATAAATAATTCAAGTAGTGCAATAAGAAATAAATTATGTGGCTGATGTGATTGCTTGTGTATTGGAAACTAACTAACAAATTACAAAATAATTCTTGAAAAACGTAACGCAATATACCGAAAAGAGTTTCCAAAAGGATGAATTTGAACCAATAACAGGACATACGTACAATTTTGGGAGACTATAATACACAATTGGGAGATTACACTACACTACACTTAATATCTCAGATAAAATCTTGAAAGTGTCCTTCATCAGCATCTATAGATGTTTGCATTCTACTCGCCATATTCTCTGAAGTTTTACGGAGTTTTACCTCGCCAATGTTACTTATTTCGTTTCGAATGGATTCCTTGAGACCAGCAATTGTTCGTGGCCTACTCTTGTACACTCTATTTTTAGATATTTCCACAAGATAAACCCAGTGAGATTAGGTCAGGGGATCTGGAGGCCACAAACCTTTTGAGATTATTCGATTATCAATGACACTGGTTACAAGTTCCATGGTGTCATTAAATGGGTGGCACGTTGTTCCATCTTGCTGGAAATAACTTTCCCTCAATTCGGTATCACCTTCGTAAAACTTCCGAGAATATGGTGAGACGAGTGCAAATATGTATAGATGCTGGTGGAGGACACTTCCAACAATTAATTTCTCTGAGATATAGTGTAAGGTAATTTACCAATAGTGTATTATATTCTCCCAAAGTTACAAGTGTGTCATATTATTAGTTCAAAATTTATGACCTATTGAAATGGTTCAGGCTTATAATGATCGCACTATATAAGTGAAGGACTTCTTCAATTTGGACTTTTTAAAACAAAAATATATACTAATTTGTATATATAATGCAAAAGTTCAAATAAATTTTGAATTGATGGCTAATATGCATTATAATGTAATAAAAATGAATATTTGTTATATTTATTCTAAATTTACTCTAAATAGCATCCCTTTAAGGAAAATGTAGTAAACTAAGGAGTTTTTTATTTAGAAAAAAAATATAAGGCTTTGCCCAATATCTTATTTATTAAGTTATATGAACATAACTGTTAATGAAGCCAACCGCTTTAGCTATTTAGTGTATATTCAAAACGCACACGTTATCTGAAGCAGAGTTCTAAACATAATTTAGGGTGTGGCTGTCAGAATGCAGTATTACTTTATAATTTATTCACTTCATTTTTTAAATATCAACAATTTTCAAAGCACGTACGTTTGAAATAAATTTAAGAAGTGATCTAAATCACAAATTATTAAAAAAAAAGGAAACCTAATGATAATCTGAATTGACTTTAAAGAAGTAGCTTCCGTATTCTAAAATAATTTAACAAGCCATTTTCTGAAAAAACTGAAAAGGATACGTCTAAAAATATTTTTTTAAGCCGTGCTGTTTTCGTTGATCTGTGATGGTTATTAGACTATTTCTCTTTTGTAAAACAGGTGTCCTATTATATCTGTGTGCAGTAATTGTTCAATCTTGTTTAAAAGTGTAGAAGCAATGTTCTGATAATAAACCTCCAAATCTCCTATTATATCCAGCAAATACAATTTAAAGCTTATAATCCATAGCCCAATTTTAAATTAGCATTTTATACACTTTGAGTGGTTTAGTTTTTGAATTATCTACACACTTACAAATACTGCTCACATATAATTTCTGACGGTAATCTTAATAATCCGTCATACAATACATCTAATCAACTTGGTCATACTTTAGTTTAGTTCTCCGTGTCCCACAGCAACGTTAACTGCATGCTTAATGAAGTATTTCTTGTGAGTTATATAAAATGTTTGTTGCCTCCATTATCCCAAAGGTGGTTTCTAATCCTTCGTCTACACAATCCACCTATTTGGCTGACCCGCACACAAATATGTCTAATTCCTACATTTTTTCACTAAATTTTGAGTCCCATTTCGAATTTCTACCTACAAAGGAAATTAGATATTTATCTTCATGAAAATCCTACACATTGAACTGTTCTGATCCTAATTTTTTGGAAATGTAGCTTAAAATTAACCTGGGGGAGAGAAGGACTTGCTTGGGCGAGAAGAGGAGTGAGAAACTTGAAAGGTGTAGGTCAAGAGAGGGAGCTAAATAAATGTCCATTGTGTGGAGAAGAGAATGCAGATTTCCATTGTATATTATATTGTAGTCAAACAAAGATATGGAGAAAGCAGTCTTGGCTACGTAAATGGGACAATTTGGAGGAGGAAGTAGTAATTAGAAAAATTTTGTCAGTAAAAGGAGAAAATAACAGGAGAAAGATAGGGAATTATTTAAGGAAAGTTAAAAAGAGATGGCTAAGAAGAATTAAGAGAAAAATATAGAGTGGGATAGGTGAAATGGCAAAATCTGTAAAAAGAAGTAGAGGGCCAATACACAAATACCTAGGGTTAGGTGTATGGGGACCGAATTATTAGTCAATGTTGGGCACCATGATAGGATTTACAGGATTTCGGAATGTATGACATTTTTCAGTGTGGATTTTATAATAAATAACAAATAAATAAATTACAAATTACAAACTTAAAATTTAACACACAAATAAGAAATATCATTGTGATTTAATCAGAACAGGTGTAACAAGGATTAGTGAAAGTAAGCATAGTAGTTAAATATTATAATATATAAATTAAATAATGCTTTAAGATGTTCAAAAAATAGGAATTATGACATTGCACTATACCGTCTTATTGCTGCATAACAAATTCCTACAATATTTAATAGCTGACTACATCTCTCCCTCCAAATTCCTTTCAATAATCAAGTCCTCATTTGTTCCAGGTCACTGCCAGTTCCTAGCTCATATTTCCATTCTACATGTCATCATGGATCTTAGTTTTGATTCGAAGCTTCATAGGCATTTGGCAGGTTGAAATAGAAATTAAGAACAGCTGAAATTATTTTCACCTCTTCGTATATATTTCCAAATCCCTTACATTCAGCAACCATAAATGGCTTCAAATTTGTTCGACAAATATGTACTGTAAACCTGCTTCATCTCAGATCTTCTGAGAAAAACTTGCCTTCAAGGTAAATGTTGAAAACCGGTTGGATTTCAAGAATAGAAGGATGTGCATTAAAATTTCTAATTTATTACACAAATAGGATGTCAGATGTAAGAAATGAACTCAAAGGACTTGCAAATTGGATCCCAGATATTAGAATATTTACAAATCGCGGAAGAAAATCTTATTATGAGAAAAATGTTGTTTCGACAACTTGGGTAGTCCATTCAATTAAATTATTAACCATATTTGAGTTGCCTTGTTACTACTAGTAATAACCTAAGCGACAGGTACCCGGCATTTGCCATAGATGGAAAAATATAATCTATAATAATGACATTTTTACAGCGTCACCTTGTTTATGGTCTAAAAGTTACTGCCTAAGCTGCCTGTAAAACACAACATTGATGCAACATTTGAAAACAATGTATACACACTAGATGTAGTGAGCATTATGAGTACAATAAGTATAACCTCAATCTGTTAGTTTTTTATTATATGTCAAGCAACGCACGAGAGAAATGTTTCAAAATTAACGCATAGAAACTATGCGGTCCCACATCATCCCAATTGGTATGCAAAAGATTAAAATGCAATCATAAGTAAAATATGTGCCTTATATTTCAAGGATTGGTCTCTAACGCCCACTTCATACTTTCGCTCAGCTGTTAAACAGTGGGAGATAGTACTTTTAGTATTCAATATTTAAGTTAAACCTTTTCTTAATGGCAGCCATACGCAAACTATTTTTATTATTGGTTTGATAATTTCAAAGTCGTTTCTCAACGACCATCGTCTAATGTGTACTGCATTTTTCCATTCTCACCCATTGTATCTACAAAGAAAAATATAATAAGGCAAAAGATAGACCATATATACAAACAATTGCAACAATACAACAATAAAAACAATTGCATTGCCTAGATTAGCTCCAGCTGAAGTAGCCTTAATAGAATTAGGAAAAACAAAAAAGGTATAATAATCGAAAGAGTCTTAAAATGTTGGTGTAAATGTTTGATAAAAGGTGATGATGAGATTCTAAAGTAAGTGTAAATCAACAAAATAAAACAGGAAATGGATAAAGTAGGTGGTCAGAAAAGGAAAAGGAACTGTCGAAGACACAGGAGTGGGGAATTTATGGAGACTATAAAATAAGAATGTTGTAGGATTTTTTTTGAAAATATTCTGAATCAGAATGGAGGATATAGAAAGACAAGAACTGTGGGGATGGTTAGAGGTTAATAGGTTAATAGAGACAGAATGGGGGAGAGAAAAATTTATACACCAATCTAACAAGTAGTAGAGGAAAGGAATGGCTTGAATTAGAACGGGGTCGCTGTTCTTAAGGGGACTAAGAAGAAGCAGGGAAGAAATATGTGAATTATGTGGAGAAATAGAAAGGACAATATCTATTCTGACAGAATGCAGGTAGCTAGCAGTATGGGGACAGAAAATGTGGGAAAAGAAATGCGAAGTCATGAAAAGGGAGTTGATAGCCATAGAAATGGTTACGGGGAAAATTGAAAGTAGAAATAGACATATCGGGCACCTGTTTTGGAAAGCTAAAGAGAAATAGATTACGAAATCAAAGAGTTGAAAAGAAAAAATCTGGGTCAACAAGGGGAAACAGATAACAAGCTAGAGTAATTGGCAGAAGGATGACTATGCTACTCACATACTAAATTTAAATACTCTAAATAATAAATTTTATAAATAAATTCTATTGTGATAATACGACTACAAATACTTATTCTGATTAATGTGAAGTAAATAGTAGAATAAACGTATGTAAGGAGAGGTTGTAGAGAAATGCACGTGAATATAAACAATAAAGGTTTTTTCTGTTGTTATTTCCTGTTAGAACAGTTTTGGCCTCAAACGTAACTGTTTCTTTCTCAAAGCACGTAGCTGAAAAATGGATATGGGTTCTTACATCAGATATGCGCCACGTTTATTGTTATAATTAAGGGAATTTGAACGTTTTAATCTTCCGACTACATCTCTTCTGTTCATGGACAGCCTTTGTGCGGTATAACGGTTTTCCTCATTGTTAGTTTGCAGAATGTATCAGTGACATTTAAGTGTCCTTCGCGACAGACATTTTTATTAACTTATCTCAAATGCCAATGAAATGGAGACTTACTATCTTTAACATCAAATTTGTTGGGCTTCAGCTTTGTTTTCGTCATCTCTCCAGGTGACGACCAAATTTTTATTTTATTTTTTGTGTAAATCTTAGTACGATTAACACATTTCTTAACCGATTTTCGCTTATCTTGCAAACTGCACACCAGAAACCATTCTTTCTTTACCTATTATGCAGAGGTAATAACAGTAAACCTCACGCGCAGATAATCCTGTTCATTCCTTAACAATGTCCACACTAAGGGTTAAGACTGTACTATAAAGGAGGGCACCTCGCGAATGCCACCTACGTGGAAAGGAGGAAGTGAAGGAAGCCCAAGTTGTGACAGATCGCATATGGACAGGATATGGAGATGTCTGGAAGTACCAGACAATTTCCGGACATGCTTTCAAGATAAGTATGTTATATTCTTCTTTATTTGTTGAAGTATTACTGCTAGATTGAATATTATGACATGAGCCAGTGAATCCAAGCCTAGGTTTTGGATACCTTCCTGAGGTTTGTCAGTTATGAGGACTGCTAAACTTCGATAAAACCTCTGTCAGGAAGTGGATTTTGCTACAGTCAATGTTGGTGAAGCTGGACAGAAGACGGATTTACTATGAACTGTAAAAATCTGATGTAATGACAAACGCCATGGAAAAGAAACTCAAGAGTTAATGGGGAGGCCTTGGAGTACATCAGAGAATGCATCTACTTAGACAAAAAAACTTTTCAAATAAATCCACAATAGAAATAATGAGGTGCACCAACCAGGCATGGAAGAAATACTGGAGCCTCAAGTTCATCCTGAAAGATAGGTTCATAAAACAATGTATAAACAAAGAAATAATTGAAAGCTGTGTACCACCAGTGTTATTATATGGATGTCAAATTTAATTATTAACAAACCTCAAGTTACAGTGCTCTAAACCTGTGAGCGCAAAAATGTGGCGGAAAATATTACACGTAACAAGGAAGGACAGGTTTACAAACGAGTAAGTCAGAAGGTAGACAGGTATAACCCACGTGGCTTCACGGGCGCAACAGCTGAAATGGAGCTAAGGAGGTCACGTCGCCAGAATGCGGCACCTCCGATGGACGCAGCGAACGCCAATGTGGGACCCCAGCATAGAACGTCGAACAGCAGGGAGGCCAAAGATAACATGTTCGGATAGCTTTAAAAAGATGGCAGGTTTTTCTTCAAGTTACGTCCTCCAACGTTAAGTCATATCGAACGGTGAATAAAATTGCTGAAATGATGCTCAAATGAGTCCGGGGTCCAGGGAGCTTAGAGTTACCTGACATGCGTCTATCAGGATAAGGGGAAACCCCGGAAAAAAGCTTATCCAGGTAACTCAACTTGACCGAGATTCGAACTCGGGACCTCTTGAACGTGAGGCAGACATGCTACCATCTACGCTATCGAGGCGGGCTAAGATGGCATTGACACACAACTACGAGGGCTGATCAACAAATATAGAGACTCAGTTTTTCCTGTGGCTTCCGTGATAGTTTCGTATCTGTAACATTAATATTTGAAAAGAGCGGGTTTTTATATATAATATCGGTAGACGGCAGCACTCTCGTATTATTAGGTTGGTAGTAATACTCTATTTTGTAGACCCTACGTGTATTTCGCATACCAGACACTGGAGGTGACCCGAGAGGAGCAGTAGAGCGCAATCAAATTCTGTTTTCGTTTAAACCTACAGCCACCGAAACTTATGAAAAGCTGAAGCAAGTGTACAGTGAAGATGCACTACCTCGTGCAACGGTGTTTAGGTGGTTCAAGGACTTCAAAGAAGGCTGACTTGTCAGTGTTAAGCAAGGTGGGTCTGGTGTTTCAGCTTCTGCTGTGACTGAAGTCAACATCAACACAACTGCTATGATTGTCCGATAGGATCGGCGTATAACATTACGTAACCACAGTGAAGTGTTGGGAATTGCATATGGCCGTGTGTTTACAATTATGCACGACCATCTGCATATGACCCGAATTTGTGCTAGTTTGGTGCCATGTCTGTTGACTCCCGAACAAAAGGCTGTGAGAATGGAGACAATCCGTTACTGATGGAGGGGATGCATTAAATCGATTATCACTGGTGATGAGTCATGGCTGCACCATTATGATCCTGAATGAAAACAAGCCAGCACAGTGTGGAACCACAGTGTGGTTCTCCAACACCAAAGAAGGTAAGTTGTTCCATCTGCTGAGATAGTGATGGTGATCACATTTTTGTCTGTAATGGAATGATTTTCCAGCATGTAGTTCCCCTCACACTACGGTTACAGCAGCATACTGCATGTCAGTATTGGCTACACCAAGCAAGCACATTGCAAAAAAACGATCAGAGCTTTCTTGGACAGGGTGGCGACTCCATGACAACGCACGGCCTCACGTCGCAATTCAAGTCATGCAGTTTCTGGTTCGATTCAATATTGTCTGTGCACCACATCAACCTTATAGCCCCAATTTTGCACCCTGTGACCTTTTTTTATTCCCATCACTAAAGGAAAAGCTTAAAGGTATTCGATTTGAGAACTCTGAGGCAGTGATCAAGAAAAGTGAGGCGATCCTCAAGGACCTGACAAAGAATGGTCTGCAGTACGAGTTCAAGGACTGACAGAGACGCTATAAAAAGTACATCAAAGTAGGAGGGGACTACTTTAAAAGGATAACCTAAATATTGAATTGCAAGAACAAACATCTGTGAAAAAAGTCAGTCTCAATCTTTGTTGTTCAGCCCTCTTGCATGGAGGACACTGAAAGAAAAAGCTACCCAGGTGTTGTTAACTAAAAGTGTGTGTGTGTGGGGGGGGGGCATAAATAAACCTGTACAACAATGTGTATGTGATAAGTGAATCAAGTGATTAATGGCAGTGCTAAGGAAACGAAAGTACCCGATACTGGAGCACAGCAACTGCACAAGGCTCTTAGGAGTTGTGACCCTAAAGAGCTTCCCAAATGCTCATCCCTGTGCAGGAGAAGGCCTTTTCCCTTAAGAAATTTTTATTTCATAACTTTCTTTTTACGAGTCCAATGATCTCTTGTACTTATGTGCCTGTTTTGCCTTTTGCTTTTTGGTAGTGTGAATAACGTTCTAACTAAGTATTGCATCTGAAGCCTCACATGATACACCCAAAAAAATTATATTTAGGGGTTAAAACATCCCAGAACAAAGTTTTAAGTACCTCCCGGCGTTTGACAGTTACGAAGGCTGAGGAAAATAAATCATTCAGAAACAGTAGTCCTAGAGGTATTAGAACCCCTGATCATCCGTTCAGCAGTAATACGTGCCTCTGCTACTTGTATCAGTCTATTATTTTCCTCTACCATAAATTCATATTTTGAGGTTTCTTTGGTCTACACCAGCAGTGCCAAAATATTAGTTTTACTAAGCCGAAGAAAAAGTTAATCAATATAGTTACTCCAAATTTTATTGATAAGATTAACAAATTTATCAGAAACGACGTGGTTACAAGTATGTAATTACAACAAACAATTTCTCTATGTTAAAATCATTTTATAATGGAAGAAGCAGAGTTGCAGCTTTAGTCAAGGAATATGTCATTAACATTAGTTGACGAGAGGCAATTAGTGGTAAGTCAGCTTCCTAAGGCAAATACATTATCAGTTGAAATTATTAAACAGGAATCCATTAGCTCCAGGGAACGTTACTCGAATTTAATTGGTTTACATATATCGTGCATTTGCAAATATGCACGTATAGAATTTGTGAAAATTATGTGGAAACGGCCAGTTCTAGAATATACGAGGGTTGATAAATATTCACATGATCTTTTTAAAAGTAGTCTCCTTCTACTTTAATGCACTTTTTATAGCGTGCTGCAGAATGTTCTTTGTCAGGTCCTTGAGAATCGCCTCACTTTTCTTGAGCACTGCTTCAGAGTTCACAAATCGAATACCCCGAAGCTTCGATTGAGTCATGGCTGCATCATTATGATCCTGAAGGAAAACAATAGAGCACAGTGTGGAAATCGCCAGGTTCTCCACCACCAGAGAAGGCAAAAAGTGTTCCATCTGCAGGGAAAGTGATGGTCATCACATTTTTTGACTGGAATGGAATGATTTACCAACATGCAGTTCTCCCTCACCCTACTAATACAGCAACTACACTGAGCAAGCACATTGCAAGGAAAGGACCAGAGCTTTCTCGTACTGGGTGGCGACTTCATCATGACAATGTACGGCCTCACGTCGCAAATCAAGTCACGCAGTTTCTGACTCCATTAAGCATTAACTGTGTACCACATCCAACTTACAGCCCCGATCATGCACCCTGTGACTTTTTTTATTCCCATCACTAAAGGCAAAGCTTAGGGGTATTCGATTTGAGACATCTGAAGCAGTGCTCAAGAAAAGTGAGATGATTCTCAAGGACCTAACAAAGAATGGTTTGCAGCACGTGTTCTGTGAAAAAAATCAGTCTCAGTGTTTGTTTGTCAGCCCTCGTAGTAAGCCACAGAGTAAAATTAGTTCTTCGGATACCAATAAGAAATTAACATTTAGGCAGTACATGTTATAATGACTCGGGTAGCATGGACCCCAGACGCATTGAGCATCATTTCACCCATTCCATTCATCGCCCAATATGACTAAATGTTGGAGGACGTAAATTACAAAAAAGACGTGACTCGTGTTGATAAAAGAAGTACATTTATAAAATTCCTACCATTCTTTCTCGTAGAAATGTTTACTGCTGGTAAAGACCACGCTCGAATTTTACAGACTTGACTACTGCCGCAAGTGAATTCTCCGATTAGCATTCCAGGAACTCACGCAACTTACACTTTTCATAGTTATTATGGAAACAGTTATTTTAAATCTTAAAGGTTCATACCTCGGAAGGTAAGTCAGGTCCCTAGTGTTTAAGTTTTCAACCTGAAACCGACGCTAACTCGTCCCAAATAGCTCATTGTCTGCTTCTGTAGAGTAGGTCTGCCTCAGACGTCCCGAGTTGGAATCTTCGTCGGAGTAAGTTATCTGGATAAGGTATTTCCGGAGTTTTCCGTTAGCCTAGAAGATGAATGTCGGGTCCCTATAAGCTCTTGGATCCTGAGCTCATTTGAGCATCATTTCACGCATTTCATTTATTGTCCGATATGACTTAACGTTCGAGAACATACATTAAAGTTACAAAAGTAGCTCAATTATTAATCTCAGCTAAATTTATCAGCCAATTAACACGGGAAAAATGAGGCAGTTCTACAACAAATTTATTCAATGCTCTTGCAATTCTCGAAGTTGTATAATTTGGGCTGCAGTTTACGAAATGTATGAACTAACTTTATCGTTTTAAAGAGAGGTTAAACATAACAATGACATGCTGTTTTCTGTGAATAAATTTTATTTCAAAATGGTACACTATTGCAGTGATGCTCTTAGAATCTATCTTTCTTTACTTCTTAAACCCAAAAGCCTCTTATTTACGTTCATTGATAGAAATTAAACATTTCTTCCCACTAGTCGTATATAGGCTAAGGTTTTGGATACACATATACAACCTAAAAATTTCAATGCCATGGCCGGGATTTGAACTACGGATCTCCTGGTTTCCGTCCAGTCGCTCCTACCCATTGAGCTACCATGGCCAACGTGCCGTCATGACATTAAATTCTCCAATTGACTCATAATTTTCCCGGTAGGCCACTAGGGGCCCTCACATCCGGGAAAATATATGAGTCGATTGGTGAAAATGAAATGTGTAGTGTTTAACGCCCGGTTTTACTACATACGGCACCGCAGGCGATGACACTGATGATACATGAGATGAAGATGGAACACCGGTGGAATGAGATGGCGGGGGACACCGGAGATCCCGGAGAAAACCCGCCCCAGCGCCGTGTTGTCCACCACAAATCTCATTTCGCGGGCGCCTGGGATCGAACCCGGACCGCCTTGGTGAGAGCCAAGCGGTCTAACCACTGAGCCACGGCGCGGCCGTCGATTGGTGAACTGAATGTCAGGACGGCACGTAGGCCATGGTAACTTAATGGGTAAGAGCGACTGGACGGAAACCAGGAGATCCGTAGTTCAAATCCCGGCCATGGCATTGAACTTTTCAGGTTGACTCTATCAAAAGCCGTTGGGGTTTCTAAATTAATATTTTGTTATATTTATAAAAAGGCTACAATTTACGAATGTATATGTGTATTACCAAATAAAGAGTTGGTTAGGGTTGGCAAGTTCCTGGAAAATTTATTTTCTGTATATTGAAGGGTGGCATGTTATATAACATACCTTTCAAACCAATTCCTTGCGTGATTTCTCAAAAAGTCTATTTTAATGTACTGTAGACACATGCCTTTGAATACTCACTCCCATAAAACCATTCTTCCTTTTCACCTCAAGCTTGTCAAAACAGCCGTTTATAGAAATAATTTTATACTAATTCTTTGTAGGTAAAAGGGGAATGCAGTAGATTAAGAAAAAATTTCGAAAAACTTCATTCCCAAAATATTACGTGATTTTTATAAAACTTTAATCCAAGGTTGATGATGTTGCAGACAATACTAAAACGAATCGACTCCTACTAAAATCATCCTACATGCACCCTTAAGTAATTCTCTATGCTTTGATCAGATGCACCAGGGGAGATTCGTCTTCCATCTTATCCGTATGCAGTTCAAGTAACAGCAGTTCTTTGTGCACGTTCGAGTATTTCATTAAGTCCCATTTAATGTTTACTACATGTACAGTACATTCACATAAAGTACTCCCTGACATTTAACTTACCTTGACATTGTTTCAATTGTTCCTAATTGATCTTCAAGTATTTTAGCACCGCAGCGGGAGATGTCGTCTCTGTTCAAGCAGAGCTTTTCTTGCAGCAATAGATTTTACGTGCAGTTGACAGACAACGGTTTCAGCGGCAAATTCCTTTTACTTTTCTAGGACAAATATAAAGTTGAAGTACACCTTAATTAATAACCACAGTGTGTATCTTACGTTGCGGGGCCGGAAATCCGCGAATTTTTTTATTACACAGGGAGATTTTCCTTTCTAAAACTCCGGCGTGCAACACATGAGTAGATGGCGAAACACAAGCAGACAGAGATGAAGCAGGTTAGGGTGTGATTATTCCTAAATTACGAATTTGTTTATTATAAGTAGTGAGACATTGTCATGGTCAGCAGTGGAGAGGGACTGGTAAGTCAAAACAAAACTGATGTGAATGCGGCGCAACACTCAATGTAATACTCCACTGCTATAGCTCCGAGATGTTTAAAAAATAATTTTTTCATGTCCTACTTATTTGTTGCAGGTTGCTGTATGCTGAGAAATAATTTATTATATATAAATTATATTGGATATTTATATTAAATCATATATTATATCCAGGCACGTATTTAGAAGTCAGTTTCCGGCAGTGGGTTTAAAACTTTACGTTGAATTATTTGCTTTTAATAGATAGTTAACCAGGGATATGTTTTATCATGTTAGTAAAATATAAAAAACACATGTAATATATTATATTCACATGACTTTCTCCACCCAAGCTTCTACAAATTATTCTTAGAAAAGTTTGGTTTTGTCTTGTTTGGATAAAGTCTGTAGAAAGGCCTCGCACATTGCAAATTTTTTGTTCTTATACCTGGGATAAAGTGATATAAGCAGTAATCAGATATTTAAAAAGCGAACCATTGATTGATGCATTTGAAGTATTAGTTCTCATTGAATGAAAAAGGGAATAGGAACTCAGATGTTAAAAATTACATACCTTTAAGTAAGTACCTGGGAATTCTAATCAACAAATTATAATATATCGTAATTGGTTAACTTTGCAATACATTATTGTAATTGACATTATTTATGTATTTTGATGAGCTCTACAGCTGCTGTGCAGTAATTTTTTTATTTATCTTTTAAATAATTTCATGTCTGCCTAACAGTGAATAGAGACGTTAGGATGAGAAACTTGAATAAACTTTTTCGATTTATTTTAAACTAAGTATTATTTCAACTATTTATTAAAAGTTTGAAATGATAATTGATTTGCGGGGTCCGGATCCCCTGAACCTCCCCTTAAATACGTCCCTGATTATATCATATTTAATTAACGAATAATACACATTTTTTACACTCAGAATATATATTGTAACTGCTAGGGTTACGTATATTCGGAAATCTGGTTTACAGAAGTTTAGAACAAATATTGCTGCAGTAAAAAAATGTGAAATTGAAAATCAGCTGTCTTCAGGGCCGACTCGGTGCTCCGTCGCACGAAAACAAATGAAAGAAATCACTGCGTTACTCTTCAATCGTCGACTGTCGCAATAACCAACGAACAACTGTCGCTCTAACACCTTGCGGGGCATTTATACCTCCAGCCATTGTTTCTAGAAAGCCGCAGACGTTCCGAGAAATTTCTCGGCCACAACAATGAACCGAACGCTCCTGCGCACGCGCACGGCTGCGACTTGTGGAGGCAGCGAACAATGCCACACGGTGACTATTTTTATATTGAAATATTCACATTTTATGTGACGTGTACACCTGTACACTAATATATATATATATTAGTAACTTTCTTATTCTGACAAACATTTTTCCTTGCAGAATAAATATTACGCTTCAATATTATACATTTTCTAGGGCAGCGAAAAATTACACACGATGGCAATATATTTTTGTATTCGAATATTCACATTTTATGTGAGGTGTACACCTGTACACTATTATATATAATTATTAGTACGTTTCTTATTCTGACAAACATTTTTCCTTGCAGAATTAATATTACGCTTCAATATTATACATTTTCTAAAATTCTCAAAATTAAATCTATTGCTCTGTTTAGTTAAACTCAGTATCACAAGAAGGCCTCCCTAAATCCCATAATACTATGTAGTCAAGACATAAATTCTTTATGTCCAATTGATATACTTCTTTTAACGTGGGTTCCATTCCTTCAACGGGTCCTTGGTTGCAAAACTAGTGCATCCGAGATATTTATGTAGAAATACAACGTTCATAAATCGGAGAATATCAACTATGCATGTATATAATGTTCTCAAAATTGATAGAAAAGAGAATTTTAAGAATATTATCTTCCATCGGGGCCCAAGTTTCGAAGTATGCTCATGAGTGATAGATGGATGATTAAAGGTTGGAAGTTGTGTTGAGATATTCTTGGCACCTTCGAATTAAGTTTGATATGGACTTCCTGCATGGGACCTATTTGATGAACATACTGCTTTTGTTGCTTTGCATGCTTAATTATATATTTCTATTTACTGACATGGCAAATAAAGTGCACTTGATTTTCATCAAAAAGTCTAATATTTTAGAATACATAATTCAAATTTTAAGTGGGTGGGACAAAGTATAAGATCTTTTTCTCAGGGAATGTGTGGGTACCTGTATGAAATGAAACCATTGGTTGAGCTGACTGATATACTTAATGTAGGCTATTAAATGACTAACTGAAGCTAATTGTGACTGTTTGAGCATGAATGATCGAATAGCTTCTCAAACAGAAGTTTAAGGTACTGCAGTAAGCTATTTATTAAGTTCTGACGTAACAGCCGTTTGCTGTTTAAAATAACTTTCATTATTAACAATAACAAGTACGAATCATTGAAATTTGCAAGGTCGTTTAACTTGCGTGACTGCTAAGTATTTAAAACCAGAGCACGGTCTTTAGTCACTACAGACTGCCCGTAATCGGTCATACTAACACACTTCTCTATGACTGTAAGATACAGATATACATGCACTTTCATTAACATAAGTCCTGCCTTCTTCGCAGGCCACGCCATGTCTGAGTGGTTAGACTGCTTGGCTCTCACCAAGGCAGTTCGGGTTCGATCGCAGGTGACCGCCAAGTGAGATTTGTCGTGGACAACACGGCGCTGGGTTTGGGTTTCCTCCGGGATCTGGGGATCTCTCCTTGTGCTCCATCTTCATTCCATATATCATCAGTGTCACCGCCTGCGGTACCATAAGAAGTAAAAGCGGGCGTCAAACATTACACGACTTACCACCGAAGATTCTGCCTATCTGATGTCAAATCTTAACTTCCTTATTGGAACTTAAAAGGGCCTTTTTACTCTGTGACTTGATAATTTCTAAGAATTATTTCCCCTTTCTAATTCATAGAACTTTGTATGTGTGTGTATTTGAAATTATCCGTGATTTCTGAGCAGATAGAGTTCTAAGAAGCGGAACTTTCAGCTAATGGATTTCTTGTTGACCTAGTTCACCGGAACGCCACTTGCCTTAACTACACTGACGTTTCCTAATTGCATTTTATGTAATCTTAAATTGCCAAGTTCATTACATCTCCAGCAGGAAAAAAATTGAATCTTGTGATTCCTAAATTACGCTTTGGTTTCAAGGTATGGGAATCATATATTGGAACTATTTGTATGTGTTTACAAATTTATCAATCTTCCAGCCAATTACTTTAGTGCCACAACAATGTTACAAGTTGGGTTGGAAATTTTGTATATCTGCAGTAAGATTGACACAGGTATCCGCATATATGATCAAAACATCTCTCAGGAGGAAGCGCCCGCCTCGGTAGCGTAGACGGTAGCATGTCTGCCTCACGTTCAAGAGGTCCCGAGTTCGAATCTCGGTCAGGGTGAGTTACCTGGATAAGGTTTTGCCGGGGTTTTTCCTTATCCTGACAAACGAATGTCGGGTAGCTCTGACCTCCATGGACCCTGGGCACATTTGAGCATCATTTCACCTATTTCATTCACCGTCCGATATGACTTAACGTTGGAGGGCGTACAATTAAAAAAAAAAAAATCTCCCAGGAGGAAGCGAAAAATGAAAGACTCACAGGAGGCAACAGGCAGACATGCCACAAGAAACGTGCTGCCCTGAGAGGGTGATGAACGAGCCAAACAATCAAGAAATCCTCTAGTATACTGTTTCCCTTGCGCAAGCTTTTACACCATCTGCCCAGTATCGCCACAAACAATGAAACTTAGGAGTACAACAGAATCACGAGAAGCCATTAAAATAACAGGAAAATAATGGACTGGATATCGTGGTAGATGAATTTCAGCAATCGCTTATCGAAGTGTGGGAAAACCACAAAACACTAGTTCACAGTGGAGTTCGACGGCACTCGAGCCCGAAACCTTCCAAGACTTTCACATTTTGAAGCAGGATTCAAGGAAGTGTTTATGCTTCATATTTCATTAACAAATTCTAAAATAAAAAAGTTAGCAAGTGCTAAGGAAGATGTGACCGCTTCAAGGTGCATTCAAGCAGTTGCCAACTTCTGCATTAAAACTGCATATTTTATTTGTTCCTTTTAACTCATTTGTCGTCATTCTTGAAGAAACGAGTTTAGCAGACTAGTCTTTCCACCGCATTATGGAGACATCAAATCTCTGTAGCGTCGATGAGTGCATATTTCATTTTCTTTTTATTAGTGGCATATCACGCATGAAAAACCTGCCTGTTTTTACAGCTCATTTGATCAAACACCCGCAGGCTAACTCGAATTCAGGAAGTAATCGTTTGAAACGAAAAAGCTTGCCTCCAGTGCTTCTGGAGTGTATCTCCATCATGTCGCGTGTCTTTTCAAGTTCCGAAAGACTTCATTAGCAACGAAGCAACTTTTCGTGATTCCCTCATAACATCGTGCCCATATAACGTGATTCCAAGCTTTTTTTGTTTTTCTTCCATTGCCCCGCATGTGGGTTCAAAATGATATACAGTTAAGCCGTGACCGACAAAACGATGTAACAATTAAGTATGCAAATCTTCATTATTTAGATGCACACATACACACACGATGACTTTGTGGGCTCACGTGAATACTCCTCTGTGTTATTATATTTTAAGTGTTCTCCGAAATAAGGATTAGTAATCTGGCCATTATAAGAAGATTTGTACGCTTCTAGCAGACAGAGAGGAAGGAAAAAATATCACTTTGTCAACACCCGTTATCTCATAGCTATTACCGAATGTCTATATTTTACTAAACGTATACTTAAATTGTCATTCCTCAAATATCTATTGGGATTTTATTACATTTATGTCTTCTTCTAGCTGCAATGGTAATAGGAGAATTCACAAGGGTTAAGCGATTGTCAAATGTTTTAAAAGCTGAATGCTATGAGATGGCTTCTATTATTTCATTTCTTTTGGATCGGCAGCTAATAAAAAGACGAATAACTTGAGAAAAGTGAAGTTACTGAGAAATTCAAACAAATAACATGGAACATATTGGATATTGTTAGTTACACATAAAAATCTGGAAAATGTATTGATTGATATTGTATGATATGGTATGGTATGGTATGGTTATGGGTATGGGTATGAATTTTTTTTCTTTTTGCAATTTACGTCCTCCAACGCTAAGTCATATCGGTCTCATCCTTTGAATGAAATTGGTGAAATGATGCTTAAATGAGTCCGGAATCCATGGAGCTTAGAGTTACTTGACATTCGTCTTTAAGAAAAGGGAAAACCCCGTAAAAAACCTTATCCAGTTAACTTACCCTGACAAAGATTCGAACTCGGGACCTCTGGAACGTGAGGTAGGCTGAGTGGTCCGACCGCTTAGCTCTCATCCAGGCGGCCCGGGGTCGATCCCAGGCGACTGCAAAGGGAGATTTGCGGTGGACAGTATGGTGCTGGGGCGGGTATTCCCCTGGCCCTCCGGTTTCCCATGCAAGAATTCCACAGATTGGTCCATCATCTTTCCTATCACTCCATCCCTTGTACCTTCATTTCCAGATTTGGCCTGATCCCTCATCCCGGAATCTCTCTGATCAGGAAACCTCTGATCCTCCACCCGTTCTCTACAGGCCATTGGTTTGCATGGTTCACAAAGTCCTATGTTCCACTTAATGACTCACAGAAAGTCATTAATATGTTATATTATATTATATCAGGTGAGTCAGCTACCCCTATATATTCTTATCTATGCCACCCGCAGTTTATACTTTAATGTGATCCCTTTAGCACAAAAGCCGTTATCGCAGCTCTTTTTTTAATTTACGTCCTCCAACGTCAAGTGATATCGGACGATGAATGAAATGGACGAAATGAGCACGGGGTCCATAGAGCTTAACGTTACCCGATATTCGTCTTCAAGGATAAAGGAAACCCCCGGAAAAAGCCTTTTCTAGGTAACACACCCAGACCGAGATTCGAACTCGGGACCTCTTGAACGTGAGGCAGACACGCTACTATCTACGCTACCGAGGCGAGCTATTGCTGCTCTGCCCTACTATTCGGTGCTATATGCACACAGCATTAATACTTACAGCCCTAAATGAAGACCAAGAAGCTGAGGAAAGCTTAAATAAATGTCATCTTTTCATGCATAAAATACTACCAAGGCAACAAATGAATGCTTTCCCAAAGAGCAACATAGAATCCGTAGCATCTGGTGGTGTGGGTTAGCTGCTGGAAAATGGTGATAATTTCTCATGGATATTTTCTATAAAAATACATTTTATATTCAGAAGACCTAAACATATCCCCTTACTTCCGACAAATACCGAAGCTCTGGCTGGAATAAATATTCCTTCCATGTGCAAGGTAGGTGTGAGATAGGTGAGACAAAAAAGAAGTTGAATAGATATTACAGTACTTTGCGTGGCGTTACATGAAAGCGATCATTTCGCAGTGTGTAATCATGATTATTACCAGTCAGACAGACACTTCGTGACTGCCAAGAGGTAGCCACTCCTAACTTCTTTTCTTTGGAAACACCACCAAATTCCATTGCAGTTGTATTTGTGGGTCAGAAATGCAGTGCACGACATCAATTTTCGTGTTGCATATGTTATGGCCTTCGAAATGGTAAGAAGCGGTCTCAAGGTTTGCTTTATAAATCTGCCGCCTCTTAGACTAAATCTATTTGATAAAGACATTTACAAGGACTTGAATCTCACAATAATTGTATACTTGACTTAAATGTTTTGAAGCACGCAATCATTAATGAGTATTATGGTTGCATCAATCCAGCAAGGCGTGCTCTGTTTTGGGGTGTCGTGTGTTCCAGCCTTCCTGTACCATTTTTATACGATTTTTCCGTTGTTGCTCGGTAGACGCTGGGAATATTAACTAAGCTATCCCAAATTTCCTGTACCTCCATTTCAGTAAGTACATATCTCCTTTTAGTTTATCTTTACCCTTTTTGGTGGTTTTAGGGTCGTATATGTCATTGAAGCTTCGAGGTAACTTAGTGAACCTACCCTCTGCTGACGTACCACTTCGTTCCGTCCATCCCTTGCCTCTACACACCTCACGAGGGATCCTCTTCAGGGTGTAGGCACAAAATATCTTCAATAGATCCAACCATATTATAACTCATATGACAGCATCCTTTTAAAGTGCTACAAAAGGTGCAGAGATTACATTTCTGGTGGAATATATGTCATAATCTTCCTACACAGCTGCATCTGACAGAAGCTACTTTAACAGTAGAATTTGTGACAGGCAGTAAAATTTAAGCATACTTTACGGCTATCATTTCTGAAGTGATTAAATTAATGTTCTTAATTACATTTAAGTGTATCTTGTTACAATCTAAATTAATATAAATTCAGTTTTCTAAATTCTTTGATTTATTATTTTTCTTTTTATTCTAAGGAGTTTAATTAGGATAACGATAAGTGTTGTCCACGATAAACGTGAGGATGCCTGAAAGCACTTTTTATAAATAATCATTTAATATTATTATATAAAAATTTGCATTCAAATTTCTAATGGTTATACCATTAACTTGCATACAGACACTATTATTAAACGACTGACCTTCTGAAATGACAAAATTCAGCAAAAGCTGTCCACAGCAAACGAAGTTTGGACAATACACTACACCGGGGTTAAAGCTCATTGGGTAATAGAGGAAATGAACTGATAGATGTTCTCGCCATAAGTTCTGCAATAGATGCTTCACTTGCCAGAAATGTGCCTAACTCTATGGGCTCTGTACTCTTCTGAGCCTCATTTCACCCACTTTCGTTCCTCATCCGATGTGACTTAACGTTGCAGGACGTAAATTAAAAGGGAAAATGGATTCAGTGGGGAAACTCCATCCAGAATATAGAAGTAAAGCTAGAAAGAGGTCTAACTTTTCCTGAGCGAATCAGAAACCTCTGGCTCAAGTAGCATTAAGTAATCTTAAGAAAGAAACAAAAGAAGTGTGAGAAAATGAATGGCAGAAAACAGAGAAGAGAAAAATAGTAAATCATCTTCCCAGAGTAAAGGACAGGTTAAGCATCTTTATTCCATTGCCATAATTGTCACAAACTTTCTGACTGGATATGGTAGAATCCGGTCATACTTTTACTGCTTCCATATTACCAACAGTGCGACTTGAAGATGTGAAGCCAAAGAAAAAATTGAGGATCACCTATTATTTGAGTGTTCGAGACTGGAAGAAGAAAGGAAAATCTTCCACCAGTCAAATGAGGAAACATGGAAAGTGGACTATAAACAAAGAAAACTTGGAGAATTATACAAAAGAATTTGTGAACTTTCTCAAAACTATTCCAATTGATAGATTAAAAAAGTTGTAATATGTTCATTTATCACTAAACTGCCAATGTAGGCCAATAATGTTAAAAAACAATGTAATTTAATAATTATATAACTATCCTGAATGCAGGGCATTGGTTCTAAAATTATGTAATGCAGCATGCAGTAATTTATAAAAAAGTATATTTCGAAGTCTTGAGGAATCTGCTGCCACTTGCTCTAGTGGCTCAGTCAAAACCTTTTCACAGTGTATGAGAGTTTGGGTGTGAGGATAAAAAATACCAGTTAGCTTTTTAAGAAGATAATAATAGATACTAATAATAGTTAACAATACTTAACAATTCAAATTAACTGTTTATGTATAAAATGAGAAGCGTTAATCGCCCTAAACCACAGAAATAATGAAAGGATTGTGGTAATGCCAACTATGTATAACCAGTTCTATTTTCGGCTCTGCGGCCAATAATCGATCACAGTAATCCCTTCTGTGAGGCACTAAGTGACGGACGGAGATACCCGCATTTGAGAAATTCAGTTCCTTTTTATTAATGTTCCGCCTGCATATCACTCTTTCACCATGCTTCTGTTTATATTGCTAACTTCGTCTCTATAACACAATTTTCCAATCACTGACTTGCTAAACACTGAGAGTCTTGATCCCTTGTTCCTCTTGTTGCGAAAGCCATATTCACGGAACAGGGACTCGGGGTGTTAACACGTCCCACCCTATGGTACTGCAACCCACTGGTCGCCTATTGTTGATACCGATGCTAAAATTTAATGATGATGATAATAATAATAATTAATGAATTAATAATAATAATAATAATAATAATAATAATAATAATAATAATAATAATAATAATAATAATAATAATAATAATAATAATAATAATAATAATAATAATAATAATAATAATAATAATAATAATAATAATAATAATAATAATAATAATAATAATAATAATAATAATAATAATAATAATAATAATAATAATAATAATAATAATAATAATAATAATAATAATAATAATAATAATAATAATAATAATAATAATAATAATAATAATAATAATAATAATAATAATAATAATAATAATAATAATAATAATAATAATAATAATAATAATGGTGTTGCACGAACAAATGATCTACGAGCAACCTTCCTTGTTACACCTGATTTAGAAATCCATGGTTGTATACTTTGAAACACCCTGTAGTCGAGGACAGTGGGAGACTACATCTGTGGATCTATCGCACACGCCTATCCAGTTTTGTCATCGTCTGATATCCACAGTCTACTGCGAAGAATGCTGGAAAAGATGTGGGACAGGTGCAATGCGCGTGTGCGCAAACTCTCGCCGGCCGGTGATCAGGGTCGCCTCCAGATCTCACCTGCGCTGGATGAATGATTCGAGGAAGTAGACAGCGCGCATGACCAGCTTTCCGCCCGCAACATCCTAGTATTGGACGCGACTTGGGTTTATACACAACATTCAATAAAGAACAGTGGCGGATCCAATATTATGTATTCGCTAGTTTACTAGTAACAGAAGATCTGGTTATGGTGCAATAACAACCGTTTGCCAGTATTTAAATTAATTCTACCGAACGGGATGGTTCAGGCAGTTTCGTCTGTGGCCCGCATTCGGGAAGCCTGGGAATAATTTCCGTAGCCCGCCTACCTGATGCATGTTTTTTCGGGGGTTTTCCTGGGTCTCTAGGCGAATGTTGGGTATGTTCATTACATCCCTCCAATTTCCTGTTCCTCCATTTCATCTCATTTCACATCCTCTCCATCTGCTGATCTCATTCAGGGTAGAAGTGTCGGAGGGTGTCTCGCGGTGCATGGCGGGATAGCATGCTCTGAGGAACATGCTATCATGATTAGGTACGATCCATGGTCCAAGTCCCGGGTATGGCATTGAATTTTTCAGTCTGGCTCTACCCTTTCATAGGGCGTCCTACACACACAGCTAGTGTGAAAGAACAATTAATTTCCATTAATTTTACCTAATAGTAGACCTAACTATAAAGCCCGGGCCTTAAAGTACTTACAGCATTGTAAGTCGCCATTAAGGTAGTTGTCTCAAGATTTTATGAGAACTCATATTGGTTTACCGGGAGAAACACGAGTTAGCTGTAGAATCTAATGCGATGTTGGCACGTTGGCCATAGCAGCTAAAATGGTTAGAGCGGCTGGACGGAAACCAGAAGATACATGGTTCAAATACCGGCTATGGCACTGAATTTTTCAGTCTGGCTCTATACCTTCACAGTGCGTCCTGCATAGGGCTAGTGTGAAAGAACAATTAATTTCCAATTGTATTTTTGGTAATGAACACTCGTTAACTGATATTGTTGTCGAATTCGTAAAAGAACGCTTAATTTTCCTCAGAAGACTCCTTATTCGCCTTCAAATTCTCGAGGTATAAATATAGACATAGGTTTTCCGGCTTAATTTGCTTCTAAAGGAAGCCACTACTAAGGAGTTTTACAGAAGAAAAATAATCCATCACCCTCCATCGGGCTTAAACAAAACGTATTGGAACCGGAGGCTGGTATCTCACCACTAGACCAAGAGCATGATAAGACTGAGAGCAAATGCCGTAGTATGTGATTGAAGTAAAAACATTTTTTGAATTTAAGCATTTAGGTAGCCATATAGATTCGCTCAATACAGGATTTGTTTCACGTTTCAGCTTCTCTTGATGTTCTATGCTGGCACCGCCCCTGAATAACAGTCATCTATTGCTTATGCAGCAGGAGGAACTTGCATCGACAACAGTGATGTATCAGTGCGTTGAGAACTTCTGCCCGCGGGGAGTGGTGCAGTCCACCTTGAGGAAATTGTGTCTGGGACTGCAGGATCTTCTTTTTTATTCTTTAAATCCCAGTTCCATTCTTGATTTATTGCTGTTCGACTATAGCAGTAGTTGTAACTTCCAGTTTTGTTACACCACAAGATCGAAGTCATCCATCAGAGCATTCTAACAAGACGGTTGTTCTATAAAAATATCAGGGAGATTCATAAAAACTAACATTAGAATTACCTCATTCCTTCAATTACTCTTTACCGGTTTTAAATGGAATATAGAGAGAAAAGTAAGAAATTGCTTCCCATTTTAGAGGCTAGTTTTAACTGACAATATAACAGTACTTGTGTCAGTTAGTAGAGCACCTGGCGGTTTTACGATTCCCAGTTGATCTTTCAATTCTATCTTCTCTACCACCTAGCTACTCACAAGATATATGATGTTATATTCTACCGAAAATTTCTACCATTTTTCCTAACTTTATATTTCAATTTGTGAATTTTATGCATTTGGGGTACTGCTGTTGATATTTGAACAACTTTTGATAAAAATTAAAAAATGATATACTAAATATTGGTCCTATTTACTTAAAATTCCTTTCACCCAGAATTCAATTTCTCCGTCCTCTTCCTTTTTCCCCTTTGACACATTAAGCGGATGCTTTACTGAAAATGAGATTTTTAAAACTTTAGTTGAAACAATATTTCCTAAGTTGCTATATCTAAGAATCAAATGGCCCTAAATTTGAGTATCATATCCTTTTAAGTTTCAGATATATTTTAAACCTGAATTTTATTATCTTATGCCATATTCCATTTACAATGAATTTTAAAGACAAATGCTTTCATAAAATCCTATATTGTTTACATGATTACAACACAAAATACGTAATGTTCTTTACCTCCCTAATTCAGAAGAAAACAATTTTGAAATTTTGTAATTTGAAGGTTTTTTTTTCTTTTTTTTTTTTTGTAATTTACGCCCTCCAACGTTAAGTCATATCGGACGATGAATGAAATGGGTGAAGTGATGCTCAAATGAGTCCGGGGTCCATGGAGCTCAGAGTTACCCGACATTCGTCTTTAAGGATAAGGGAAAACCCCAGAAAAAGCTTGTCCGGGCAACTCACCCTGACCGAGATTCGAACTCGGGGCCTCTTGATCGTGAGGCAGACACGCTACCATCTACGCTACCGAGGCGGGCATTTGCAGTTTGGAGTTGCTTTTAAACTTTATATATCTCAAAATATTTTGAAAAGAAATAAATCTTTATATAAGAGACTTATTGTATGTATAATGAGAATCTATGTGACAAATTTAATAAAAATTGGATTAAAATTGCTTAAATGTGGATTACTTTGAAAATATTAACGTTATGAAAAGATAATTTGTTAACTATAAGTAAATTAAATTAAAATGTTTAACTTTCATTACATTAGCATATTTTGCTCCTTATTTATAACCTATATAATACAAATGTATTTAATGTACAATATAAAACGTCAAAATTAATTTTAGATTTTTGGCCCTAAGTATACTTTGCGTCAAGAAATACAGAATAAATGTATTTTGTGGTTTTGTATGAATTTTAACGGAGTATTCTCTTAATAAAGTTTCAGTTATGTAATTTGTAAATAAATATGCAGTCAAATTTTTACAGAAATTAGCAGAGTTTCATAAACTTTTGCTTTGTAAGGATTTTAGTGAAATTAAAAACTGACGTATTTGTTTTTCTAGTCTTTTAAATTCTCAACATTTGCAATCACAGTTCATAGGTTCTTAGGATAGACAAGAAAAAGAATTTTTAGATTTAAATGCTGTTTCTGGCGCTACAGAAAGTGTAAATGAACCTCTACCTGCTGTTTAACATGAGATTAATATAACTAGCAGAATAAATGAAAAGCTTTATCTCTAAAATATTAAATCATCATCAGATTTACAATTTTGGTAACACAATATGTATCAAAAGTTTTAAAACATTCATTTCTGCAACACAAAGAAAAATCAATTTTCAGGATGACCCCCAAATTCTTATACTACACATAGGCATCGATGAAACAAAAGCAATTATGTATTTAGGAATACATTACGATGTTATGACTTCTTGTCCAGGACAAAATCATATTCTTCATGTCTGACCTTTAATTTTTGGAATTCATTATTTGCCCACATATAAAGAACTCAGCAGTTGTGCACCTTAGCCTTGTATTTACGAAGCATGGTTTACGAGCGTGTAATTTGCAGGATCTCTAATGGAGGCTACCGAAAAGAAGGATGTGTTACGCAATACCATGACAGCCTTGCACCCCGTGGTCATGACCCGGTCGAGACAATCATGAAGAACTCCTTAAACAGACTACCATATATCATAGACGCCGCAGGTTTACTGCGCATGTGCACCTCAAAACATTTGCATATGAAGTGTTTTGAGCTCATCACCGAACCATTATACTACTGCATTATATCCTTTTATTTATTGTTGTTATTGATTTAAACTCTCTGTCAGAAATATACGGGTAGACATTTGGTGTATCCATCTGTCGATTTTACAAGGTTGTTATCCTAAAACCATTTCACGAGGACACAAAAGAGAAAATCACGCCATATAAAGCTTCTGGTGGATTTAACTCTATGATCCGTGTAACATTTATGTTCACTAGCCATACAAACCGACACTATATTATTCTCAAAATACACTTGTTAGTACTGTTCTTATTTTGGGTGACTTTTATATGGAAGTTTTCCTTCTAATTACATGTAACCGTAAATTTCTAGTACCCTGAAAGCAAATACAAATAAAGCAATCTTATTTCTGTGGACACTTAACCTAAAACAAAAATCCAGTTGAATTATAAATTTGGTATTTAAATAGCATATAGTGAACGAAGATTTTACAAATAATCGCCCAAATCAAAACCATCTGTTACATAGAAAATATTTCCAAGAACGTCATTCAGAAAAATGATACAATTTGGTTCAAATAATATAATATATTTAAGATATTTTAATTGCAATGGAAAGCATATGCAGAATTTTCTGGGAAAATCCATCGATGTCCTGTTTATTCAGAATTACTTTTGCATAACTGATAAACCAATAAAGATGGACCAAATCTTACTTTCCAAATAATCTAGATCTCGTCAAAGCAACCACATTACGTAAAGTACGCATTTCTGTGGAATTAAAGAGATATTTCTCTCAAAGAAAAAATCGTTACTCATTGTTTTCCTGTTGATCATACAAAGTGAATAGAATATCATTGAATGATTAGCTCTGAGAAGACTTGACTACAGCTTAGCCTATTATAAATCTACAAAAATATTTTAATACAATTAATTATAAAAACGTGATAAAAAGAAGAAGTTCACTGGATTGAGTATTGAAAGATATGTGAGTACAGCACATTAAACTTTCTTTGCGAAATCACTCAAGGAATTGGATTGACAACTATGTTATACAACAAATCATGCTTCAATATGCATAAATTAAATTTTCTAGGAACTCGTCAACTTTAACCAACCCTTTATGTAATATACCTATACATCCGTAAATTTATAAGTACGCCCTACTTATAAATATAACTATCACCTCGAAAATCTTGATTTAGAAATCACAAAGGTGTAATAATTTGGAGTTAGGAGAGGAATACAAACGGTGGGGGGGGGGGGCAAGAGTGCAAAGAAATAGGAGTGTCGAACGAGTGTGGAAGATCCAAATAAATCAGGTTAATTGCCCATCTCGGTAGCAGGTCTGCATCACCTTCAAGAGGTCCCAAGTTCGAACCTCGGTCCGAGTGAGTTACCTGTATAATATTTTCCTGTGGTTTCCCCTTATCCTAAAAGATGAATGTCAGTTAACTGTAAGCTCCGTGGGCCCTGGGTCCATTTGAGCATAATTCCACCCGTTCCATTCAATGTCCGATATGACTTTAAAAAAAGTTAAGAAGACGTAAATTACAAAAAAAAAAAAAAAAAAAAAAAAAGACGGTTAAATATTGTAGCCGCCAGGGTCACGTACTGTTTGCCCAGGACAAGGAGGCAAGCTAGAGGAATGTGTATCGTCATTACTTTTGCTGTCTCCTCGTGGTGTATGCTCGCCTTCCGAGGATGGAAGGTTCGTTTAAAATCCACAAGTGTTGTCACATAGCTTACCCGTACATAATACCTATCGCTGCACTTACTGCAACAAACAATAGAACTGGCAGCATGGGTGACTTATATGCACTCTGATACACTCATTTCCTAGTAAACAGATTCGTTACCGGAGCAGATAAACAGTTCAAGCTCCTCTGTCCTTCATACCCCTACAACACGCTTGTCGTGGGCATACAGTATGTAGTTTCGGAGACCACAGCGCCGCCGCTACACTGCGAACAGCAGCTACAGAGTATAAATTCCACCTCACAGCTCATTTGTCGGAGAAAGGAATGTAAGTAACTCACAGCGTTCACCTAAACACCAACGAAAGACGCGAAAATAACTTTTGATCACAAACGATCAAACCCGGAACCTGCTGAAAACGAGTCTCAAACGGTACCACCTGTGCCACTCATGAAGTAATTAGTAATATCTATTAACTAATCTTTCAAAGGATCTTTACATTAACTATGTGACTAGGCACACGTCGTTTTAATTGTTGACTGCAACTAGCAATTAATTCCGTTATTGGCCTCCTGAAGACAATTCCGATGCGGGCATTACGGCGTGGACAGTTTATAGGAAGGAAGATGCAAAGAGAAAATTAATTACACATACGCACAGCCTACCTGCCGCTAAGGACTGATGGCTTTCATGCTTCATTACTAGGAAATTTTAGAGTGTGTCGTTGAGTTGGGTGTATGTATGAACACAGTCATTTATTCCCGGTAAAAAGCTGAGATAGACCTTGGATTGGTTTAAACTGTCCTGTAAGATACAAGGTACAATTTAGGCTTAAATATTTTAAAGACTAAAGTTAATATTTTGTATTAACAAAAAGACATTCTTTCCATTTAAAGTTTTACAGGAGAAAATAGACTCTTCTAAAAATCCTGGGCTTGTTCTGGTACGGCAGAAGTTTTGCACAGGTAGTTAATAAAAGTTTTATTTTTAACAAATTTATGAATTTTTCAAAATAATTTACATTTTAATATGTCTAAACTTAAAACGAACTAAAATATATAACATTAAAACTCCTATCCCATAAAGATTAAACCCCATATATTATTTTAATTAAAATCGTTAGTGCCCCTTTCTATAAAAAATCAAAATTCTCAAAAATGTTTCTATTTAAGGGTAGTTTACATTGGGAGACCTTCTTAAAAGCGAATTAATGTTTTCAATCATTTCGAAGAAATGTTTAACCTTTCAGGAGTGCAACTCTGTTTATTAAATAGAAACAATAAGATTTATTGTATCCATTACGGTTTACTATCATCCAGAATTGGCCGCGCCGTGGCTGAGTGGTCAGACAATTCGACTCTCACCGAACCGGCCCGGGTTCGATCCCAGACGACCGCAAAGTGAGATAACAGGGAGCTGAGGCGACTTTTCTCCGGGATTCTGATTTCCCCCGTCATTTAATTCCACCGGTACTCCATCTTCATCTCATATATGACCAGTGTCACGGCATCAGTGTCCTTTTTCTTTGATACAACTGTACACACTGAATTTATATGGGTATCTTCCAGATATTTGTGCAGCAGCTGGATGATATCGAATTGGGAGAACGTTATTTCCAGCAAGATGGAGCAACGTACCATACATCTAATGACACCATGGAACTTGTAACCAGTTTCTTTGATAACTGAATAATCTCAAAAGGTTGTGCCCCCCATCAGATCACCTGACCTAACCTCACCGGATTTTTTCTTGTGGGGCATCTATAAAATAGAGTGTAGAAGAATAGGAGAATTGATGTTCTCAAAGAACCCATTCGAACCGAAATAAGTAACATTGGCGAGCATACTCTGTAAAACTTCAGAGAATATTGTGACTTTGTGGATTCGTGAAATCAAAAGTACAGCCTACAAATACAAAAATTGCACTTTATTCCCGTAGAAATACGCTTCGTACACATACAGAATACAGCATACAAGGTCAAAAAACACAGCTGTTTACACGCACGCATTCAATTGCCGACTGACTTCCCTTTGGCGGGCGGGCTGCCTTTTTATAGTTTACTGACATTCCAGAAATTTCTCAAACAATCGAGACCTGGCTAGAACAAAAACGAACTCTCGAGACATGCGTCTCTTCCCCCCCCCCCTCCCCCGCATCTACACACGGCACTGCGCATCCCTTTGAATGCCTTGCCGCCTCAATCAACAATGACCTGGCGACAATTTGGTGAGACGACAGCAAACATGTATAGATGCTGGTGGAGGACACTCCCAACATTTTCTCTGAGTTGTAAATAGTGTAATGTAATCTCCCAATTGTGTATTATATTCTCGCAACGTTGCACGTGTGTCCTGTTGTTGGTTCAAAGGTTATTGAAGTGGTTGAGATTTATATGGATTGCACTATAGAAAAAGCGAGCGTTAAACAATAAATACATTTCATTTGTTATCCAGAATCAAGGAATATTTTAAGGGTCTTCCTAGAAAATTCTGGATTCTCACGAAAATGTCTTAAACATGTGGTACTATAGTTAAAATATTCAGCTATTCTTAGGTAAAGAAACAATTTTTGAATATTTTTAGATATAAAGAATGGTTAGTAGTGAAGGAATTTTCTTTAAAATCGTGTACCCCAACCTCAGAAGTTGCTGAAATGAAAAAGCTTGGAGCTTTCTCTAAAAACTATTTTTATTCAGGGGGACCAATTGACATATCAGTGTTGCAATTTTGGGTACCTAATATGTACATACCTGGCAGAGAAAGTGAAAAGAATTATTTGTTTTGGCAGGACTGGAAATGTTTTGCGGTATGGAAATTTAATCAGTGTTGTTGCGGGTAGGGAGATGAAAATGTGACATTGCAGTGCCAAGGCCCTGAGACGCGTGCCTCAAACACCTGCCTACCAGCGCCAGAGTTGTCTGTCCGGCGCCGCCTTAATGCGATGCAGCCGCTGCTGGATTATTCTAATTGTCTTGGCACGCGGCTACGCTATTCTGCCAAACCATTTCCGCTTGCATAACGTTCCTCCAAACAAGACTTAATAAATTCTCGATGTGAAAACCCAGTACTTAAGACTTTACCTCTCCGTTGTCCGTTACAAGGGAAAGTAACCAACGAGCACATATGCAGAAATTGCTTTTATGAAATTTCTCAAACCGAGCTAGATGGCTCTGTGGAATAAATTCCGGAGGTTGTGAGTTTGATTCCTTCCTCACCTACAGGGTTTTCTGAATTTGTTTTCCAGGTGGCGGTAAGAACCCGTCCTTACATTTCGTTTATCTGTAGACTCTAAGCGTCAAAGGGAGTGAAAGCTGTACATGGCAGATGCATTTGCTCTCTTCCGCCGCCGTAAATCCTTCTACAGATCGGGCGAGGTCTTCCGGTCCCGTGTACGTTAGTAAATATGTAAGCCCGCAGGTCCCATAGGGGAGGGGATGCGTGCGGGCGCTGCGGACCCTTAGCACTCATGGTGTCTCTGACGTTACCAGAGGAACCTCGGGCCGAACAGCCGAGCCCCTCCCGTCGGGGAGTTGTTCGCTTTGGGTTGGAATCGAGGGACAGTATGTTCCCGACACCCACGGGGAATTGGGTACCTCCAACCAGGCTATGGCCGCCCGGAGGGGTTAGAGAGTTGCCTAATAAGTCCCGGGTACTGGCCTGCAGAGCTAGTAGAAGGTATGCTAGATCACCAGACGGCCCCATCGAGGTTTTCGGTAGTCTTCCCTGCGGGGTTGACGCGCGTAAGTGGCGTATTCACTTCCATTATCCCGTCTTGACGTTTTGCTCAGCGGGGGGGGGGGGGGGCTTTTTAGACTCAAGGTATTGACTATGGAAAGAGCCCAGCAGTATCCATCGCTCCCGGGTCCTTGGTCCTACGGGTCCAAGACTTATGGGAGTGGAACCTCTCCACTTAACTAACTGTAAGCCCGCAGGAGAGGAGAGAGCCAGCGTAGAAACTGTCAGCGCAGCATTTCAATGGTACCTCTTAAAGCCCTGGCACCCTTGGTTATCACGGCCACGCCGTGGCTCATTGGTTAGACCGCTTGGCTCTCACCAAGGCGGCCCGAGTTCGATCCCAGGTGACCGCAAAGTGAGATTTGTGGTGGACAACACGGCGTTGGGGCGGGTTTTCTCCGGGACCTCCGGTTTCCCCCGCCATCTCATTCCACCGGTGCTCCATCTTCATCTCATGTATCATCAGTGTTACCGCCTGCGTTGCCGTATGTAGTAAAAGCGGGCGTTAAGCACTACACATTTCATTTCATTACCCTTGGTTATCTCTTACCTTACACTTCCCTTTAGAGAGGATGCTCTGCTAAAACAAAATATTTTCTACAATTTGAACTGCTATCCTATTTACTAACCCGGTAAGGGTCATTGTATAGCAGTTTCCCGCTGTAATATGTATTTTTGAAGGTGCTGTTTTCGATTATCAACGGGCGCTGAGGTTATCCCCCTCCTTTCTTTATGTTTGTTTCTTCTTTCTGCAACTGGCAAAGATATATGTTTAATAAACATCAAAACTAAATTTAATTATGGTTTTCATTTTTTCTAATGAATATCAAGAGCGTTTTAATCGTTGGATTTATAACTGTTTTAAAATACCTTTACGTACACATAAGATTTTTTTCTTATGGTCTGTTGACCGTAGTGGTCTACAGAAGATACATCTCCCACCTCAACCCAATGCGGATCTCTTGTGCTTACAATTTGAGGAAGAACGAATGAGTGAATAAACCACAAGTCGCAGAAACGTCAATCGATACAGACGTACAGAGGTCTCTAACGATACCCTCCAGAACTAAATTTGCATTAACAGCTTAACAAATAAAATGAATTAAAGTAATCACTCCTGGTAGATTACTCGGAGAGGCTGCGGAGCCGGTAAAATCTCGACTCGCCAAAAGCGGATCAGAGAAGGCTGCCATCTGTCAGGGTACAGGAGAACTTCCCAACTTGCATCATCTATTCTGACGCCAAGAGATTCTACATAACCCCTAAGCTTTCATGCCACCTAACACAACAGTGGTGCCGGCGTTGGCGGATGTCCGTAAATCCGGACAAAAGCCACGCCATACTCTTTACAAAGCGCCACACCCCCGCAGACTGCCCCAATTTCAGCTACCGAGGTCGAAGGATAGAGTGGTCTAACTCTGACCAGTACCTAGGAGTTAACTTGGACAAAGGTCTAACTTTTCGCCGACACATCAGGGACCTTTCGGCGAAGGTACAGGGAGCAATCGCTTCCCTGTACCCAATGCTGGGGTCGGCCTCGATGCCAGTTGGCATGAAGTTATATCTCTTCCGACCGCTGGTAATCCTGGTGATGCTATATGCCTGCGAGATCTGGGGCATGGCCGCAGACAGCTGGATAGCATGGCTTCAACTTGCACAGAATAGAGGACTACGGTCTATCTATTCTGTGGGACGTTATTTCCCTACCAGGTTGTTCCACGAAGCATCGGTTCTTCCATACGTGGAGGATGAAATTAGGCGCCGGGCTTCAAGTTTAAGGGCTTCAACGCAAGTTTACCATCACATAGAAGCGCCCTTGTTAGATCATTGGGAGATTATGACCCCACTAGACGCCGATCTAAACTTCACCGGGTCCCCCGTAGGGCATGCGGGCACCCTAGATAACCCAGGAGCTAATCCTATCAGCAGCTAAAGCTGAGCTCCTCATAATTCTTCTAAGCTGTTTGGCATCTAAATTTTTTCTCAACTAAAAATTAAACAAAAATAAATATTTGGGTGTAAAGAACTGCATCCTCCCCTTCAACCCGAAGGTACTTCTGCAACCTGTAAATTAACTCCCAACCAAAGGTCCTACACCACCTTCATCCTACAAGCTTCAATTCTAAATCTTACCTGCGGTAAAACCCTTAACGGTTGGGCATGTCTGCCTCACGTTCAAGAGGTCCCGAGTTCGAATCTCGGTCAGGGTGACTTACTTGGATAAGGTTTTTCCGGGGTTTTCCCTTATCCTGAAAGAGAAATGTCGGGTAACTCTAAGCTCTAAGGACCCTGGAATCATTCAAGCATCATTTCACCAATTCCATTCATCGTCCGATATGACTTAACGTTGGAGGACGTAAATTACAAAATAATAATAATAATAATAATAATAATAATAATAATAATAATAATAATAATAATAATAATAATAATAATAATAATAATAATAATAATAATAATAATAATAATAATAATAATAATAATAATAATAATAATAATAATAATAATAATAATAATAATAATAATAATAATAATAATAATAATAATAATAATAATAATAATAATAATAATAATAATAATAATAATAATAATAATAATAATAATAATAATAATAATAATAATAATAATAATAATAATAATAATAATAATAATAATAATAATAATAATAATAATAATAATAATAATAATAATAATAATAATAATAATAATAATAATAATAATAATAATAATAATAATAATAATAATAATAATAATAATAATAATAATAATAATAATAATAATAATAATAATAATAATAATAATAATAATAATAATAATAATAATAATAATAATAATAATAATAATAATAATAATAATAATAATAATAATAATAATAATAATAATAATAATAATAATAATAATAATAATAATAATAATAATAATAATAATAATAATAATAATAATAATAATAATAATAATAATAATAATAATAATAATAATAATAATAATAATAATAATAATAATAATAATAATAATAATAATAATAATAATAATAATAATAATAATAATAATAATAATAATAATAATAATAATAATAATAATAATAATAATAATAATAATAATAATAATAATAATAATAATAATAATAATAATAATAATAATAATAATAATAATAATAATAATAATAATAATAATAATAATAATAATAATAATAATAATAATAATAATAATAATAATAATAATAATAATAATAATAATAATAATAATAATAATAAAATAACGGGTGGGCACGCAGCATAAACCTTGTGGCTGTATACAGCCAGCCAGTACGAGCGAGCGAGCAGCCAGTTGAAGGATTCATAAAGGGTGGGGGGGAAGGTTGTCTGAACGTGAATCATCATTTGTTTACTATAAAGTAATTTACAAGTAATTGGTGCATATTGTTTATAAAGCTAGATTATTTACTTGTAAACGTGTGTATAGAGCTAGCAAAATTAATGAAAATGGTGCAAAATACAAAAATGAGACAACAGAATAAAATTAAAGGGGTGAACAGCACACAAATGTCTGTTTCTAGTTCTTGCAATAGATCAAAAAGTATGAGGTTTCAGTCTTGATGTACACGTGCAATAAAAAGTAGATTAATAATAATGATAATTATAATGATAGTAATAATAATATCAGACAACCTGTAGCCTTTGAAACATGATTGTATGAAATTTTGTAAATAAAAGGCTTATTGAAAATATTACGTTTACAAGCTATTTTGGTAGCAGTTTTGTATGCTGGTATCCCTTTTCTATGATAGGAAGAAATAGTTCTGCATTCATAACAAAATTGCAGGAAAAATTATTTTAAAATGGTTGGAGCTAAAAGGGGCGAGTTTGTGAACATCGTTAAATGAATGCCAAACTTGGGATTACAGTTCAGAATACAAGTAAACAAGGGAAAATACACAAGCTTGTCTTTCTCTCCAAGAATGCTGGAACTTATAATCGAACAAAGTTAATCCAGATTCCTACAACTGAAATAACGATCTTATCTCTAAACTTTTCGATCTGCGATGTCTGATTGTGAATTGGAATTCCATAGTGGGGCGATATATTTACATTTTCCGTTCAAAGCCACGAAGACGGTCGTTAAACTGTTTGGCAAGTTCCGTTTCAAATGTCATCGATGTGGAGGAGCGCTCGTGCGTAAAAATTGTGGTTCTTGGCAAAGTGGTTTCATTCGCTGTCTCTTATTACAACTTCATTGCACAACTGAATCTTCCTAAAATTATTTTGGTAATGGCGAAAACTTACCACAATGCGGTCTGAGACGTCACCTAGGATAAACATTTACCAATATCTCCATATTGCGATATGAAATATTGGGAGACTATATAGTGCCTTTTGTAACCAATATTAGTTTGGAGTTCACTCTAAAGTGTTAGTAAAACAGTCAGTCTTCTGATTTACATGAGACGAGGCTGAACAACCATATTTGTTGATGGACTTTAGACTGAAGCAAATGTTCAAAAATGTTTTTGGAGGACTAACACTCTAAAAAGTTCTATTGTAACAGCCTAGAGTATTCTCCTTACACGTGCAACAAAATATGCAATAAATGTGTAAAAATACGCGTAAAGATTGCCACGTGTACGGCTCGGGATTACCTGGAAACATTTTAGAACGGTATTAATTAATAATTGAGAAAAAAACAAGAGTATAATTTACAAACACAATTGGCATTCCTAGACTTCAAGAAAGCATTTGACACTGTTAATAGGCAAAAGCTATTGAAAATTATGGAAAATAGTGGATATCCACAAAAATTAATTAAAGTAATCAAAAATATGTATAGGCACTCCGAAAACCGAACCAATTTTAATTAATAGAGGCGTAAGACAAGGGTGCAGTGTATCACCAACTCTTTTTAATATTTATGTAAATGACATCATACAAAATTATAAAAGTATTATTAAATCAGGAATGAAAATAAATAAGAACAAAGTTTTAAATATTTTACTGTATGCAGATGACGTGGTTTTAATACAAGAAACGGAGGATAAATTACAATATGCACTACACCGCTTGAACCAAGTATGCCAACACTATGATCTTGAAATATCGACGGAAAAATCTAGTTTTGTGGAAAACAACATATAAGATCACAAATAATTTTAGACAACAAACCACTAGAACAACTAAAAGAATTCAACTATTTAGGATGTAATCTTAATTACATGATGAAAAAAGACAGAGATGTGAGCAAAAAGCCTGCAACATTCCAAATGAGTTTTGGAACAGTGCATAGAACCTTGAGAAATTAAACAAGAAGAGATACAAGATTAAAGTTGTACAAATCAATGACAGTCCCTGCACTACTTTATGGAAGTGAGGCATTGGAACTCACAAAGAAAACGAAAAGCCAAATTCAAAGTGCAGAGATGAACTTTTTAAGGAAAACAATGGGATGCACAAGGTTGGATAGAATAAGGAATGAAGACATAAGAAAGGAACTCAACGTAGACTCGATAAGTAGTAAAATTGAAAAATAATAAAGGAATGGATGCAGCATATACAAAGAATGTCCGAAACAAGACTGCCTAAGATTGCATTCCAATATCAGCCACAAGGAAAGAGAGATATTGGTAGACCTAAAAAGAGATGGAAGGAGCAATTATTGTGAGACGGAACGGGCACTCTGCCCATGCCGTGAAGTGAAGAAGATTAGTTAACGCTTACTTGCTGTGACTTGACTAGTTTGCACATTCTAAAGTCGTTAATTTTCCTGACCCAGGAGAACACCGTAATACGAGATTTCACATGACTTTAGTTTATGGTAAAAATTTCCTGTTTACTCGTGTCGACCACGTACAGGTGGCTGGATGTGGACTTCGCTGACGCAGTAATCTGAGTCAATCGGATGCTGAAACAGCATTCTCTCAGCCAAAATTTCCTAAAACTCATGGGAAAAGTAACTTTTGTTTAGAAAACGTTTACGTAATTTTTTGTAGAGTGGGAATGCTGATTTGGCACTGTGACACCATGCTAAAAGTAATAAAATTTTAAGATTGCTTATTTCGGCAGTTGTGGGTCATTTTAGCTTTTGTTCTTCCGGAGGTCACGCTGATCTTAGAATCAGAGACATTATGTCGCCCTTTAGTGGTGATTTCTCTAACATCCTCTAGGCATGCACAATACGCATCTCCAAGGTCAGCCCGTATGGGTCTTTGATATAATAATGTAACTGTTATCACTATTTTATCTCCCTCCAAATCTTTTCAAGACTTTGGGTGTGCGAGTAATTAGGATACAGTAAATTGGCATATTATAGAATTTGGTGTTTTCTTTACATTCGCTCTACCACTTTGCTCTATCGCCCTGCTCTACCAGCTTACACCCATGTGAAATATGTGAAATATTTCAAAAGGCCATACATTTTGAACTAATAATAGGGCACACCTCCAACTTTGGGAGAATATAACACACAATTGAGATTACGTTACTTTATTTACATCTCAGAGAAAATGTTGGAAGTGTTCTCCACCAGCATCTATAATGTTTGCACTTCTCTCACTATATTCTCTGAAGTTCTACGGAGAGTATCCTCGCCAATGTTACTTATTTCGGAAAATGAAATGAAATGTGTAGTGTTTAACGCCCGCTTTCACTGCATACGGCACCGCAGGCGGTGACACTGATGATACATGAGATGAAGATGGAGCACCGGTGGAATGAGATGGCGGGGGAAACCAGAGGCCCCGGAGAAAACCCGCGCCAGCGCCGTGTTGTCCACCACAAATCTCACTTTGCGGTCGCCTGGTATCGAACCCGGGATGCCTTGGTGAGAGCACTTATTTCGGATCTAGTGGATTCCTAGAGAACATCAATTATCCGTGACATATTCCTGTGAACTCTATTTTTTTTAGATATTCCACAAGAAATAAATCCGGTGAGGTTAGGTCAGGGGACCTGGGGCCACAGAGCTTTTGAGATTATTCGATTATCAAAGAAACTGGCTACAGTTACCATGGTGTCATTAGATTTATGGCACGTTGCTCCAGCTTGCTGGAAATGACCTTCTCTCAATTCGATATCATCCAGCTGCTCCACAAATTGAAGATACAAATATAAACCTGGTGTCTGCTGACGTATCACAGAAATTGGAATCAACGATCCATAGATGCTGGTGGAGGATACTTCCAGTTTCTCTGAGATGTAAACTGTGTAATATAATCTCCCATTTGTGTATTATACTCTCCAAAAGTTGTACGTGGGTCGTATTATTGTCTCTAAAGTTGAAGTAGTTCAGGTTTTATGGATAGTACTGTAGTTGCTTGATAAAAAGGAAGGTGATGTTTTCGCGCAAGATTGTAACATAGGAATACTATTCACTTCATTGATTCTTTCATCTATTATTATATAGCGCTGTCACAAAGATAATTGTTTTCAGGTACCTACCTCCTGATGGTAAAGCTATTCTGTCAGCAACACGGGTGAGAACTGGATGTAGTCCAGTTCGGCAAGTGCTTTAGAAGCATACTCGAAAGGATTATGAAAGTCGATTCTATCATGTGATAACATTAGGTCGCTTGTCAGTAACATCTGTGTATGAGAAATCGTGATATACTTTATGTGTAACTGTCAATAACAAAGAGAGGGAATGCAGTTAAGGATCATCAAAAGGAGTACAATACCAAGTAACATCAAATCTGAAAGGCCGCTCAAAGGCTTGTTACGTATGCCGCAGTTGTTTGTCTTATAAACAATGGAAAGAAACCCTTCTGCAAGGTAATTGAACAAAATTAGTTTTTATAGTTATATTTTAGTAACTTAATGTCTCAACGTGTATTTTAGGCTATGCCTACTTTGACAAATAATATTAGAAGGTATTTTGTGTCCTTAACTGTCTTCTTATTTAAATAGGAATGTTACATTTTATTTTCACTCTTTCTATACTTTATGATATGCAAAATTAAACATTATGACTATGGCTTGGAGGTTGATGACCCAAACATCAGAGAAAATTGTCCACTAAAATATCCTTAAAATTTAAGAAAATTACAATTTATTATTTTTGTAATTTTAACGCTCAAAATTTAAGAAGTGTATATCATTTTATTAATGAAATTATAAATATTATGACTGTATCCCTTACATTTTATATACATACTAGGAAGAAATTATGTATTTATATATTTCACTTAGCAGTTGCCATTCGTAAGTTTTCGGGTTTGAAAGATCGCTGGTTTCCTTGAAGAACACTCCTATACTTTGAAAAGCTCCTCTCTTCTTCAACTGACGTCATGGGTGCAAACTTGAAGTAACCTAGGTCCCAAGTGAAAAAATATTCTTCAAAACAACTAAATTCAAAAGTCAAAGCAGTAGGGCAACACTCATACTGCAAGAACAACCATCGAAAAATTTAGGAATTGGGGGAATTCAAACTGCTACCACAACCAGTACACAGCCCTGATCTCGCACCAGCAGATTATCTTCTTTTTCGATTCTTGGCCCATTTTCTACGTGGAAGAAACTTTGACAACATTGAAGCAGTGCAAGTGGGGTCACCGTATTCTTTGCATCAAAAACCAGAGACTGTACCATAGTAGCATAGTAAACCTCACTGAACGATGTCTCAAGACCTTAGAATCTAATTGTGTATACGTGCACAAATTTCTCAATTTTACGAAGGTTGACACACATTGTTCTTTTCTAATGCATTTTTTGTTTTCTCGCAAACTCCTTTACCAATTCCTTCACACTTTTTGCATTTTTATGGCTTCACCTGTGAGAAGTGAAATGAGAAGTAAACTGGCGGATACAGTTTTAAGAAGTGTTCTTCTCACGAGGATACATCTTCAAGGAATCTGCTAGCATAACTACTCTAGCATTATCTGAGAAAGATTTCGGTTCTACTTTTAACATATCATCAAGCTTTATTGACTTCTTATAAAACATTTGCTCTTGCACCAGTAGCGATGAATACAAGATGTGAGTGAACGAACACATAGGTTTTGATGTAGATTGTACATCAATTTATTACATCATCGCGAGTTGCAGTTTTAGTTCCCCCCTAACTCCTCCAGAAAAAGCAACCCCATCGCAGTTTTCACATGATAGCAAGTGTTGCTTCACTTAATACATTATCGACATCCATAATTGCTTAAACCGTATCCAATGACTCACTAAGAGCCCATAAGAATACTACACGCAATAGAATTTAATAAGCAGGCTTCACAATGACTACAATCATGTGAATGACGTAAAACGTGCATTTAAAAGCAAAAAAACTGAAGAAAATGTAACAAAAATTACAATATATCATAAAAAGTTAACTAATAGACAGTACGAACCCCAAAAGTGGAAAAAGATGCATAATATAAGTAGTAATATTGGCTCATTTTTAAGGGAAATGAATCTATATTGCATTCTTCACTGTCTGCAGAAGAAAGATGATATTCCATCAAGCTCCAAGCCCTAATTATACAACCCAGTTTTCAATGGCACTTTGCATATTATGATATAGTGTAACATTCACTTAAAAAATAAAAACAAAATATGCATATATAATAGCCCGGTTTCTGGAATCTATACCAGACCTTATTATGAAAACTTCATTTTTAAGTTTATTAATTCTGAAATCAAATTACACAAAAAAATTACAAGTTTTAGAGATATAATCTACTTTCTACCTTAACGAACTAACTAAATCTACAGATTACTGGATTTCAGTAACCTTACAATTCTTTTGCCCGCCTCGTTAGTGTAAATGGTAGCGTGTCTGCCTCATGTTCAAGAGGTCCCGAGTTCGAATCTCGGTTAGGGTGAGTTACCTGGATAAGACTTTTTCCGGGGTTTCCCATTATCCTGAAAGACGAATGTCGAGTAGCTCAAAGCTCCATGGACACCGGACTCATTTGAGCATCATTTCACCCATTTCATTCATCGTCCGATACTTAATGTTGGAGGACGTAAATTAAAATAAAATAAAAAAAGTTTACCATCTTCTACTTTACTTCTATACCAACAATATAAACCAAATCTACATTTCTACTACAGCTTTAATTGCTATAACAAACTACGAAAGACGTTTTCCTACAGTTTTAAAATTTTCTCTTCTGCAACTGGTATCCAAAGCTTCCTTCTACTGGTATCCATCTCCTAGAGGAACTGGCATCAGTAGATGGAGCTGGTTCGTCAGTTCCAAACATCCGGATTGTCATCCTTCCTCTTCTGCATAATCAGCTGTGTCTACTCGCTCTGATACTCTTCATATTTCTCCTCGGGCGCTCCTGGGATTCTCCTTTCTATGGTTTCTGCTCTTCTTTCCGATATCCGTAACTGGCGTCTTCTATTTATCTTCCCTTAATCTTCCCTTAGCCACATTGTTTCTTCATTAGTGTGATTTAGTTCAACTTGTCACTTGAGTTCAGTTGTTCAAAGGGCGGAGAAACCAAACAACCCACCTCGGATTGAGACTAATGAGAAGTGAGGCAACTCGCCGTATTAGTGATTATATGACCAAAATAATTTTCCGTTTCAAAATGTTCATAATTTAATATACTATCATTATCAATATTTCCATTCACTCTATATTACCTTAAGCGTTACGTAAAATTATTGTTTCAAAGTCTCTTAGACAACATTTAATACAAGTTTGATTATCACTTACACAATTCCGTGTTTATTTTTACTGACAACAATGCACTTGCCGTCTGACACGAGGATATTCAGTACAGAGTTGGTTCTTCTATTTTATTACAGTTTATAATATACTGCTGCAACAAATCCAAGAGTGAGGGGTCAAGCACGCCTGTATCACGCATAAATTGGCGCGGTAGTACTAATAACTTAAAATGAAAGCAAGCGTGTGAACCATCAGCTACAAAAAGCCGACGGGTGGTAACTTACTGCCCTTGAAATCACAGTAAAGCAACTTTCACAGTTCACAAAGTAACCCAGTACTTTAGAAGTCATGTATCTTGAAAAAGCCTTCTTTCGGAGGTTCTAACACCAAGAAAACTCTTATGTCTTAATTTCTACCAACGTTTTACAATTATTCCTAAATGTTTATGCTTGTATTTACTTCACGCAAATTGGAATAAAGCCCGCCTCGGTAGCGTGGTGGTAGCGTGTCTGCTTCACGTTCAAGAGCTCCCGAGTTTGAACCTCGGTCAGAGTGAGTTAGCTGGATAAGGTTTTTCCTGGGTTTCCCTTATCCTAAACGACGATAGTCGGGTAACTCTAAGCTTTATGGACCCTGGGCTCATTGGAGTGTCATTTCACCGGTTCCATTCAACGTCCGATATGACTTAACTTTGGAGGACGTAACATAAAAAACGGAATAAACAATAATTGTTGTAATGTTTTTATTTCATATATTTAAAACGTTGAGCATTAAGCAATGGCTTTGAAATTCTAACCGCTTTTTCATTACCAGGAGAGTAAGAAATGAAATAACTATTTTGTATTTGAGAAAATTATCAAGATTGGAAAATCCATATCTATAAAAAGGAATATTTACAAAATGCTTTCTACAAAAGATGTACTTGATATACATTACTCTGCTTTAGTAGAAAATGTGATTTTTTATATAGTGATTTCTCGCCGAATTATCAGCCTTTCAAAATGAAGGGGATTACCGTGGCTATTCTTGGAAACTTTGGAATAGCTCTATGGTTTATTTGTCACGAACATATCTCCAGCATGTTTTATCTTAAACAAAGCAAAAACTATTTATGGAAAAATCAAACCGTTCCAAAAATATTATATTTAAGCACAGCTTGAGTTGTGGAGATAAAATCATTGTGTTACGATTAAAGAAAGGTTATCTGAATAACAAGAAGAGGAGAAGCTCATAAATACAGGCCGGAGAGATGTGCACTCGCATGAATGCAAGTAAGATGGACACAAGTTATGAATGACGTCAGATATACAACACGGCCATCAAATGTGCAAAGGTCGAAAACAACGTAACGTAGAACTCTGCAAAATTGTATGCAGACGAGAGGTCAAGGCGTTGTATAAGAACAACATATATGAATATAAACTGGGATAATAAATTGGCTTCCGCAGTAATTATAAAAGTGAAATGGATGTCAAAGGTAAGGAAGGTAAGAGGTAGAAAAATGGGGGATACAGCGGAATATTTGGTCAAAATCGCTTATAGGCTGGAGTAGAGGTAAACGACCAAGGCGCCAATACCACTATGAGCCGTAAAGTAAGCAGCCAGCATATTTGTACTTAGAATAAAATTGAAAAATGTTGACTGTAATTGTAAGAAGGTGTTGTATATTTAAGCACAAATAAATAACTAAATAAATAAGTGAAGTTAAAAAGTTCCAAGTTATTATTTATTGTTAGCTTGAATTTTCAAATACTTATGCTTTTTTGAAATGCAAGTCCTTATTCATTTTTTCTCAGAGTTATCACATTACGAAGCACTCTTTAATTTGACTCTCGTTTTATATACTATAACGTTAGACATAATAGGTAAATCTGAATTGTAGTTTATGTGGATTACGTAGAAGAGCTTAGGTAATAAGTCGTTGCAAGAACATACTGTAGCAGAGTGGCTGTAGTAAGTTAGATGAAACTGGAAGAATTTTTATCTATACCTATGCAAGAACTTAATACATTTGTTATGAATTTGTAGGTCGATTTAATACTTCTCTAAACTCCTTTAAGCAAGATAAACCTGAGTATTTCGGAAGGTAGACTTAAAACCTCCATTATTGCTGCCTGACTGCTTTAATGGTTTATTTATTTACTCCTGCTGTACACCAGCGTGTGTATACATCAGACGCTTATGTAAGATGAGCAAATTCTCATCAAAGGCCCCTTCGTGAATTAAGTCATTTGGGGCTATGGTAGCGGAGTATGTGTAATTTTACCTCACCATATAAGTACGTCAGGATCATTTTCCTTCACACCCTTTGGCCAATCAACCATTAGGTGATAATGATAGTGAAGCTAGCTGTTGCTTCAAGCAGAAGCACTTCGATTTATTGAAGATATTCTTAGCGGACGAGCGTTAATGAGAAAAATTATATACACACTCCGAGCAATGAAACTGAAGGAATTTAAATATGCTCAGCTTATACCAACAAAACATAACTAATAATTACACGCGCAAATAAAGGAGAGGCAAGTGTAAGGCCTTGGAATTTTGACAATGATGTATAATCTTAATTTTTAAATGTATTTCTGCCGTAAGGAGTTTGTGTGAAACACTGACAATAATTCTTCGACATAATGGCGTTGAAAACACTAGATAAATGCAGAAGTACAAGAAAAGATATCCCTATTATGATTTCTGAAGCAATCTATACAAAAGAACTCGATACTAATTTTCAAATATACTGTAGAACCATAGTTCGAATAAGCTTTTGATTTACTTTCGATAACATTTTGATGTGTCTGAGCCATTTAAATCGCAAATACAAGTTCAAATATGTACAACGTAATGTGAACTAGTGTGGCAAATTTAAAATCTCCAATCTTTGTTTCGCTACTTTTCTATACAGGAAAAAACCAACCACCTCGGTAGCGTAGTTGGTAGCACATCTGCCTCACGTTCAAGAGGTCCAAGTTCGAATCTCGGTTAGGGAGAGTTACCTACGTAAGGTTTCTTCCTGGTAGACCAATGTCGGGTAAATAACTCCATAGACCCCGGACACATTTTAACATCATTTCATTCATCGTCCGATATGACTTAACGTAGGGGGACATAAATCACACAAAAAAGCAGGAAAAAACCTTTGTAGATAAAATCAGCATTTGCAGAATTCGGCAGCTTTTCCTTTTGCATGAGAGCAATGTGAAGTGAGTTGCTGGCTGAAGCTGCTCAGTTTGGGATTGAAAGATTAAGCTTAACACTAGAAAATTTAACCATTATAGTATTTATTTGCTAACTTCTGACATATTAATAAATTCATGGATTTATATTAACGTTCCGTAAGTGTAATGAGAAGCATATGTTGCGAGAGCCGCTGAAATGCTAAGCCTCAGGTTCCTTTGTGGCGACCGCCAATTTTGTATAACCCAGGCGCGGTGTCTAAACGCTACACGCCAATATTCGATCAAAGCAAAATACTTCTAATGAGCTATAGCACATAAAAGAAGTATACGGTCTTTTAATAACTTAAGTTCCTTGTGTGTCGCCTCATAAGTCCAGGGTACTAGACTGCAGAGCTAGTAGAAGGTGTGCTAGATCACCAGGCGACCGTACCGATGTTTTCGGTAGCCTTCCCTGCGGGGTTGACACGCGTAAGTGGCGCATCCCCTTCCATCCCGTCTTGACGTTGTCGATGGGGGGCTTTTTAAGAAATCAGCTATTTCTCTATGGAAAGAACCCGGAATTATCCATCGCTCCCGGGTAGAAGGAGGCCAGGGTCTTCGCACAACTGTCTTTTCACTAAAGTAGCAAATTTTCTACTTATATATTGTCAAATGTAAGCTTCTTATTCTCAATAGAAATCATTTTTAACCTCTCTCTTCCTAACTCTAATATTTTAATTTACCTTTCTAAATTTCATAACTGGCCTAAGTGAATTCTGAAGCTTGCAGGAAACTCAGTGTTGTTTTAAAGAATTTCATGTTCACTTGATTTTACCGTAATATCTAACATCATCTTACACATACTGACTTACATAATTTCTGTTCCTTAATATTTAATTGAGCTTACTAATGATCACCTCATCTCCTATCAAAGCGGTAAATTCATTCTTGTTACAACGTGCACTGCCAACCCGTCAGTTGTCAGTTGTTATGCAGGTGTCTGCCTCACATTCAAGAGGTCTCGAGATCGAATCTCGGTTAGGGTGAGTTATCGAGAAGAGGCTTTCCCGGGATATTCACTTATCCTCATAGATGCATTTCTGGTAACTCTAAGTACTATAAACCTTGGGCTCATTTGAGCATCATTTCACTACGAATTAACGTTGCAGGACGTCATCTGAAATTAACGCATTGATTTCAACAATATAAATGATTTATTGCAACTGTTATTTATATTAACAGTCAATAATTCTCATATTAACGTTTTGTAGTGATTAACAAAGGACTATCGTATAAAGTATGTGGCGCAGAATAGCAGCGCTTAACTCCTTTGTGTAGTAATTTCAGTATAATACACTCCCCTTATATATAATAAAAACATTTCCCTTGATCAATTATGCAGGTGACTTTAATTGGATATATGTTATAACAGATTATAAAAAAGATTTACAAGCTTGACAGACAGACAAGAGAATCACTCCAATTTTAGAAAGTATTAAATCTGTAATTTGTGAAGGAGAGTATTAACAGCCCCAAAAGTTTTATTCAAATGACATTCAATGGTTGTCCTTAAACTGTCAGATTTCCTATTCGGGCTTGTAATTCAATTATTTTATGTTCGATAACAGTCCAACTTCAAGCAAAGTAACAGAAACTTTTCACCTAAATTATTTGTAAGCAGTTTCCCAAAACCTTATATATTCTTCTTCTATAAAACTCCTCTTTCGTAATGTATCAATATATGACACAGTGTCGACGTTAAATTATTGTAAACGTGAACTTTTGTCGTAAATGGCTGTAAACCTGAACATCAAGGAAAAGTTTTCTTTATCTCTTAGTCGTTTGTGATTCATGTGGCTAATATCAGATACAAATTTAACGAATATTCTCTCAACTCCATTAATACCAGTTCTATATATGATAAATTTGAAATTACATTCGCTTTACATGAGTAAAGATCATAATTTTCTATTTCAGAAAGGAACTAAGACTTTTAAAATCCAAGTCAATAACAGAGATTACTTTGGAAACCGTTAACTCCAAAATTTTCTGACATAAATTATGAACTTATGCCAGTTATAAATTTTTGTGTATTAATATTTATCGCTTATGGTATAGCAGTTATGCACACGTTATTTAGAATAAAGGGGACTAGAAAATCCAAAATATACATTTTATTTGTCTTGAAATCATATTATATATGTATTTTAATGAAAACTATTAATGTTGTTTTCGGGGATATCAAAATTTCCGGATAATAGTGACAGTAGTTTGGGATAGCAACTATCTTAAAATATTTGTGTGGTATCTTTGACTATTAGATACTTAATTTAAATATTCAGTATGGTGTCAACTCAACCAATGTTTTGTTTTTGAGTTATGGTACTCTAAGCCAGACAGTTGCACAGATACATACTTCTAAACCTACAGAGAGAGAGAGAGAGAGAGAGAGAGAGAGAGAGAGAGAGAGAGAGAGAGAGAGAGAGAGAGAGAGAGAGAGAGAGACAGACAGACAGAGAGAAGAAGGGAGAGAGAGAATTGAAAGGTTCTCTCTGAACACTTTTTTCTGTGCATTTTTTAGAGATTCTCAAAAATTTTATTTCTGGTAAAATGTAAAACGATAAACGTATTTGGAACAGGAGAGACATGAAGTTGATAAGTATTAAGGTTAAGGTAGATTCTATGGTCATAAAGAGATGCATTTCCTTGGACATCTTGTCTCCAGTCATGCCCTTCTATTTACATGGCATCCTTGCATTATGGTCTGCAGTAAACGTGTAAGGGCATAAAGAACATCTTATACGTGACAAGGTCTGGATAGTGATATCAGGTGTTGGTAAGTTAGGTGATGTATGAATTGGGAAGTGATACGCCTTGCAAGGCATGTATACCCTGGCTGTCATGTTCTAGTGTGAAACCATGTGAAGAACATTAAACGTTTGCTTCCTCTAGAAACAGGAGATCCTACGTGAGCAAAAACGCTTCTCACCTTGTAACATATGAAGGATAGCCAAAGAATTTGTGCACAAAAGACACATTAATTTTATCGCCCATTATATACGAGGAGCAAAACATACTTTATTCCGCCTTTCCTAGAATATGGAGCTTTTGTTACATCCACAATTTGCAACCCTATTTTACACATTATTTGACAATGCGGCGCGAAGCTGCCTGCCGGCCGCCGGCATATATGCACAGCTACCTGAGGTCAGTTGCAACTAATGGTCGGTCTCCCTCAGACGAATATACAATACCAAGTTATTGCCTAATACAAATATCATGACCAGATATTGCTCCAATTGATTACTTGGAAGGGTTCCGGAGGATAATCAAGGAACTCGATGTCTTATTGGTGCTCTTATAGACGAGTTCGTAAATCTACCTTCTGGAGTTTTGAAAATATATAGATTTTAAATAAATGTCTATAGACCGGGGCGAGTTCTACATAATTATTAAGTATTGGTTAATTGATGGAAATCACTCATTTCTCCACACTAGTCATGTTGGCCATGGTAGCTCAAAGGTTAAGAGCGACTGGACGGAAACCAGGAGATCCGTGGTTCAAATCCCGGCTATGGCATTGAATTTTTCATGTTGAATCTATCCACCAAAAACCTTAGCCTATGTATGGCTAGTGTGGAGAAATGATTAATTTCCATCGATTAACTAAAATAATAAGAGTTAAATGATGAAGCCTGGGACTTAAGTACTTACGATACACCACAAACGAGTATCTCGTATGCGAGAGCCCCTAGTGGTCTACCGGGAGAATATACGAGTCAACTGGAGAATTTGTCAGAACGGCACGTTGGCCATGGTAGCTCAACGGTTAAGAGCGACTGGACGGAAACCAGGAGTTCCGTGGTTCAAATCCCGGCCATGGCATTGAATTTTTCATGTTAATTCTATCCATCAAAATTAAGTATTGGTATTACTTCGCAAATTAGTAATAGTTTAACGCAGATACTATAGCCCAAGCTTATCGGCAGGAAGTTGACTAATCGTCTAGTTGGTTGAAGAAAACAGGAGCAGCACTTCCATACAGCATAATCACCTAAAGCGTTATCCATATGTAATAAAACTTTGCAATCCTAAAAGGTTGTTTTTACCCATCACCATTAACATCCTTGAACTCCCTCAGAAACTCCAGTAGGTCCAGTGAATGATTAGAGAGGTGTGCTTGACGCCTCAGTAAGTAAGAGATTGCTTCGCGCGTGCCCATTGTGCCATTGCAAATAAGGAAAGTAAAATATAAACTAAATTTCATTAGTGGAACATTCTCATGAACATTTAAAGTAATATCAAAATCTTAATATTTATTTTTGTTTTCTCTCTAATGTACATAGGAAATGGATAAAGTATTAATTACGCCGCCCGACAATTCAATAGAAAATAGATAAAAAATAGAAGTAAATTTATGAAAAATTCTATATGTGTGCGTACCAGTACGAGTGTCTCTGGATAGTATACGTTTGCATAATTTTTTTTTGGGGGGGGGGGTTTGTCTCGAAATAAATAATCAATGTTGTTTGTTTGCGTTATAACGTTATTCAAAGTTCAAAAGTATTTCAAAGAACGTTTGAAAATATTATAATGTTTACATAGGTTGCTACAAGTGACGTAGATATAATATGATAAGCTTTTTTATGTGAAAAAATCAATGATCTCTTAAGGGATAGTATCAGTATAAGTTTGACCGTCTTAGAAGATAGATGTGAGACGTCTTAGAAGGTAGACTCTAATGAATTACTGTGGTTAATTTTAGAAAGTGAACACATTGGAGGTATTTTAACTTCATTTGTGTTATATTACCTTGTGTTAACTGATCGAGAACAAAATTTCTTAATCCATTACTGAAGTTAACACGTAATTTATTTCATTTTGGTAAACAATTTTCAGGAAGAGAAAGCTATCGTTCGGAGACGACGCCTAGGGATAGGTGTCTTCATGATCCAGCTGGGAATCATCGTCCAAATCAATTTAATACAATTAATAAAACTAATTTGCAAAGTTATGATGTCAATTTCTTACAGACTTTCAACGCTTAATATATTTCGACACGGAATGCTTAAAACACTGTTAAAGAAGCGGCAAAGAGCAGAAGTAATAAAATGCTACTTCAATTGGCTCCCAAATAGGGATAAGAATTGTACACCCTAAACAAAATAATCACTCTTCAAATATCGCAGCAATTTGACGATCGATAAAACTCTATATTGTGATTTTGTGGGTTCGTGAAATTAAAAGTCCAATTGCACAAACTCAAAATGTTCTTTGTTTCCACCGAACAGTTGGAACACTTGCCGATTACATAGAATTACTTAGCACACACAATTACAATTCACCAGTTCGTCTGTCACAGGTCCATTCCACGCTCACCATTACGTACAACTCCTCAGATACACGTACACCGTCTTTCAGTCCGTTCGCTAACTCGGCGCTCCTCACAGCTGCTCGCCAAGAACTCAACTGACTCGCCAACTGCAGCCCCGTTTATAGGGAGATCGCTGTTTCCGGAAGCCTCACGGTGCAGTGAATCATCCCGACTGTTCCGGACGTCCAGGGGAGGGGAAAGAGATGCCTAGTGATGTTTTTCCAACCATCCCCTCGTTAGCGCTACAAGATAAATGGGTAGGCGTGGTCTGAATGCTTCCCGTCTGGTCCTACCTGCCCGCTGGTTCTATCGGGAATTCCGATGTCCGGGGGACAATATTCTCACCGTTTAGCATCATTGTGTGGCTGTCACATCCGGAGCTGGGTGCGTGGACAGGAGAGGAAGAGAGACAGAGACAGAGAGAGAGAGAGAGAGAGAGAGAGAGAGAGAGAGAGAGAGAGAGAGAGAGTGGCTCCAGAGCGTTCGGTCCATTGTTATTGCCGAGAAATTTCTCGGAAGATCTGCGGCACTAGAAACAACAGCAGGGAGGTATAAATTTTCCGCAAGGAGTTAGAAGCGGCAGTTATTTGTTCGTTATTGCGACAGTCGACGGTTGAAGTGTACCGCAGTGATTTCTTTCATTTGTTTTCGCGCAGCAAAATACCGAGTCAGCCTTGAAGACAGATTATTGTCACTTTCACATCTTTTTACTGCAGCAAAATTGTTCTAAATTTCTGCAAACCAGAATTCCAAATCTTCATAACCCACGCAGTCACAATATGTAATAAGAATTCCATCTAGATTTAAAAACTAGAATGGGTGGAATAAGATTCTTCAGCATCTTTCAAAGATGGGAATAAATATTTTCAACAAAATCCTCCCGCTCCAACATGGAGAAATCCTCTAAAATTGTGATTTTTTTAAAAAAATGGCGTGTTTAAGATACTTTTATTTAAAATGATATGCATGTTTTTAACCATTTGGGAAAGTCTTCCGAAGTACTCTGCATTCTGAACCACTTTTGCATAACTGGATGTATAACAGAGAGGCATGTTTAAGCAATCACATGTAGGTTCGGTCATAGTACACAATTTTGCCAAATAATTTTTGTTATTAGATTTAATTTTCAAATACGTATACGCTTTGAATCTTAAAAGTATAAACAATCGTTGTATTGTTATTCGGAATGACTTTCACAAACGGTTTCGCAATATTATAATGAAAACATCTAAGCACCGCATTAACTAATGCAGACCGGATGTGGTCGCAAGGGCGGTGTTGCTTTTGTCATTTGCGTTGTTAAATACAGCTGCTGCAAATGTAACATCTTTTCCTCTCTTTCAAGGACGTATTTCTGTCTTCCTTTTTGCTCCCAATTTATCCTTGCATCAGTCTACGAACAAAAGGACAATTCAAATCAATTAACACAATATATTTTACTCCTCAAAGAGTTTGTATAGATGAGAAGTTACTGCATTAAAAACTGACCAAGTGTGAGTAATTAATGACTGGTTATGACATTTATGCCCGTGCCAAGCCACTGTATCTAATTAGCATCAAAAGAAGGTTAAACAAGTTTATTCTTGTCAAAATAATCCAAACAAGATATCTGTAATCAGTTGCTGGAGACAAGAAAGCAAAACCATACAGACTGGAATATATTTGTGTTGAATTAATGTACAGAGAAATACAAGACTCGCGTAGGCCTCCAGAAGACTGAGTTTTATACATGGGACATTCTTTGAATAGAGAGAAGTACTTCCAAAGTGTTACTGTATGGCACCTTGAAAGCCTTAACAGGTTTATAATACAAGGGTCTTTCTATTTACTGTTGTAATACTCATAAAAAACAAGTGCTTGGTGAGGAGTACAACGAAGCAATCACGGCAGGTATGCCAGGTATATAGTCCGATTCTTAAAACATCCACAGTTCCAAGCTGCATTTAGCAGAGTTTGCTAGTATTGTTGACGTTACATATTTTCAACTAAACAAGGTAAAATAAAATGAAAACGTCAGTTCAATGTTGCTTTAAGTACTGCAAACCCCCGTAAGTGTGTATTTCTTTCTTAAAATAATTTTCTTAAAACATTTTAGATTAGATTAAAAGTGTTTGGTGCATTTGTGATTACTAGATATCTATACACCTTTAAATAGATATGAAGTTGATGAGTCTCGCAATATAACTGCTGACGTCAGTCCCGGGGACAACACGCAAGGATTCTCCGGCTAGCAACGTCTAGCTTTAATTTCATTACAACTACTGCTCACCACTGCCTACCTGAGAGTGCAAGGTGTTTGAGATATTGTGTTAACAGCACTACTTTCACAACAATTATTCGGCAATCTCCATTTTATAAATTACGAGTTTTTGCTATTATCAAAAGCCATTATGCTGCTTGAAAAATATAATTTCGAGAAATCCAAAGCAGTCGAAGAGGTGTCTGCAAAAATTAACAATATACAGAAAGTACTGCCTACCAAACGACAAAAAACTTGTTCAATATTCTACAAAAAAAAAACGGATTTTCAGTGCTGCGTAATATAGGAAATAATAGTCTCGGAAAAACACATGAAAATGATCTGTACTACTCATTTGCATAATTAATGTCATGTAAATTTAAACAAACTTTCTCTCAATATTTTATATTGTTTCAGCGAGAGGCGCAGAAAATTCACATTCGACAATTTACGAATGAACATGGTTGTTCACTTCAATACCCGCAGCGAAAGCAATGAGCCCGCCTCGGTAGCGTAGATGGTAGCATGTCTGCCTCACGTTCCAGAGGTCCCGAGCTCGAATCTCGGTCAGGGTGAGTTACCTGGATAACGCTTTTTCCGGGTTTTTTCCTTGTCCTGAAAGACGAATGTCGGGTAACTCTAAGCTCTATGGACCGTGGACGTAATGAGCATGATTTCACCTATTTCATTCATCGCCCGATATGACTAAATGTTGGAGGACGTAAATTACACACAAAAAAGCAATGAGGATGGCATATTGTAGTGTAGGTCACATTTTGTATCCATACCGGAGTGTACAGACACAGCGCATCAGTATACTCGTTGGAACGGACGTTTATGTCCCGCTTGGCCTTGTATAGTACCTGTGTGCTTACATTGATTTTTAAGTGCATGCGATCCGATGTCTGGTAATTATTATGGCCAGGAAGTTTTGCCAAAAAGTTAGTAGTGACGGGGTTATACACTACCTGCGTCTCGTAAACATAGGAAAGGGGGTTGAGTGCCATGCAGTCGCGCACGTACTCATATAACCAAGGTCACGGACAACGGTAATCCATCAAACATTAACGACGGATAGAATATAATGTACATTTATCCATAAATTATAGAGAACCAAGTTTTATTTTCCAGATATATGAAGATCAACAAAAATATCACTATATATACAATGAGCACAGTAAATGAAAAACTAATTCGTTGTGGCAATACATTATGTCTATGCATATGCCTCATGTACTCAGTGTATAACATTTACATGCACTAAAGTACTTCCCATACAATCTGTCGTTTCGTCTGTGGAAGCCTATATTCTGTTGTCGGACACGGAGTGCCCAATGTCTTGAAGTACGTCTTCGTAATAGCTTTGAGTATCCCTTGCGTATTGTGGACTCACGTGGTAATATTTTCCTGTATATATATTTTTTTAAATCTTCTTGAAATAACTATTCAATTCCAACTTCCAGAATAAAATTTCCAGAAGGAGATGTTTACTCTCACCATCATTTTGCACAGATCATGACAAAAACTACTTTGTCTGTCTGCATTAACGTTAGACGCTGAATTCTCACTTTCATCTCTTTCTCTGTTTACCAACAGCACGAGTTGATGACTAACTCAGTTGACGATCCATACCTCATGCACAACTAACATCACGAATTTTTGGCTGAACTTCTAGGCCCTAACACACTTGATGGCCGTGAGCCATGGCGTAGTGGGTGGAAAGTTTGTTTGATTCCCTGGCACAGAATGTGCCTCCCGGATTTTAAGTCCCGAGTACAGGACAGTACTTATTCAACAGCGTCAGGAATTTCAGGAGATGCGATAGGTACCTAATCACACTCATACACGTCAAATTTCCGGCTGGGGGATTCTCCTACCCGTACCGGTTGGAGCCTACAGTCGAGATGACAGGTTCAAGCTTGACTTATAAATGATTATTATTAAGTACATGATCCCTTCTACTAATGGAGTCATATGTTGCTCAACTGGTATGGTTTCGTAACCACGTTGCAAATGAAACTTATAAGTTCTGTTTAAATGTGAAGATTATTGGTATTGAGTAAAGTTCTCGTGTATGGGATACTAATTTACAGATAAGCAAGTTAAATGAAGGGTACATGACTACAGGTAAACAATGTTTTCATAGAACAATGGCTCCGCGAAATCGCCCATGAGTTTTCGTATTTTTGCCCTCGTATATAACGCACTGCTGGGGTGTTTCCTCTACTAAAATAATTTTCTTTCTCTCATTTTTCTTCCATTCCCTTTTTTTCTCAAGTTACAAGAAAGCCACAAGTTCGTCGCATGTGGTGCTGCCGGAAAATAACGCAGATGCTTGCTCCAACAAAAAGTATCACCCAACCACTTCAGAACGCTGTCTTTATGTAAGATTTGCTCATTGTGTTCTCTTGGAATCCAAGTACTGAGTCCGGTCTTTTAGCTAGCAAATGTTAAGAGTCTTATGCATTTCCTTGTGCTCTGTCCCACTGTGCCCTGTAGCCTACTGTGACTCACTCGCTATCCCTTCCTCATGAGGGATGGTAACCCAGTAAATCTGGTTTACAGATCCCCTTGGTAAAGTGTGGCCTATAAAACTATTCATTTTTAAATTTATTTACATGTCCCCCCCCCCCTATCAGCTATTACCTGTTTTTCTGGTCTTGCCTCTTATGATAATCTGAAATATGTACTCTACAATTAAAACATAATTGCAGTTTTTTAATGTGAACAAGAGCAGAAAAATCTTCAATGATAGTGGCGGAAGCACATAGTAAGAATGCCTGAACGAATGTCTTTAAAATGGGCCACTGCTCAGTTAGTCTCATAGGGACTATTTAGTTGAAACTTGTGCTAGTTATCAGGTCTGGTTTGGGTGCTAAAAAAATTCTATTCGGCTTCCAAAACCTCGAAAAGCCAATTAAAGATATTATCTGACAAGAACGAAAACTTGCATCAATGAAAACTTGCTTTAATTACGCCTTTGTTCACGAAGTACAACTTACAGCTGTACTTTCGTAATTTGATGAATCATATTTAATATTATTCTATTTATAATGCGACAAATGTTCATTTTTTTCCAAGATTAATGAGACTTTATAATTTTTCGTTCTTTAAATGTTTCATAAGAATGATTTCAAGTTTGTATATACGAAGTCAATGTGTTAGTGTTTCGCAGAGTTTAAATTGACCATATATCATTTCTCACTGCAGGCTATAAATAATTTTCAGAAGGGTATTTATAAATGACTTGCAAAATTGCTGTATATGAAAAATGTCATTTTAATGAGAGGAACTGCAAAAGTTGGCTGCAAACCTTAAGTTGTCAAGTTACGGGATCTGAGCCACCGCTGTTCGTAGAAGTCTCTTATTTGGCACAAATTGCAATAAATTATTAAATGTCTGAAGCATAAGATTTAACGGCACATAAGTGAACTGAAAGCATACATGTGTTATTACTGATGTTGATATATACTTGCGGAATACTTCTTAAGTGCTCCAGAAATTGTATTGGAAGGATTCCAAGTCGAAAACCAAATTGGTGTTGCAATACTTCAGCTGAACTTAGTAGTCTATTGCCTAATTATCCTCAACAAAATAAACTATTTCTGAACTATATTAGTTTGCGCTTTAAACAGAATTTTATAAAATAAATGTAAAGATTTTTCATTAAATATAAAATAAAACATTTGCATTTATCATTTAAGTATTATAACACTTTTACCTATTTTAAGTAAGGTGCTAATAACGCATTGGCAACTTGGTTTGGATTTTAGTCAACATGCTTGCCTAAGTGTATTTAATTCCCAAATATCAAATATTAAACGAACGAGCTGAAAAACACAAAACCATAGTCCGTACTAGAATTACACGTCTTTCAGTTTTGGTGCGGTTGCTCTAACCAACTGAGATACCATGGCAACATGCTGGCATGACCTCAAATTCCGCAACTGAGTCGCATTTCTCGTGGTAAACCACCACGTCTCAAATTCATTTGAGATGATATACCCTGTTGGGGAGTACAACCTCGGGCTTCATAGACCAATTATTAGCTCAAACAGCAATTAAGGTGCTGTCTCTAATTAGAAATGTATGTTTGATATAAGAATTGCTGGCAGATTTTGAGAATGACGAAAACAAAGTCGATTCCAAAATTATTGAGTGTAAATTAATGAATTTATAAGCAAATAGTAGTGGGATAATTTAAAATCGAGCATAATGTAACACGCAAGAGTTGCAATTTTGTTAGGGAAATAATTGTTAGCCAGGAAATTTTTGTTTTAAAAGAAAGCAATTAGCGACATATCAGGATAAAAATCTTAATTAGGCGTTTCAATGAATTAATTCTATAGGAAATCCATTAGTTGACGGTTCGGTACCTACCAACTCATACCTCTACGCCCTTGAGACTTTTATGACATCATCGCTGCTGTACTGCGACCTGTGTGCCAAAAATATAACTGAAAGTACCCAAAAATTAATCCAAAATACGTAGGAACGTATAGGAACAATAACAGAATTGTACCAAGGGATTGTTTATTCCTGACGTGCAACGGATAACACATGGCATACGTAAGAAGCTTCGTTCCTCAAACCCGGTACAGAGCTGACAAAAGATGTCCAGCAACCACTTGCAAGTGGTTGGATGCAGCACCTTTCAAGCTTCAGTTTTGGGCGTTGTGGTTGTACTCCGCAGCGAATTTTTGGCACGTATGGTTTATATACAGTAGGCATTATACCGTCAAATTTTCAGGTGTATAGCGGTGTGAGTACAGTGATAGTTCACTTGTTCGCATTCAGAACTTTTCATATGTTGTGAATATGCACGTAGGTAGGTATAACAAGTCATAATAATTAGAAAGAGAAGGAATTCTTTGAATTCAGAAACTCACAGAATAAAAGCAATCTTTCAGAAACGAATATTAAACTAAGATTTGAAAATGCGTGATGTAGAAGTTTTGTTATGGTTGCCATGAAATAGGCAGATTTATATTGTTTCTCTCGGGCTTAAATCTTACGGAAGGTTTTAGTGAGATCGATTATTAGTAGTTCCTAACGCCTAAAAACTGCGCTCAGGTTAGACGATAGTCACCATAGAAACATCCAACGCTTAGTACTACGGTAACTTACGCTTTCTCCTTATTATTGCTAAGTCAGTTATTTTAAACTGTAATGTAACTAATATCTCAGAACAGTGGCCACCATCTCAATGCACAGTGTGTACTTCAAGAGGTCTCGAGTTCGAATCTCGGTCAAGGTGAGTTACCTGGATAAGGTTTTTCTCCGGGGGTTTCCCTTATCCTGAAAGACGAATGTCGGATAACTCTAAGCTCCATGGACCCCGGGCTCATTTGAGCATCATTTCACCTATTCCATTCATCGTCCGATATGACTTAACGTTGGAGGACGTAAATTACAAAAAAAAAAAAAAAAAAAATGTGTACAGTAGGTTGTGCAATTTACCCGTTGCACGCCGGAATAGTCTACCGTGCACTCCGTAGCCTTCAGAGCAGTGGCGGAATACAGATCTTGCAATTTAAATATACAATTGACTGTGCAACAATAATAATCGAATTGTAATATGAAGGATATAATTGTTATATGAATTGTTTTAATTGTTTCTTTCATTATCATTCAACTATGTACCTTTATTTTAATAAAAATAACAAATAAACAATAAATTGACAGTTTAAACAAAATGAAAAGAATCAACAATCTACTTATAGTACAGCAGTATTAAATAACAGCTCGAAGAAATTCAATAAGTACAACATATTACTCAGAAGTAAAACTTAGTTTTCTAGACTTTTGTTGTCTCTTTTGACACACTAGTTTTTCAAAATTAGGTATCACTATTTGTGCAGCGGCCAGTTAGTCTAAGTTGACATTTTAAGTTCTGATCCGACAATTGAATTCTGCAGCGGTTTTTGTTTAATTTCATTATCGAAAAAAAAATTCGCATATATATTAAGGATCCGAACATACTCAGAAAACGAGCGGCATTTCTGTGTAGTCGAGGAAATGTATTTCTTGGAAAATGTGAATAGAAATCACTCTAATTCTATTTTGGATTTATTTTTAATTTGACGATTGCATTGCATTTCAGATCGAACATTAGCAACATCTGTAAAGTCAGGCTCAGTAAATATTTGGAAAATTGGCTCTAAATGCAAAACGTCTTGAAACCTTTTCTGAAATTCTTGGTTCAACTCTCTTAATATTTGAACATATTCCTGCAAGTCCATGACCTGAACAAACTGCTGAACTGTTGAGAGCTTTGGGAAAGGTAGCAAGTTCTGTGAAGTTAACTGCCTTTCCCAAAAGGATAGTTTCATTTTGAATGCTCTGATACTATGACTTTCTATAAAAAAATAAACACTCTTTCCATGAAGGCATAAATGTAGGCGTAGATGTCCTACGTTTCACATTACATTCTCCAACCGGCATTATGTTTACGAAAACAAACCGTTAGAGACGAGACAACACTGCTGTCCAATTCCACGTCTTGTCTCAAACTGAAGTCGCTCGGCACTCGTGGCAGGGCACAGTACTACGTCATTTGCTCTAGCACAAAATCGATCCACTTGGTGACCGCTGCCTCAGAAGGTTGGTTATATAATACTTCAACTGTCATATTTTTCAGTGGTAAGAATAAGTGATAAAATTATTTATCCTCAAACAGTTGGCAAGTAATTTCAAATAGCTCATTTGTTAGCCTCCACTAATTTCATCTGTCGACTAAACTGATGGTCTATGCTCACACCACGTATCCCGGAAGATGACACTCGCATAGTTCATTACTGTAGCAGCTGGCAACAGATTCTTGGACCACGAGAAGCTGGAGACAGCATAGATTTAGTTACTTTCAACAGACTCATTGAGTGCTGAACATTATTTTCTGCCAGCTTAACCCTCCGCTTCCATCGTTGAACTGAAAGGGCATTATGCCTCGCTAATAATCTTTTGTCATTATTTAGCACTTTTCAACTGACAACGCTCGGCTTCCCAAAAATCAGCTAACCCGAGCTTTAAATATCGTACTTCCGAAGCAGGACATTACAGTATTGATCGTTGCTATTCCACATTCCTTTATTTTACTAATGTTCGTTTGTGTATGTGGGGCAGCACTTGAGATTTGATGCACGAGAAACCTGTTCTGGAAATTTTCCTACTTTCTGGAATATCGTTCTTATTTTTTATCGAAATTGTAGAAATATTTGGATACAAAATAGCCTGAGTATGCATCAGCTTGTGCCCTTCAGAAACTGGTATACAAATATACACTATTATCAAAAACAAACCTTAGTTTCCGTAGACATTTGCTAATTAGAGGCATGAAAAAAAAAGATTTAAGGTAAACAAGAAATTGGACTGATGTTTCTGAATCTTTAAATAAGGTTAACTGAAACAGAGGTTTTTGGTAATATTTAAAGGATGAATTAAGGCTAAATCAGTCTTAATTAGCCTGATATATTGAAACCCATTTAAGTTTCTTGCTTCAGCAGGTGTCAAGAGCATTCCAAGGCTACACCTTGCGTAAACATTATCATAATCATCTGGAATCCATCCGCAATTATTGGGAAGGTTACCAAGTCATTCTGATTTAAACCAAAACAAGAGTACAAAAAATACTGACAGTGACTGAGCATGTTTCCACAACCTTGTTTCCCCGTTACTATTTAATTGATTTATAGTGACAGATACGACCCGGTTACGTCGGAAAAAGGCTTATTTTTAGACATATCTATGACTTTGTAAGAGGAAAGTCCGTTAAGAAAAGTCAGGAACATACATAAATCTTCGGTCGAACTTCTTCATCCCATGCTGGAACTTTTACTTTCCTAAAACCAGCAGTTAACTTTAAAGTAAAAGCAAATGAAATAAATATATGTCTTCTGCAAAAATAACAATAGCAATTATTCTTATAAACTGCAATACCTGTCATCAGAAGGTATTTTTTGTGCTTGTTGGACAACAAAAGAGAACCTGTACTCCTGTCGTATTGGTTAATTTATTCTTCGTGAAGTATGATTTTACATTAAACATTATTTTCCTTGTAAGACAGAATCAATTATAATTCACTCCTCCAACATCTTTCTTTATATGTCCTTATAACATATCTTTCTTTTAATCAGTTCACTCTATGAATTCTCTAAGACCCTGATTCAATGGAGACGAATGTATGACTCTTGGGCTGATAATATTTGACTGAAGCTTCGGATGAAAATTTTTCACATAGTTTAAACTGTTACTTATCTCAAATTCTGTGTATATTGACAGAAGTTTTCTCAGAGAATGTTGAGAGACGAATGTTTGCTTATGGCGTTTTGAATGAAAATCAAAATATTCACTCCACCTTCTGTCCACGGCCCCACCCCCTATTTTCATATTCTCATGTTGTGCTTTACTGTGAAATCAAATTCCTTCTTTTCACTCTGTTGATTTGCTGCAAACAGGAACAATCTCCTGTGTATAAAATACTTAAAAGGCAGATACATTAATAAACAGTGAAACTTTTCACCATTCTTGAACTCTTTTATCGTAACTTCCTTCCGCTGTTAGTTTCATTTACATCAACTCTTCATAACTACGGTAACACTTAGCATGTTGAAGGTTTACGAATTCTGTCTTTTCAAATGTTGGCTCCTCAGCATCCTATTTGATTTTTAGAACTAGTGCATACATACAAAGGATTATACTGATGGTAATAGAGATGAAAACCATCCCTCTTCAAACGGATGAATACAAACATAACAAGAGCAACCGATTATATTCTGTTTTGGAGTCAAAGAGCACCCTTAAAGTCTCTTCTTAGTCCATAAAAATAAAACTGAAGAAGGTGAAGAATGTAGGTAAATATAGGAAGAACGTTAACAGATTAGTATTAAAAGAGTTTCCAATTTCTTCCTACATGATTTACATACCAAATTGTTGTATATACCCTTTAAACTGTTATTTCTTCGCAAGAAATTAGGTAGAAATACAATTTTTGTTATGTTTTATTTCTTTAGGCCGTACATGTTCAAAATCCCTAGAAAATCTTCTCTTTCCTCACACTTCTTCAGGAATCACTTACAAAATTGCAGTCGTCTATCTGGATTGTCCTCATTTAGTGCATGGAGAAGTCTGGGAATTTAAGGCTGCAATTTTCGGCCCCGCAAAATTCAATGACCACTGCTTTTCTTGATAGCAACCTCACGAGAACATTGTCTCACTAACTAACTCACTAATCGTGCAAAAAAACTGAATGACTGCAACAGTTCTCTCCTTACCAGTGGAACCTCTCTTTCTTTCACACCAACCTTTCAACGCATCTTGCACCTTCAAATTTGTTTCGAATTCTTGTTGTTGTTACCCTTGTTGGTGGATGTAAGAAGTACCCTATGTTGAAAGTTTCCTATCTAAAACTTACACAATGAGCATTTCAGATCATGGTTTGAAAACTACATTAAACCAAGCACGTTTCTTTATATTACTATATTTTTCACATCTTCATAATTAGGTAGTATTAATAAATGCCATATATAGCTTTAATCTAATCGTTTCCTTCTTCATTTCTTACCAAATTAAACAAAGAAACTGACATTAACTTAAAACAAATCTCCTGATAAGTTTCTGAGAAACGTCGCTGCATTTGTGTCTAGACCAGCATTTGTAATACAGGCAGACACCAAAAGTGGTTTGGCGCTGTTAAAATATAATTTATTATCCTACGTTGTTAAACTCAGCAGGATTTTGTATACTACCAATTGAGGTAGAATTATGTCAAGGATCTTGCTCTGAAACACAGTTCAAGGTTCTACTGAATATCATATCTTACTTCATCAGAATATACAACCTTACCCAAATAATTTTTGGGTGAATGGTCACTGTGCAGATATAAAGTTTCTTGGTATGAGAACCTTCAGACATTTCTCATTTATATTAAGGCTACCGACATTTGATTACCATTCCAGCTTTAATGTTCATGATAAAGTCATAAGTGAAGTACTTATATCTAATTTTTGGAAGCTCGTAAATGTTTTGCTTCCAGGGCTAATTTTAGTCAAGCTTTTTGTTGCATAATTGTGTACAGCGGCTGTTGTCTTGTTTGAAAGACAGTTATTGCATAAGACAAAAAGGCGCTGCTTTCCTAAAAGCTGATAACACCATTGAGTCCATTAAAATATTGCTTCAGAAAGAATGTTAAATATTTTCAGTTGCTCATTCCTAAATAACATATTGCCGTATCAATTGCCGTCTCATCAAATGGTACTGTATCTTCAATGTAATATTAGAAAATTGGAGTTGTTTATATATTCCTTTGTTTAGTTAGTGATATCAAATTTATTAATTCTGTACGCCTTATATATGTCAGTTTCAGAGAAAACTTTTGATAGAGTAAACAGACAATACCAATGCTAATGGTTTACTCTGAAATATTGGTTTATGTCACAAGAAAAGTTGAAGGAACATTGCCACTATGATTTTTGGGATAATGTTGCAACAAAAGACACAAATGATTGTTATTCGTGTGAAAAAAGAACACTAGAACTCAGTTAAGATCCCAATTTTCATGCCATTCTACTTCTAACACTTAGGAAGCAGTAATTACTTAAGCGTCTTTCTTGTTAGAAATGCAACGTATATTTTCTCCTAAAAGTAATTTATCAGCACGTAGGTAATTTATCCACGTCATTAGAGTAACTTGGTTTCCTCTTAGATACTGATACATTGGTTATTTAATTCTCTTAAGATATCTACACTACTGTTTTGTAGATATGAGTTCTATGAGCAATACTAACTTGTGTTCTGTTACTGAAGGCCGCAAGTCTACCATACGGTGAGGATCTAGGTGAATAAAACGTATTATACATTCTATTTTACGATCCTCTTGTGAAGAGTGATATTTTGACGAACTGATCCTCAAAGAGCATCTTCGGTGAAAAATTCTTTTTATGTTCTTCCTGAGAACTTTGTTAAATATTTTAAAATACATGCTTTGATATCCACTATGATAGAATCCAGAAGAAATGGATGCTTCAAAATCCAAACACAGAGCAACGTTGACATGTTTCCTGTTATGTTGATATAACATAATTTGTATTTTCTTCATTAAACCCTGAAGTCCATTTACATACAAAAACACACACATAAAACTTTAAGAATATATGGAAGATATGGTCGTACGATATTTGGTTGATAAGCCAGAAAACAAAACGAACATTAATGGATACACAGATTTAGTATCTGTAATTGCTCTGGCTAATACTATGACTGATTAAAGCTGCTAACACTCTCTTCATGTACCGATGGAAAATACCGATGTGGTACAACTGATTAATTGTTTGGCCTGCAGGAGCGTACTTAAAGTGGACACCTTCATGATCTATTAGATCGTCAACTTAGCCTTGGACTTGGCCGCACCTAAGTGGGACGTGAGCACTTGGGTCGCTGTCGTAGATTCAAGATTGATCAGTACCTGAACATTTTTGAACAATCTGATATATTACCTTGGCTTTCTTCGACTTCTATGTATTCTCCCATCAGAAATATCTGTCCTAAAATGGTTACAAAAGAGCCACAGAGTTATTTGCTGATATTCAGTTGTTGACATAGATACTCAAGGGACAGTTCCTCAGTCCAGTGACCGCACCAACAGAATTGCAAAAGTTTTCAAGAGATGCATTGCATGCTTTGAGGAACAGAATTACCCTCGACTCTATGCCAATTAAACCATTTTCAATAAAGTTAGGCATTACTGAGACGTTGTTCCTCGAAAGAGTAGACTTCCAATCAAGACATCAACATTTCAAGTAAACTATGTATCACTGTTAATGGTTAAACCGTTTTCAATGAGGTTGAACAACAATATAAGATAAATCAACACTCCAAGATATGCAGATAATGGAACCTCTGAACCATATATTTGCTATTATTATGGAATATTCCTGTTAGAATAAAAGTTTTTCTTACGTTAATGCAGTTCATAATAAATAATGTGCAAAAATCGCTAGAAGCGAGCAAATTGTTGTGAGGGTGTTGTCGGTCAATCAAAACTGGAAGCCTCTCCCATTCAGCATTAAATCTCTTTAAACTCACATACATGTGAATGAACGTTTTATGACGTTAGTTCATCCAATTTAAGAGTTAATATAAAGCGAAAATTTGTGTGCTGCGAGAGAATAAATGTTAGGAAACTGTCACTCTACTCCTGTGGTATTGTCTCAAGTGACATATTAAAATATTACATGGAAACATGGAAAGAGAACTGCAACATTAGACTGTCTATAACCTACAGTAAAAAGAAAATTCATCAAAGAGCAGACTGAAATAAAGTGTTAACTAAAATGTAACTGGTTTTCCACTAAGATGTATTTTTCCCTCTAGAGTTTTATTTTACTGTGTGCTTAGGCTAAACAGATGAAGTGCTGTATTGTACTAAAAAACTCGATATCAAAATTTCATCGAAATATTGTCACGCCCTGGCCACGGATGGGTTTGGATACAGGACTGCTAGCAGGTGGCCAGAACGGATGGGGAGAAAACATAATACAGAGGAAATCAGAAACACATGTTTGGCAGGAAATGTCGGAGTTCTTAGGTATTTTCTTATGAAGGATTTATGATACTAATACACTAAACCATAACTAAGACAAAGGAGATTTACTTATAAGACCAAGTTAAAAAAGCATAGCCCACTGGACCTCGGGGTCAGACGCTCAGCTAAGCCGAAGGCTGGCTTTACAAATAGAGTGATCAACCATCACTGGTCAGAGGGTGACGTCACATTGACGTGGCACAGGCCATCGCCATAGTTAAAGAAGTCACTTATGTGACAATATGTATTTTGAAGGTCTCCGAATAAAAACATGTATTTTAGAGGGGGAAAAACTATTTCTCTGTGTTTGCATGTGCATGAGTGTGGAGTCTGCTTGCCTTATTTTCTGTCAAGAACATAAACCAAATAAAGTTATTTCTAAGAAGGTGACAAGAAAAATTAAGAAATCTCTCATCCTGAACCATGGTTTACATTCAAACAAATTCGGAAACTTTAATTAAATTATAATATTTTAAGGTTATTGAGAAATAACATGTGTATAAATTAGATATTACTCTAGGCCAGACGTGTCTAGGGACAAGATGGGTAGTCAGATTTAAAAATTAAATGCCCTGAAACCATGGTTCTCCCCGTCCACGTACGTTTTACCCCCAGTGACCACTAGACTTACTACCTTTTTGTTAGTTTACGTCCTCCAACGTTAAGTCATGTCGGACGGTGAATGAGATGGGTGAAATGATGCTCAAATGAGTCCGGGGTCCAACATTCATCTTTAAGGATAAGGGAAAACCCCGGAAGAAACCTTATCCAGGTAACTCACCCTGACCGAGGTTCGAACTCGGGACCTCTTGAACGTGAGGCAGACATGCTCCATCTACGCTCCCGGGGCGGGCACTAGACTTACTATGCTGTAAGTATTCAAGACCTAGAATTCATAGTTTAGGCCACTATTAGGTAAAATGATGGAAATTATTCCTCCACATTAGCCATGTGTAGGGAAAGTTTTGAATAAATGCAATGAGGGTGAGAAAATCAATGCAATGGTAGCTCAATCTTTAAAAGAAACCGAATGAGACTGGGAGATCCGTGGTTCAATTTCCGGCTCTGGCATTTAATTTTTCAGTCCGACCCTACTTTTTCAATAAACTATATTTTGAATTTTATGGCTCTTTAATATATTCTGAATGAGTTTTGCATAATTCATAAACTGTATCAGATCAAAATCGCAAATCTCGTTAAAGGTAAGTTAATCTCGTACAAGGTAAGACAAATGATGAATTTTACCTTTACTGGATATTCCTTGCTACTTGTTTAAATTTTCCAAATCTTGCATACTTCTTGAGTGGGCAAAGACAGTCATGCGACTGCAAATCATAAGCCGTTTGCTAGCAGCTATTTCAGTTTTACTAATTTTAAATAAGATTTTGTAAATGCAATCGTTCGATTAACAAAAGCCACTCGCAGTTATTAATCTTAGAATGCATAATCTCTCTCTTATTAATATGTATTCAGTAGTTTTCATGATGACAAGCCATAATGCAAGAAAACTACTGCGAAAAAAATCTGATTTCTTCGTGGTTCCAAGCAAGGTAGTAATTATATAATCCTGAAAACTTTTCAGACAGTAACATCATTAATACAGAGAAATTAAGGCACATAAAAACGAGGAAGAATTAGAAAAAGACCTAATTCCATAAAGAGTAGCTACCTCCTTTTTTGGAACATGTCACGTGCTGCCCTAATGTGGATACCGAATTAGTACTTGATTCATTTGTATCTCATCATTGCCCACGGCTACCAATAAAGGTGGCTGTGAAACAACCGATCCCTAGGTGTGATATGAAAATGTTTCACGGCACACTTTTTATTTTGTTTTAAGAAAAAGACAATTTATCAACCATTTATCCTAAAGTAGGTGTCGAAAATATCAGGTACAAGCACTTAAAAAAATAAAATAAAACAAAACCTGCTTGTAGCAGCCATTAGTATGCTGTGTGGATAACGCTTTACATTCCAGAACAAACTGCTAAGTGCGTAAATAACTGTAAAATCTCGATGTAATCAATTCTTTTCAACGTGATTAAGATTTATCTTAGGCCCATTCAGTTCTAAGAACATTGAAATAATATTTTAGTTAATTGATGGAAATTAATAATTTCCTCATACTAGCCGTATATAGTCTAAATTTTTGATAGATTGATTAAACATGAAAAATTAAATGTCATGGCCGGGATTTGAACCATAGATCTCTTGGTTTCCGTCCAGTCGCTTTAACCCATTGAGCTACCATGGACAACGTGCCGTCCTGACAGCCCATATACGGCTAGTATACGGAAATTAATAATTTCCATGAATTAACTAAAATAATAAGAGTTAAATGATGAAGCCTGGGACTCAAATACTTAGGCCAGTAAGTCACCACAAACGATGTATCTCGAATGAGAGAGTCCCTAGTGGTTTACCGGGGAAATACATGAGTCAAATGGAGAATTTAGTGTCAGGACGGCACGTTGGCCATGGTAGCTCAATGGCTTAGAGCGACTGGACGCAAACCAGGAGATCTGTGGTTCAAATCCCGACCATTGCACTGAATTTTTCATGTTGACTCAATCTATTGAAACAATAATTTGTTAAAATTCACATTATAAGATTATAATCTGTGGGAAATAATTTGATGTGTTTTAGTTACATGGCCCCTAACTCTTGTAGAAAATCAGTCTTTAGAGCGATTATTCATATGTCTATTTCATAAACATTCTTTACACATTTTCTTGCAACTAAAATGGAATAAGGGAATTGAGTAAGCTTCCACAAATACCTTATGAAGAGCAGTTGGGCTATATAAACGCTATATAGTGTATCAAATCGTTTCTATATAAAAGATAAGAAATAAAGCTTTAAATATATCAAGCACATGGAAAAATATAACATACAATTTAATGAACAATGTCAAATATTTCAAAATATAGGAAACATTTTAATGCTATCTCTATTGTTTCTCTCGGATGATTTCCCCTGAAAATCTTCATTTGCTTTTCAATCATATGGATGTAGTATTTGAATTACTGCAAGCTAAGATGAATAACTCTATGGAGTTTTTTGTTTTTGTTTTTTGTAATTTACGTCCTCCAACGTTAAGTCATATCGGACGGTGAATGAATTGGATGAAATGATGCTCAAATGAGTACAGGGATCATGGAGCTTAGAGTTACCCAACATTCGTTTTGAAGGATAAGGCAAAACCTCGGAAAATCCTTATCCAGGTAACTCAACCTGACCGAGATCGAACTCGGGACCTCTTGAATGTGAGGCAGACATGCTACCTCCACGCTACTGAGGCGGGCTATAACTCGATGGAGAACTGATAGAAGAGGATAACAGCAATGAACAATTTCCGTGTGGGAACCAATGCATTATGTAATGGGTGAGATATTGTCATGAGGTCATTAACAGGGCAATTTAGGAGTTCAGGAAAAGGCAATTAATATAAACTATTGTAGCTAGCTTGTATTAAATAACTACCACCTACTACTTCACTACCCTCTCAAAGTACAACTACATTATATGTTACGAAATTTTGAACTTCAAATTCGCATCTGAAATACAAGTGAACACTCTGAAACATTTTAAATTCTTAAAATCCTTTCACACTCTTTTACATACACATTTACAGACAACTCTGTGTTTTGAACATACCCCGTTTTAATTAACCGAAGTGTGAGCTAATGGACATCTTGGCTGATTTGTCTTAACTACCCTAAATTATAAGCAATTGATTTTTCCCGACACATAACGTGGTTTGCCAATGACTTCCTTAAATTGTATCTCAGGCGTCTTATATTATGCATCGAGTTTAACATATCATTGCAATAATATATGTGTCTTTCTCTTGAAATTATTTATAAGATCAATAAATCTAACCAAACAATAGTGCCGGTATCTCATTTCACCACCTACAGATATGAGTTGCACAATGAGTAGCTCTTTCAGCGGTCATCTTGGAACATCCTGTATATATACGATAACCTGAAGGTTAGCAAACGCACAAAATTAATCCATAGAACATGTTTCATGTCTGAGATTCTAAAGACCAGGTCTATTGTAATTAATGTCAAAAATACCTCGGTGAAAGGGGTCAGGGTTGTGATCCTTTCCTTATAGCGCCATGTTGGACAGGTGACGCAGAATGTTTTAGGTAGACATTTGACCTTACCAAAGGTCATCTCAAATACTTGTAACATTTAAAGATGTCCAAATAAACAACATTTCTTTGTCTACACTTTACAAGACACAAATCCCAAAGCAATGTTAACTCTGACCTTAAAGCATTGATATTATTTTAACACTGAGTTTTGGCTCTCTGATATGTGCACAGCGGGATGTTTTGTTGTAATGCAGTAGACAGAAGCAGTTCTACAGGAATATGCTTGTATTTTAGGAGTATACTGACCATAAAACGAAACCCAGAAAGATGGTATCACCGTTACTTTTCAGTTTCGTATTCGAGAGGTCCTGAGTTCAGTCCTTAAGAGACATCCACACTGAGCAAGGACCTTTCCATGGTTTTCCTTGGTGCTTCACTGAATGCTGGAGTGATGTTTTTCGACTCTCCTTTCCAACATTTCCTATTATTTCATGCCCTCCTCTCATGTTGCAAGATGACTCCAAGGTGTCGCCGAGAAAGAGAAATTAGCACTAAGACTTACAAATTTGAAATTCTCCTCAGCTCCGTCAGAGGCTGGTCGTCGAACTTCCACTGGCGAGTCAACCTTCCTCGGCTCCTATTAGGGAGAATCTCTGAGCTAACTTCCAGTGGTTTGGGCGGTTCACCAATATGCGCATACTAACCGGGTGGTCTAGCCAGGATGTGTCAGAGATCTCTGCGTGTCTTTGCCCAAAATGCAAGCTTATTTGCTCAACTTTGGATTCTGTGTTTGTCAGGAATTGCAAGAAAGCTCAACTATCTAACGCCAAAGCTGGCAAAGCAAGTCGAAAATTAAAAGTAGAGTATGACGAGGTGATGGAACATATTTGAATTACTAAGGGATATAACTGATAATTTTATAAAGAAATGTTAGGGTAGTCATAAATAATTTCTACCTGCTAAACTTAACGATTACCTACGAAGCGTAGGATTGAGAGAGAGAGAGAGAGAGAGAGAGAGAGAGAGAGAGAGAGAGAGAGAGAGAGAGAGAGAGAGAGAGAGGAGAATCAATTCCTTGTATACTTTAAGAGTTGAGGAAAAGAAAATCAGTTGCAAGTCAGAACTGGTGCAGAAAGACGCGTCGACTGAGTTCTGAAAATTACAAAGGGAAGCGCAATACTACTTAAAATCTAGTGTGTCACAGAGTAAAATAAAATTAGAAAGTCAATATTTTGCAAACTAAGTACCAATTTCGTCGGGGCAGAACTTGTTTTCGTCTCTTACAATCTCAGGCTGGTTATACGCACTTGGCGGTTGCCACAAGGGGAACCTCCGATTAGCATTTCAGGAACTCACGGCCACTTACGCTTCCTATTCTTATAGGGAGAGTTGCCACTTATAATCACAATATCTGTTGATCTTTTAGAGACAGCATATAATAGGAAGACGCAGTATATAATACTGCAATTAAAGTTTTAATGTAAGAAACTACAGTGCTAAAGTTTAAGAAGAATCAACAGAAGGTCTACCTCAGGTATTCAGGTGTTAAAATTACAATAATAAGCAAAATATTAATATTACCTTCTACATTTTAAAAAATTCATCTTATAATAATGGAATCCTTGTAGGCATCTCATGCAACAAATGAAGTCATAAGAACAGAATAAATCCATTGAAACAAATTAATTGCAACTATAATTTTAAACTTCGATGAGGCAATAAATTATAGGAAGAATTTTGTACCATTTCAATGAAAGCCAATTCAAAATAAGTGATATATAGTTGAGAGTATTTCGTGAGCTTAAATCAGTTGTGACTTGCTAAGTGCAAATTCTGAAATATACAATACAGTAAAGAATGGAAAAGTAAAATTTAAACTCATGGTTCGGTTCATTAAATTTGTGAAACAGATATCACCTCCCGAAATATGTTCCTATCAGCTTTAAAAGCCAACTATTGCATTCTCCAAATCTAACAACAATTTCAAAATACAGAATTATAATTTGGTTATGATCTCTAATACAATATCCATTTGGACAACTCAGATCAGTAACAGTTCAAATAGGTGCAGTGCACTTGGAAATCTGGAGTGCTGCATTCACTCTCTACTCACTCTTCTGACGACTCCATCCTCTTCTAGTTAATCAAGTTTAATTATCATTATACATTTATGTTTTGAAGATATAAAAGTAATTCAGAAAAAAGTGATAATATGGCCAGAAACAATGTTTGATAGTTGATGACTGAAATTCCATGCTCTTTGTGAGACCACGGGTTACTGTGTTTGAAAATTCTAATAAATAACAGTGGGTGTATAAAAATTGTTAACGCTGCAATAAACTTAAATTAAGTTACGTACTTCACTTATCTACGATATACAGCAGTAAAATTCTGTTTTACCTTTTAGGGGTTAGGAATTGCACAAATATGCTTAAAATGAAGAAGATTTGGCAGGCTCTCTGAAAATTTAGATATAAATAGTAAATAATACATAATGTATACATTTGATGCATTTACATTTAAGTTGTAATATTTGTATAGTTAGTAACCTTTAAATAGTATAAGCAGTCAACTTTCACATAAAATGCATTTCATTCTCATATATGTATTTATCGAAAATGAATAAAATCTGCGAAACATTAGACACGAAGATAAATTTCAGAGAAATACAATTTTGGAGAAATGAAAATTATTTCCATGACAATGCCAGTTTGATTTATAAGGGTTATTTTGCAAATTCTGCCTCTCTATCTTTGTAAGATTAAGCATAAAGTTTACTAAATTACCATATTAAGTTTCTGAATTCCTGTATTCACAAACAGAGAGAAATCAAACTCTCTTCTAACGTCTGAAAATAATTTTTGTTACTCTTTAACTTATATTTATTTTATATTTAGAGAAGTGTTGAATTATGGAGTTCACTGCAATATTTCGTCTGTCTAGAGTGACTGTTGTAGAAACGCAAAGTTGAATTTTAGAGCAGTATGCTTCTATATCTTGCATTTAATGGAAGAAAATAAAAAGTACTTTCGTAAATCAGTATTGACATTTTCATTATTCGTTGTTCATGAAACCCGAACGGTGTTGCATAATATCTTACTCAATTTAGATATTAAACAGTTTTCTGTCGAACATTTCTTCCTTAGGTATAGGCAGGCGCCGGGTAAACATGTTTTTGCGCTTCCTGTCGTGACCTTTAGTCGTCCCAGGCCAGTAATGGCGATGACAGGAATCCCGTTCGGATGCGGAAGACCCAGAAAGACAACTGCTGTATTTGGCAGTCAACAACCACAAAACCGGCGTTTAATTTTCGCTCAGACCACAACCTGTCAGCTGCATTAACCGAGGCTAAAATTCTGTAATATCTGCTTGGAAACTTTAGAACCGGTATAGCGATCGGGCGCGTGGCATCGCTGCTTCATTCATGATTACAAATCCCAATTCCGCTACATCATGTTCAAGGATGATTCGATTTGTTCTCGAAGATGCGAACTTTACAGAAACACCTTACTTCAACACTGTATTATTCATTCGAAATATTGTATCATTTCCAAGAAGTCACTCAACGCTTAATTCATCTTTTCTTTGCATTTTACATACCTCGATTTCTCTATGATGCGGAGATTCGGTGGTATACCATACGATACAAATTTAAAATCCATTAATACCTGGCCTGCTCATAGTAGCCAATCTTTTTTTTTCTTCTTCTTCTTCTTCTTCACTCCAGGGGCTAGGTAATGCTGCCTGTTCCGGCTTAAAACATGTCTGACCATCGTTTTCGTAGTCTTCCAGGATGTCTCTTTCCTCTAGGTTTATAGTTTATAACTCTTCTTGGGATCCTATCTCTCGGCATTCTCTCAATATGCTTTCTCCATTCATTTTTATAATTTATTAATTTTTCTTCTAAAGAACTTATTTCTAAATCTTCTCTTATTTTTACATTTGGAATTTTATCTAAAAGAGTACATCCCTTTACTACTCTTAAAAATCTCATTTCGGCAGCCTGTATCTTGTTTTTGTCTGCTTTTGTTAATGCCCATGTTTCAGAACCAAAAAGAAAAGCAGGCAGAGCCATTACTTTATAAAATTTCATCCGTGTTTCTTTTCTGGTTTTAGTTTTTAGGCTTCTATTTATTATGCCGCATATTTGTTAAAACATTGGTAATTGATTTTTAAAATCATTTTCATATGTATAATTGACATATGTTCCCAAATATTTAAGACCCGTAACTTGCTCTAAGATAATATCATCAATTACTATTTTGGTTGTAACAGTGTCTTTACCTCGAAACTCCATTGTTTTTGTTTTATTTGTGGATATTTTGAAATTATAATTCTTGTATAACTTCTGTAAAATATATACTGCTCTTTGCAGCTCGTCTTCAATTTTACTTATAATTATTTGGTCATCCGCAAATAGCATCGTCTTAAGAATAAAATTTGGTGCAAGATGAACGCCTCCGTTAATCTTAATTATCCACTCTCTAATCAGATCATCTATATAAATTATGAATAAGATAGGAGACAAACTGCAACCTGTCTTATACCTTGATTTGCATGTATCCATTTATTATACATTTCCAATATGTATGCTGATTGTTGTATCTTTATATATAGATTTTAGAACTTTAATGAGATGATTTGTGTAGCCTCTTCGAGTCATGATTTCCCACAATTTTTCCCTATTTACATGATCAAACGTTTTTTCATAATCAATAAAAGCTATATGTGTTTCCAGATTAAATTCTCTTCTTTTTTCTATTATCTGCTTAACTGTAAAGTTAGCATCTGTAGATGACCGTCCTTTTCTAAAACCATTTTGTTCTTCTAAAAGTAGAACATCTGTAATGATTTGTAACCTTTTACTTAAGATTCTTGCATATAATTTATATCGTGTGTTTAAAATACATATTCCCCTATAATTCTTACATCTGTTTCGAGCACATTTCTTAAAAATAGTTATAATTCGAGCATGTGTCCAGGATCTTGGAATTTGGCTTCCATTCCAACAACTACTAATTAAATTCAAAGTTCTTTGATTTAGCATCGGTCCACCATATTTTAATAATTCTGCATTTATTGCATCTTCTCCTGTGGCCTTCCTATTCTTCATTTCTTTTAATGCCGTTTCTAATTCTTCTAAAGTAATTGGATCTACATTCCCGCATATAAGGTCATCATTTTCTTCTTCTTCCAAAGAGTTATTATACCACAAATCTCTGTAATGTATAATCCATTGTTCTTCTCCAATTACATTTATATTTGCTACATCTCTTTCTTCACTATTTAGAAGCTTAAGCACTTTATAGGCCATGTATATAACCTTCAACAGTGCTAATAAATTTTTCCCAGGACTCTTGGTGAGCTTTACTTACAATATTTTTCGCTTCATTTCATTGTTCCCTATATATATATATATATATATATATATATATATATATATATATATATATCCCTTGCTTCATCAGTTTGTTGTTGTATCGCTTGCAAATGGGCTAATATACATTAATGCCTGGCCTGCTCATAGTAGCCAATATGTACGCAATTAGAGCACTGGAGAAGCCGCGAAATAGTTGAGATTCAGTCAGGCATGTGAATCAGGTACCACAAGTGTTCAGGGAAGTAGATAAAGGACGAGGAATTCCATGAATGTTAAGAAGGTAATCAGCTTCCAATGTATTTGTGGACTTGTGCTGAATAGACCGTGGTAACATATTCAGTGTGTTCATTACTTAAAATATCAGGTGCACTAGACGATTCGTTTATAATTGCCTATGATCCTACAGGACTGGAAAGAAACTTTTATCATAACTTTAATTTTATATATACTAAGCTAATATCTTAACCACAACTTTACAAAATTTACTGGCTATTTTTCTGTTGTTTAAAAAGGGTAACTTATATTCAAGCTTATGTATTTAGGTTAGATATATTCAAAATACACTCCATTATTATAGATATAATAAACAATTATGCTTCTTTTGATAACTTTTGAAAATACTTAATTTAAGCAATAGTTGTGATTATTTATTCACCCCAACAATTGGGTTTCTACTACAGTTTCTACTAAATTATACATGGTGAATCACAAGTACAAGAAAACAAAGAATTATTCATAGCACGTTAAATTATTCTAAAATATACGCTATATCGTAAAAACATACATTCAAATTCTATAGCAACGTCTTATATATCGACTGTAAATTACAAGGAAGTGAATGTAGTAATGGGGCTAAAATATGAGAAAAAAGTGTATGGGATAGTAGGTACCTCAAAAAGGAAAAATATGTTAACTGGCATGAGTTTTACTCAGCGCAGAATGGATTTCAAAGGTCACATTAAAATATTTTATATCTCTGTCTTTTTGATAATTATTAGGAGCACTTTTTTTTTTTTTTTTTTTTTTTTGTAATTTACGTCCTCCAACGTTAAGTCATATTGGACGATGAATGGTTGGGTGAAATGATGCTCAGATGCGCCCAGGGTCCGTAGAGCTTAGAGTTACCCGACATTCGTCTTTCAAGATAAGGGAAAACCCCAGAAAAAACCTTATCCAGGTAACTCACCCTGACCGAGATCCGAACTCGGGACCTCTTGAACGTGAGGCAGACATGCTACCATCTACGTTACCGAGACGGGCAATTATTAGGATGAATTGTTGATGAATACAATGGTAATTTGTGTAGGTATGAAAAAAAAACTGAGTAAAGGCTTCTTCTTATCTTTATGTTATGTGAATCGCGTGTTCTATGATTGAATCAAATCCTCATTGCAGATTTTTCTCAGTCGTCCTGGACTTCTTCTGCCTTCCGGATTACTATCTCTCACTATTTTTATCATTCAGACATCCTGGATACATTTACATTCCACTCCTTTCTTCTTTTCATCCATTCAGAAACAGGTTGGATCTCACACAACTCGCTAATTTGTTCATTTCTTACTCTGTCCTACAGTTTATTTCCAGATATTCTCCTTAGCAACTTCATTTCACTTGTTTCCATTATTCGTCGTGTTCTTGTGGTCTCTGCTCTTGTTTCCAAGATATACGTCATCACTGGTCTAACTACTGCCTTTTAAATGACTAAAATTGTTTAGCGTAATCCCTTTACAGTATCAAATAAAAGGTTTTGGGTAAGATGGGTGCCACTGCTCTAAAATATACATTTCAGCTTCAGTTAAGACAGTTCTTTAAGCTTGGCGTATGGACAAAATTATGGACCAAATAAGTCGTGTAGCTATTGAAATATCCTATTGTTTCTTTCAAATAAACATACGTAAATTAGCTACCTAAAAGTAACATCCATAGAGTAAATTCAGAAATAGTAGACGCATTTACTTGTATTCCCGAAAGGCTGAATGGACTGTTTTTGCAGAAAAATGTACTTCACACGTGGGTGCGTTTGGTGTAAAAGCATGCGTGTTTGTGGTTCGGAAGGACCGGTTTCCATTGCAACACATTCGCTCGCTCAGAAAGGTGAATGTCTTGCATTTTAGGTATCGAAGGCGCTGTACATACTTCTAAAATATATCTGTTATAAGTGAATTGCTGTATTACGGCTTTCAGATTCAGTTACCATGACGATCATTAAACATAAGTGCATAAATAAACAACACTGTTCAGCTCTCACGTAACAATATTGCATCACATATCACAATCTACAGCACCAAGGTCGTTGACAATAACAAATATTAGCTTTCGTTACAACACTGCACAGCTGACTCGTTTTACACACAACTCACTGTTTTACAACTCGCAACTCACTCACCTGTTCTCTGCTTACTCACTCTGTTTACAACTTGCAACTCGACTCCTGGCCAGTCGTCGCCTCTTTAAATACCTGCATCGATAATTCTAGATTTTTCTAAGATAAACCAGAACCCGAACAGTGTCTATCAGTCAAGAAAAAACCAGAAATTTCCATTTATCTCAGTTTGTTTGTTTCGGCAGACCTTTATCTGCATGTTCTCTTCCTCTGCCGGCTCTTGGTTTTCACACTACCCATCTATCAGTTCCTTTTGTGTAAACAATCCGCGCGATCGTAGATACGGGTTCGCGACACTATACATTTTCTGTAAGTGATTCTCTCACCCTCTCTTAGATTTTATGTAAAATTCTATGAGATTGGTTATGAATGAAGAGGATTTCACAGACTATTTGCACAATATTCAATACATTATGCCTTATTTATCATGTTATTACCCAGTATTGCATTTAAAATAGTTACAAATATTTTTAAAAAGTAAAAATTGTTAAAAATTGGCATTTCAAGGGAACTTTGGGTTTGTTGATCTTTCTTCAAAATCCTTCTGTGACATATTTGGAAAGTGATAAATTTAAATACCGATTTTAGTATTTATCCGGCATTTCATTTTTGCCTAAGTAGCCCTCCCTCACTCTCTCTGTCTCTGTCTGTCTGTCTGTCTGTCTCTCTCTCTCTCTCTCTCTCTCTCTCTCTCTCTCTCTCTCTCTCTCTCTCTCTCTCTCTCTCTCTCTCTCTCTCTCTCTCTCTCTCTCTCTCTCTCTCTCTCTCTCTCTCTCTCTCTCTCTCTCTCTCTCTCTCTCTCTCTCTCTCTCTCTTCCAAATTTAGAAAGGGAGCAGTACTTCCTCTACTTACCATAAAATTAGTGAAATAAAAAATTCTCTCACTTGGTAATTGGCTTCAAGTTGGAAATTGTGTTGGCTCAGTTTTAATTTCATTTCAAATGTTCACTTTTAAACATTTCAGCATATCAAATTCAGAATACAAGCCCAAAATTATGAACTTTTCTAATCGAAGGTAACATTTTTATGCTTTCCATGATTTCTAAATCATCTACATAAACTGAAATATTAATGTCATCTCCCACTACTAATATTCTAGCTGCTGCACATTTCATAGATTGAAAAAGATACATCTAGGAAACTTTTGGGGTCTTAATTCTATTTCAAATCTTTTTAAATCTACTGCCAGGACTCGACCAGGGGTACAAGTGATTAAAAGTTAACCAGTCTCTCAGGAGAGAAAAGAAAATATTTCCTGAATTTATTACATTTAATTCAACTGCTCAGCATTTGACATCATTGAGGTGTGTGTCATCTTTTGGCTAGCATTCAATCTTTCTTCGGTCCATTCTCTACCAGCTGTTCCAGTAAAGAACTATGAAATGATTATCTCCAGATTGTGTGGGTGAATGGGAGGATATACAACACCAGATAAGTTGATCCATTTAAAGGAAGCTAATAACGATCGATTTGAAGTGAGTTGACCGAGGTTGATAAAATATGCATCCGAATCTTATCACTCATTACCACGTAATATCTTCGAACAACCAACGTCTGTGTTAACTGAGCACTGAATTCCAGGAGCATCTTGAGCTAAAAATATTTGACGATTTTATTTCATCATAACCCTAATTTAATGAACTAATTGCCCTTAGGTGCTCCAGAAACTCTTTTTACATTTTTCTGACAATATTTTACGTCGCTTACCTTGTGACTGTTGCTCATGTTTATGGCATTATACTTGAAGCTATGGAAATTATTTATTGCAATAATTTATCTTCCCCTATCACTTATTTGTAAACTTATAAATCCGATTCATAAATAATTTTGGTATCTCACACTTTTAAGCTAAAATTCATAATCTGTTATTCATTTCGCTTTCACATTTTCATTTGAGAAATTTCAACTTTTATATAACATTTTAGTATGATTTTTACATTTTAATTAAATTTTATATTTCGTCTTATTGCCGAAACTCATTAGACAGCACGTAAAAATTAAAATACAAGAGCACAATTGTTTAAGAACTTTTCACGCGATATTGAAACAAATCTAGCTATCAGCGAGAGAAATACACAGTAATGGATTGAGCTCTGGAAACCTCCTCGACTTTATCAATTCTATCATTAAAATATTTATTAACACGTTTGTTTAAAATATATTATAACTTGAATGGCATGTAAAGAAGACGCGGTAATAAGTATGCTAGGATTAACATTAAAGATGTTCCATTAGATAGCAAACTCAATTAAATTGCATGTCATCGTACACGCTCAAGCAAATTATACCTGGAAAGAGCCTACATAATATTTGAAACTGGCTCCAAGTTGATACAAATTGGTTCACCGTAACTTCACTAGTTCAATGAATGCTGCAAGAAGAACCGATATTGCCAGTTTTTGCCTAAATTTGCTTCAAGCTTTTCTTGATTTCATGCAGGGTTGCGTGCAGCATTATGGTCATAAAATTCTCTAAACAGAAGTCGGCATTTGGTAGTTCCCGTTAGTCCAGATATAAAATACATTCAGATGCATTTCAAACACGCCCAAAAAGTGTTCGACACAGATCTTCTCGAATTACAGTAATATTTAAGATAAAGGCCACAAAAACGGTGGATAACACACCTCCAGTTGACCTCGAGAACCGCAGGTGGAAAAATTCACACCTATATTGTTACAAAAGTGTCTTATTTCAATGAAATTGTTATTTTATAAACAATATTTACTTGCTGTTTATATAAGAGAGATAATGCCTAATGACATGGCAAGCAGCTGTAGACTAGCATGTTCACAATATATTTCCATGAAATCGCCATCCCAATTTCGAATATGCAATAATGGTTATATGTAACCATGGCCCATTGTTTAGCGTTGCGTTGGAAAATAACTTTCGGAGCATTTACGTTACAAAACTTCTGGTAAAAATCATAAAAAACAGAACTGATAACTGATAATTTGCTCTCACATTGCCTTGTTACTCTTGTATAAACTGTTCTTACAGAGACCATTCCCTTACTTATTTCATCCTAATCAAGGTGCACAACACCATACTATTGCTAATTTTCTTCCAAGGGGAATATGGAAATATGATAGATTTTAAGCGATAGTCAAATGTTAAACCGGGTCACTGTGATACTTTTCTGAGCATGGTTAAGGTATAAAATGAAAAAATAAAAGAATAACGAAAACCCGTATGAGAAAAGTACAGGTCATCAACGTAAGTGGAATTCCTGAGTCATGGGCGTGGACATCCTACAAGAGAAACTTCAACCCCACGAGAGTCTTATACATAAGAGCGGGAGGAAATGGTCAAGGCCTACTGTATAATTGTATTTATCCGCCACAATAAGATAAAAACGCATCATTAGGCGATGCTTTTGTTACTGAAAAGTAAGCCTTTTACTACTACACATGAATAATCTCTGTAAAGATTCCAATTATCTCTACCATAATCAATATAGTAGATCAAAACGAAGAATAAAGTTCAACTTGACGAGGCAAAAACACATTCTTCAAGACGCCTACGTTAATAACAGTGCCAAAGACTTGAATGAATAGAGTCAGACACAAAAATTCAATGCCATATAGCTGGATTTGAACCACGGATCTCCAGCTCTCCGTGCGGTTGCTCTAACCAACTGAGCTACTATGGCCAACATGCCGACATGACATTAAATTCTCCAACTGACTCATATGTTTCCCGGTAGACCACTAGGGTCTCTCATATTCTATGAGACACGCACCTTTTGTGCCGACTTACTATGCTTTAAGTACTTAAGTCCCAGGCTTCATAGTTAAACCACTATGTTTTTAGGTAAATTGATGGAAATAATACTTTCTTCCACACTAGGCGTGTGTAGGCTAAGGTTTGAGAGTGACTCAGTCTGACTCTACTCATTCAAACCTTAGCCCACACACGGCTAGTGCTGAAGAAATGATTATCTCCACTGCCAAAGACGTTATATTATAATCTATTTGACCATCAATTACCTTGTAGATGGCTGAGTCTAGTGTTCATTTTTTTTAATTATCTGAAAAATAAGAAACAGACATACATTTGCAATTTACAGAAATATATCTTATTTTATCTTAGTTTACTCTCCCCGTGGTGCGGGCGCTGCGGACCCTTAGCACTCGTGCTACCTCTGACGTTACTAGAGGAACCTCGGGCCGAACATTCGAGCCACTCCCTGAATGAGAGTTGTTCGAATTGGGTTGGACTCGAGGGGGCAGTGGTTCCGGATACCCGTGGGAGATCGGGTACGTCTCCGGACGGTGTTGAGGGAAGCCATTTATTCCCGCGTACTAGCCTGCATAGCTAGTAGAAGGTGTGCTACATTAGCAGGCGGCCCTACCGAGGTGTAATCGGTAGCCTTCCCCTTTGGGGTTGGCGCGCGTAAGTGTGGCGTATCCACTTTCGAGTCCATAGGACTAGTTGAGGCGCTTGTTAGTCTCTAGGTCTTGTCCTATGGAAAGCCCCACGGACGCGCTGGGCGCCCTTTCGGGACAACTCAGTACCTCCTTGGTTATCTGAGGGGAGATCAGTCTTCATTTTGTGTGGATTGGCCTGGTACATAGCTTCGAGCTTTATATATCTTAGTTACTCCATTAAGTTCATATACACGATAAGAACCACATAGTCCCATTATCAAAGCTATGTTCATAAAAAAGACTTTTCGTCATCTACTTGTGTCAAAAATTCAAATCACCTCTTGTCTAGTAAAAACTTTTACTTTCTTTGACTTGTACCCGCATGGCTTCATTTCTAAAAAGTCTTTCAGCTTCATATACTTACTAATATCCACTCCATCTTTAATCGACAATTTACATCTCAACATCGAATACTTCGAGCATAGACTACATGATTTTATTACCTGTGATTTCTCTGCAAAATATGCTAAAATCACTTACTCACTAATATTCGTAACACTTTTTGACCTCCATCATTTCTTTAAACATAAATATTTTTATCATGAATTGCAGATGACTTGTGTGTCAGCAAAATAAGATTAGCAATTCGAACTTCCTCTGGAATTTTTTCAGATATAGAACATTCGTTAGCTCAATCAGTCATTTTGACATACGGTTTACCATTTGTTACTTTTCATTTCGCTATTAAAACCCTCCAATATCGTCTTACAATAGTAAAATCACAGATATTAAATCTTTAATACTTTCATAATTCAAGTCGTTTTTTCTTAGGTAACGTATAAAATTACTTAGGGGATAAGAGAGGTTTGAGGTTTGTTACGCTCTGTAAATTTAAAACCTCGGAACTAACGACTCGGACGTTAAATATTTTTACTCGTTAATAAACATCAACTTACCTCCAAATTCCATAAATAAATATTTCGCAAATTACAATAATGAATGTCCTTGCATCGCTTATCTTTGGAGAAAAGATTTAAGGTCCTCTTTGTGCTGGAAAAGAGGTATTGCGGACCCTTAACAGATTATAAATTATATTTGCAATCCTTCTTTGTAAATGCTAGTTATTTCTTTCCGTATATTATTTGGTAGTTATTTTAAGTCCAGGGTTTTCATTTATGAAAGTTAACTTTTAACTTGCCTCAAAGCAGTTCGTGAGGTCTGGAGATCGGATAGGCTGCATCCCAATGCCCATTTTGTCACCAACAGCGTCAGTAATACCACTAAAACGATGTTGTACGAACTAAAGTCTTGTGTTGTTTAAATACGTCTTCCATTTGGCTCAAATCATTAAATGAAACAGTTTTAAAATGCAACGTGCAAGAGTTTATGAAGGAAATGAGTTAGTTATTCCAGATGCACTCAAGGCTTACCAGACAGTTCATGTAGTACACTTTGATGTAATATGTATGAGCGTTGAGTTCCCGGGTGGGAAGCAATAATGAGGAACGAAATCTCTTGCGGAAAGCAGTGCATTACTGTAGCTTAAGTGCGTCTTAAAACTTTGCCAGTTTATCTGGTGGCATCGCATAAGTACTGAAAGAAACAAACAAAAAACAATTATTTACAATAAATGGTTACTCTACAAAAATATATTTGGAAGTTAAATGTGTTTATTTCAATTAACTATACACACATTTAAATATTACCTTGGGGTGAAGAGATGTTCTTAGAAATCTATCACATTATCGGTTTATTTTAGTGAAAATAAAAACTAACCTATTTCGGTTTTGTCTTCCATATGTCAAGCTTTACATGAAATAATTATTTATAAATTATAACTCACTAATAGCATAAAATTCATTATTTATATTGAAATTTAAAATATATTAGACGAGATAATTAGAAAGTTGTCCAACTTTAATCTTTTCGGAGGTTTCTTGGAGCTGCCCATCACAGGAGGGGAAAAAACATAACTACGACCGATTTCCTATTCACTACGTGTAATGTTGATTTAATATGATGTTAGTGCAGATATTTCAGCCTAGTTTCAATAGATTTTTAACCTGTACTAGATATCCGTTTATTTAGCAGAAGATGGAACTAAATACGCAGTTAAAACTTAAACCAGCATTTCTCGATACTCAATTCTGGATACCGATGCATCATATTATACACCATTCCCGTTACTTCGATTCTCGTCACTCTACTTCTACTTTCAATACAAATTACAATGTTGGGAGGGCTGTGTAATAAAAATAAAATTAAATAATTACACATATTTAATGAGACATCAGTTAAAAGCATTATTGTTCTTTTTTAAACTCAGCATTATACTTTTATACGTTTTTGTTAAAAAATACTAGCATTTTCACTCTTTCAGGGTCAAGTCTATTTCTTTTCTGTCACCTATGTGCCTTGTTGTGCTAAATAGTATTTTAGACTAAACTGTTTCAGGTGGAATACACATGTAAATGTCGTGAGTATCGAGGTACCGCAAGAATTGAGGACCCACCCCTATTTGTAACCCTATATCCTTTTTAACCTACAAACAGGGACGCAGTTGTAGAGAAACTTAAGAACCGGATCCTTTTGTTTTCGATGTATTTTCATTACAGAAAATTACAGTCAATCTGTAACATCAATGACATTTAAATTTAGGTATGCTTAATCATTAAGTCTCTACTAAGTATTTAAAGTAAGTTCAGGATGTATTCCGTTCAGCATAAAAATTGGGTACTGATATTTTTGTAAAAGTACACGTTTTGTGGTCTCCTGAATCAAAAAACTGGTACTTAAAGGTAAAGTTATTTTTTATTTCATGCGTGAGTATGTGTGTGTCTGTGTGTGTGCGTGCGTGCCGACATGTGTTCGTCTTTGAACAGCACAACTCCAAAACGAAAAAATCAGCATCTTCCAAGAACAGCATTAGAAGATTTTAAACCAAATTCCTAGAATTCATGCTAAACTTTACAGGAAGATTCTTATGATTTTCTCATAAAGTGCCCTAAAATTTTGATTAAAATTTCTTATTTTTAAAGTATTTTCACGGCAAGTGTAATGTATAGGCCTCGATTTTTTTGGTTAAGTGCTCAGAAATATTCTTTATCTGGATGATTTTTACGTAACTTGGAAAAACAAGATTTAGAGGAAAGCATTACTGCACGAAGATTACAGATTTTTTTTTCCCTCGAGTGAGAACAATTGCACATAGATATTGTAAAGTTAATAAAAATTGTTTTGAGAATGGCCAAATCCCAGAAGAATGGAGGACAAGTATTTTATTATCTGTTTTAAAGGAGACATAAACAGATTTTAGATATTTTAGTTAATTGATGGAAATTAATCATTTCTCCACACTAGCCTATATACGGCTAGTGTGGAGAAATGATTAATTTCCATCAATTAACTAAAATAATAAGAGTTAAATGATGAAGCCTGGGACTTAAGTACTTACAATAGTAAGTCGCCACGAACGGTGTATCTCGGATGCGAGAGCCCCTAGTGGTCTACCGGGGAAATATACGAGTCAACTGGAGAATTTAATGTCAGGAAGGCACGTTGGCCATGGTAGCTCAAAGGTTAAGAGCGACTGGACGGAAACCAGTAGATCCGTGGTTCAAATCCCGGCCATGGCATTGAATTTTTCATGTTGACTCTATCCACCAGATTTTAGATAATTACAGAGGGATCAATATATTGAGTACTGGTCTTAAGATCACGAGAGCCCGCCTTGCTAGCGCAGGACGGCCGTACCATGGCTCAGTGGTTAGACCGCTTGGCTCTCACCAAGGCGGCACGGGTTCGATCCCCGGCGACCGCAAACTGAGATTTGTGGTGGACAACACGACACTGGGACGGGTTTCCTCCGGTTCCACCGGTGCTCCATCTTCATCTCATGTATCATCAGTGTCACCGCCTGCGGTGCCGTATGTAGTAAAGGCGGGCGTTAAACACTACACATTTCATTTTTCGCTAGCGCAGATGGTAGCATGTCTACCTCATGTTAAATAGGTTCCGAGTTCGAATCTCGGTCAGGACGAATTACCTGGATAAGGTTTTCTCCGGTAACCCTATGCCCCATTGACTCCGAATTCGTTTGAGCATCATTTCATTTATCGTCCGATCAGACTTAACGTTGGAGGACGTAAATAAAAATAAAAAAACAAAAGTATAAAAATCGCGAGACTAATTCAGGAGAAGCTGGCAGAACTCATAACACTTTCTCATATTCAACAATGATTTAGACGTGACAGATCCTGTAATGATGCAACATTTATAATTAAACAGCTCTCAGAAAAATATTGGAATGTAATAAACCAGCATATATGTTTTATCGATCTTGAAAAGCCATTCGATATATTCGAACTCCTCAAATTTCACTAATTTTAGACGATAATAGTGTGCCATATGGAATTATTAAACTAATAGAAAATATATATATATTTAATAGTTTAGTTAATTAAATATCCAAAGTCAATTAATACAGTAAATTCCAATAGAACGAGGCCTAAGTCCATTTCTATTCACCAGTGGTATTGATATAATAATTAAATTAATCAGCCATAAATTGGGATACAGTATGGGATATAAAAAGATTAGCACAGTATGCTATGCAGATGACGGCGTATTTGTGGCAGTAACAGGGGTAATCTGCAAAGACTTTTGTGAGAGTTCAATCATGTGTCAGAAGTTTAATGTGAAAATCTCCATAAACAAAACAAAAATATTAACCATCAGTAAAGAACCGTTGTTGTTTTGTCTATAGCGGAAATATATAGGCTATTAGTTATTATAGTACATACAGTGTATGTGATTTTAAGTGGAATTTTGCCGACATTAATCCCTGAAGTCCATCTTTTTTCCCTCATTCTCCAGATAACCCAGATTTTCGTTAACTTACATCGGCTCTGATCCCAGTTGGTGCACGTGTACTAGGTTCTACTGTGCCTATATTTTTCTCCAAAAGGAAATCTGTTTTTGCATGTCGTATTCCTAATTCTGTAATTGAAACACCTGGTGACTGTAAATATTGAGCGAAATTGCTAAAATGCTATAGATTAGAAGATCATACATGCAAAATTATACCGCTTTTTACAGCATTATGAAGTATGAAATTAAGTAGCAAAACTTCACTAATGAAATGCTGCACAATAATGGGCCGCATCTTCGTGTGAGGTAAAGTACCACATTTGTGTAATGACAATCTAGCGACCAAATGACGCCAGGATTAGCTCACTTTACAGGTACATTAGCTATGATGCTCCAGTGTTCAGAGAAAATTACTACTGGAAAAAAAAGTAAAAGCGAATTTTATAATTGTTTTGTCATCATAATCGCGCTTATCTGCTCGAGTTCTGGGAGGTAATGACACACAAGTGAGGTAAGTGAAATTAAGACAATGGAGTCAACTTAGGTGTGGCAGTATGTGACGTAACGATTATATCCAACCTGCCTTCTGGTTTTTAGTAGAATACTCCAAAACATTTGGATTTCTATACCTCGTAAAACAATTATTCATCTTAGTCAAAATTACTATCCCTAATCACGAGAATCTACTTAATCTACTAGGTTAGTCTTCTGCAGGACATGGGTTCAATTCCCGTTGTGATAGTCCTTTTATTCTTGTGTTTTCCAAAGTTGTGCTTGGTAGGTCTGAATGCTGGGAAGGATTATATAATATGGTGTATTCTACCTTGCATTTTTATATTTCAAGACCAAAATAAGTTCATTTTTTATCAAAGTATGCCCTTTAAAAGCTAAGTTTCTCAGCGTACTATTCTACGCGGCATGTTTTTTTAATTAAAAAAAGACGTGCATAGATATCGCAATAATTTTATTTTTACTGAAAGCTTGTACCTTAATCTACTTTTCTGCATAATTTGCGTGAATATTGAGGCATTTGTCATAACGTGGCACCAGTTTTAGAACACCCTCCTCATAAAATTCAGCCGCCTGACGTGTTAACCACTGTATCACAACTGTTTTGACTTCGTTGTCGTATTGAAGACGCTGACCGCCCAGATGTTTCTTCAATTGCAGGAACAAATGGCAGTCGCTGGGCGCCAGATCAGGGCTGTATGGAGAATTATCTAGAGTTTCCCATTTCCGGTACTTCAAGTTCTCTGTCACAATGCGATTCAAAACACTACAAGAATATTGAGGAAAATAGTCGCAAAATTATGAAATTGTAAAGTGTCTGTTTTCTCTCACTTTTTTGTTCACTTTCTGCACCAAATCTTCAATAAATACCGGAAGACGCCCACTCCGTTCTTCATCATGCACATTTGTGCGGCCATCTTTAAATGCTCTCACCCATTTCCTTACCATTCCATCACTCATAATGTTTTGTCCGTAAACTTCACAGATCTCACGATGAATATCGATCGGTTTTACGCCTTTAGCACTAAGAAATCATATAACAGCCCGTACTTCACAATCGGCGGCACTCACGATTGTCGGAGGCATCTTAAACACTCAGTAACTAACGTATACAATGAAGAATCAGACTGTAATGGCATTCCGCATGCGCGGAACGCCGACCGTAGAGCTGCGGCGGCGGATTCGCAAAACGGTACTGACTTAAACAACATGCTTCCTATATTAGAATGAAAGACTGGTTCATTTTACTCAGAAGCCTCTTAATCAAGCTTCGGTGCAACACCGTCATTACTTCCCTCCCAAAGGAAGCCATCCTGCATACTTTTACACCTGAAAGGATCATCGTCCCTCGTGAGTGAATCCTCGACCTCGAAAACCATGGTCATCATCATCATCATCATCATCATCATCATCATCTTCAAGGATTGGGCCCTCTGACCTGTTCCGTTCTCTTCAAGAGCCTACTGATCCTTCCAGCGTAGAGCTGGGCGTCCCACATCTCTCTTTCCCTTCGGCATATAATCTAAAACTCTTCTTGGAATTTGTTCCGCGTCCATTCTTAAAATATGAATTTTCTATTCATTTTTGTTCGTTATTATTTTACTGTTTAAATTAAAAATCACAAGCTCTTCCATTATTTTTTCGTTTCTTACGTGGTTTATTCTTTTATAACCTGCCACGGTTCTCAAAAATCTCATCTCTTCCGATTCTAGCTGTTTGCGTTTGTTCTTTGTCAGTGAACCGTATGTTAACTTTGGAACTGTCGTTATCTAATAAAATTTCATCTGTGTTTCCTTTCGTGTTTTCCTGTTCAGCGTTCTTATTATAGTCCCACACATTTGATTGAGTATCTTTAATTTTACCTCCATATACTTGTTGTTGTTTGCTACTGCTACTGTGTAGCCTAGATAGTTAAATCTATTAACCTGTTGCATCATTTTATTGTTTATAACTATTTTTACTCTTATGTTGTTCTTTCCTCTAAAAGCCATTACTTAGAAAGTCGTTATTTAGAAAACCATAGTTTAACATACCATTCTTAGACTATGGAGGACGAAATCAGAGTCGAAAAATTATGCAAACGATCGGAGAATGAGGCGTGAGATGGTGAAGTTTGCTTATAGGAATTGCCCCCTTACTTTCGGTGAGAGACGTCCACTTAGATCTGAGAGAATCCCTGTGAATTTCATCGGCTTACGAATGCAATATCTAGATATGCACATGATATAATATTAATCAGGTCCTCGAATACACACCTCGGCCTTTCCTCAGCCTGCCTGGCTTATATTCTTTTCTGGAGGTTTCCAGAAGTCCAATAACGCTGTCGTGTACACCTGTTTGAGGTCCCAATAAATACAATTACCCCCCCTGTTCTTAAAGAAGTATGACCAGAGAACGGGGTATACACCTTGCACCTTGACTCTACTTAATCTTTTGTGCAAATCACCCTCAGGAGAAATGGCAGTAGAGTCTTCAACGACCACCCTCTGGCGAGACCGGGAATTTCCAAATCGCAAGTTTCAGAGTCATCTGGGTGCCGTCGTGTGACACACAGTCCCATTATTTCCTTTAACACGAAACAGCGAAACGAAATGAAAAGAAATGGGACAGAGACCCATGGTAGAAGACACCGCTTCAGCATTCGCCATTCCGACCAGAAAAATATTAAGGAAAAATCCGTGGTCATGTGAGCGATTATTAGGGATCGTCCTTAGACCATCCGAATACGAGCCTGTCAAGTTATCGACACCATTTCACTTCTCTTCCTTACAAGGCGAACGGTCCTTGTCAGGCCTGAGCCCGTCAAAATGACTGCGAATCTCAGCCCACACAGGCAAGGCATATCGTCCAACCGACGGGGAGGAGATGTGGTCAGCATGTGGTTAGGCTTTCTAGACCAGGATTCGCTACCTATCGTAGCTCATCCAATTCCTCGCGATGCTGATGGGGCACCGTCCTATAACCGGTACTGCCCGCCATTGCCCCGAGGCTTGGATCGAGCCCGGGTGAATTCCGTAGCAGGAAACGAAAACACAACGCTCCAGCCAACTACCCACGGCGCAGGACTTCCTACTATCCTAGGTTAACAAAAATAATGATTTGTTGCTACCTTCTGACATTTGCGCGTCTAAAATTTCATAAAGTAGACTTTTTGATACGTAATATAGCCTGCTTCTTTCACCGAATTATTTCTGCACTTTTTAGCTGTGTCCTAATGATAATGTGTTACGCCTGAAGCCAAAGTGAAACTTCAGAGGTTTCTTTATGGCTTAATCCTAAAGGACTACTGCAATTGTACTATGGAGTATTGCCCATAATATAACATAAAAACGCTTGCACAAAACTTCAATTAATATGCGTCTCCTGAGGTGCCTAGATAGCACAGAATAAAATGTTTTGAACTAAAAGTCTTTTCATAAAATACCCCTGGGCAGAACTTCGGTACGTAGGTTGAAAGTTAGCTTCATAAAATTTTTAAGTCAACGGGTACAAAAGATGTCATAAGAAAGAGTATTGCTTTATTGTTGCAGCGCGCAATTATAAGTGTCCGCACGTTAAGTATCATATAACGGAATGTTTAGGACATTAGCATGACCAACAAAATCTATGCTTTGAATTTTTCAGGGAATAGCACTTGTAGTACCGTTCAATTTGAATGGATTGCAAAAATATTGGCAACTGCATTAGACAAGATCATGGTTCACAAATGCCTTCTTCTTCCTCATAAGGTTTGGGCCTTCCGATCTGTTCCGAAGCTAACAGACCTGGTCCCTCCATCTCCTCCATTGTCTTGCAACACTTCCTCTTGCTGTTCGTTCATAAAAGAAGGCTTGGATATCCTGAAGGGATGATTCGTAAAACATGTTCTTTCCATCGCTTTTGAATTCTCTCCATTTCTTCAGTATTAGTTTCTTCCATTAACTGTTCTCTTATTACAGAGTTCCTAATCATATCTCTTCTAGTAATTCCCTAAAAAATCGTAAAATGCTCATTTGAGCATTTGATCTGAGATACCAGTGTTGAGGGGTCGGCCCAACGCCTGGGATGATGAAGAGATGAATCATGGAGCAATTGGTGGAATTAAGGAGGGGGAAACCGGAAGACCCGGATGAAACCCACCCCAGCGTCATGTTGTTGATAATGTAGATATATATTATTAGTTTAGATATATTGTAGAGTCATTGCTTTATTTCTCCTCATAATTTTACCAAAATGTTGTTATATGCATTAATTTAATCTATGGTATGGTTCAATAACCTCAACCCCTACATTGGTGTTCAAAATTGATATACACCCTACATTTCCCCATCAATGGAAGCCATATAAACCTGAACCACTTTAATAGCCCATAATTTCCCTCTGAAATCTCGTTGAACTTAGAAATTTGTTTTAATTATCTCAGTGGCTCTGAGAACTGACAACACTGACAATTGTTGAAAATTGACAGTCTTAAAGTCCCATTTTCTTTGATACGACTGTAAACACTGAAGTTATTTGGGTTTCTTCAAGACATGATATCGAATTGAGAAAAGTTCATTTCCAGCAAGACTGAGTAAGGTGTCATACATCTACTGACTCCATGGAACCAGTTTCTTTGATAAACGAATAATCTCAAAACGTCTGTGGCCTCCTAGATCCACTGACCTAACCTCACCAGATTTTTTCTAAAATAGTGTGTAGAGGAGTACGCCACGGACAATTGATGTTCTCAAGGAATCCATTCGAACCGAAATAAGTAACATTGGCGAGGTACTCTCCGTAAAACTTCAGAGAATATGGTGAGACGAGTGCAAATATGTATAGATGCTGGTGGAGGACACTTCCAACATTTTCTCTGAGATGCAAGTATTCTCTCCCAAAGTTTCACGTGTGTCCTATTATTGGTTTAAAAAGTTATGACCTATTAAAATTGTTCAGGTTTATATGGATCACACTACATTTTGACTCTCCTTTGTTCCTTCTCTATCATTGGCATGTATTTAGTTTTTCTTCCAAGACTCTCATATTATATCTTTTTCTTATTCCATTCAATTTAGTTAGTAATTTTGCAGTTCCACTTCAGTTTCTGCTAATAATGTCTGGTCAACTGCAAAAAATTATTGTGTTGATAGTCATATTTTTTACAGTCATCCCTTTTGGTTTAAAGGTTTCTCTCCATTCTTGTATAGGTATAGGTTGAAGTATAGGTATGTACTGTGTATGACCTATGCAAAAAAGGTATAGGTATGTCCTTAAGGTACAGAAATCATACCAATACAGGTAAAAATCTTAATTGTTTTGATCTGAAATGTCTAATTCTTGTAGTGTTCTCAAATTAATAGATTTTACTATCTTTTTTCTCCCGGCGTGCAAGTAATACTGAATTTACGAGCCATCACATAGGAATTAGCTCTAAAAATATTTAAATATTTCTTAAGATTATGTACTTATAAGGAAATGTAAAATAAACCCATTTTAAAAAATCTTTATTAAAGTAAAGGAGATAGAAGGGTAAGTCCTTTAAGGCAGTTTGTGCTAGAATGAGTAGCAATAACCTTATGAGTGCAACATCAGGTGTTTTAGAAGATTGTACTTTTTGTATTTGCCCGAAGTACAATTTTTATTATAAAGATTTAAATCTGAGCTTTCAATTACATTGTGATATTCCTGGCAGTTGCTCAAGGAAAACGTGGTTCCGCGGAACATTCTTTGATGAACCATACCTTACGTAGAATCTTCAAATCAGTGTTACCGCTACTGGCAGGTGCTACTAAGACAGTAAAACTCAAAGCTATAAGTGATACCAGTGCACTAAACCAGCACTTTTTATTAGAAAACCCAGAATAACAAGATTTCGCACTCACTGTCTGCAGATTGAAGTCGGGCGGCAGTGTTTGTGCACTGGACGCCCACTGGCGATAGATTGACTTGTTTAACTCCTGCCCCAATGTATCTGTCATCATGTCATGAAGCGATCCGCAAGTAATCTGGTTGCTGGAATGCCTGTTTTTATGGTGCTGCCTGACTTCGTGTATAAGGAAACTTGATCTGAGCTTAGCACTTCCAGACCCCTCTTGATTACAGCCCCATGACTATCAAAACCTGCGATTCTTTGATGTAACGTGCGGCATAATAAAAATCGTATCTCTATTTACCAAACAGCTTCAAGCGCCGGGTGCGGTGTGTCCTGGAAAATTCGTTACGGTACTGATATTGATTTATATTAATAGATCAACATCTATATGCTCTTGTGAACAACAAAGTGAATTTAATGGTTATAGATCTACACTGACAACCTTTGGTTTACATAAAACAAATCTAAGTGTGATGGTTCTGTGGTAACGTGAGAATCGCATTCGAAAGTCCAAGGCTCGATTCCCGGTAGCCACCCACTCTCGGGAAGGGCAAAAGTAAAATACTCCAATTTCCTCAGTTCTTTCATGTTACAGGTTGACTTGAACTTCTCTGTACGTCGACGGAGGGTAGATGGCGCAGAGGCTTGCAATTTGAAATACTTCTTGGTTTAATCGAGGTTTGCATTCAAATCTCCTCTGAGGGGGATCTATCCCTATTTCCCGCTGAAAGGAAGTCTACGAGGCACCGCTGCAGAGGTTTGGGCAGGTTGAACACCAACAAGCCAGCTGGTTAATCCTTGATTCAAATACCTTGCGCTGTCGTGTATATCTCCGCGTACCATTATGTTCCCCTTTCCCCTAATTGGCTAATGCTTTTCGCGCAGCAGGCGTTGCTTTCGCACCACGTGGAAACCCACAGTAATTGCCAAAAAGATAGATATAATCATGCAGATAAGGGTGTCAAAGGCATGCAAAAGTACAAGTTTATAATGAAACTCTAGTGATACGTTGAATGGTAACGTATGACAAATCCAGTTCAAAGCAAGGTCAGCGATAAAGTTCTGTCACCAATACCGATAAACGCACCTGCTATTGCCAGCCCTACCCAGAGGCAGATTTGAAGCAAAGGACCCTCCTCTTTATTTCATGTTAAGAATTAACATGCATTCCAGATAAATTAAATCTCTTAAGTAATATATTTAATTCATACAGTTATGAAAATATAAATTTGACAATTCCCTTCGAACATATTAAGATATATCATCATTTTTACGGTACAACAGTCTATACCATGACAGCCGAAAATGAGAGGTGATTAGGTCACGTGAGCGTTAAGGGATACGAGACAAGGAAACAAGGATTAAGCCTGTAAATTTTTAAGGAACAATGTGTATCCCAGTCCTATGAGCTGGACGGTCGTACGTCTCCTGTTGAATTGACAAAATGTACCTATATTAAGTGTGTTTAATGTGTAATGTGTTTCAAATATTAGGAGTGCCTATACGGATCTCTTGTACCTGTAATTCTGAAAGGAAACGAGGGGCGAGAAAACAGAAGGCGTAGGGTGGCCGGATCCAGCAGTAATGACAGAAACTCCCTGGTGACAACTCATATTACCGAATTCCCTCCTCCCTCCAGGTTTCACATAGGACACATATCACATGGAGCGCTTGGAGATTACCCCAGATCTGGAGGTGGAAGGTTTGCGGAGATCATAATCCCTGACATGCAACGCCGAGACTTCCGTTGCCACAAAATTGAAACAGCCAAGCATAAGAACATAAAGCGAAGTGAAGTGGAAGGATAAATGAAGTAAAATAGACAGGAAATTCGAGTACTGAAACTAGTCTTCCCAACATTGGCCCAATGACCCTGGAAAAGTCCCGGAAAAGCTCAAAGGTTCAGAAGGTTGGCCGCTGGGATTAAAACTATGACCTATGGAATGGGTAAATTATGTCAATGAGATAACTTAACTTTAAAGAAATGTGTTGCAACGATTGGTGTTGTCCAATCAGAACGAGAGTTCTTTAGTAGTTATGGCGACGTAGGACTCAAAATCAATAATCATGGTAAGAAGGATTTAAATCGCCAATTCTTGATCCTGGAACGTCGGATGTGAAGAACGTAAATTGTAATACTTTGAGTGGAAAGTCGGAATTCATCATGGATAAGAGGAGTATTGTAATTAAAATATAATTAAAAGATTGCATAACTTTAAATTGGAAATAACTTAATTATTTCGCAATTGTGTGGAAAGTTAACTTCCTCGCTCTATACCACACTCTGAATCCAGAGTTCCCAGGTTCTACTGACTTGAACTACGCCAGAGAACATCCAGTACTTCCAGAATTATCATCTTCCCTTTTCTCCACATACCAATATGTATCATGTTGTTACATAAGGCACCGCTTCGTGGGACACTATAATTCATCATCCCATGACTTCATCATCAGAATTTCTCATCTCTCCATCGCATATGTAATGTTATGTTAATATATATGAGTCATTCGAAAATTAGTGACAACATTGCCTGCATTTCGCACTATCAGCGGTAAATCATGTAAGCTCATAAGAATGAAAAATAAGAGCATCTAATGCTTGTTCGCGGTGAGTTTGAAGACAGTAATCTGTGTCGTGTCGTGGCGGAGTGACCTAAGGCAGCATGCCTTGGCTCCTGGTCACGGAAAGCGGCCTGGTTTCGAACTCATAGGGTATAGGGCCGGTGCCCACTCAGCTTCATTAGGAGCTATTCCAGGTAAGCGGCCCTGGTCACGAAAACAAACATTCCGGTTGGGGGATGCCGCGATGCTCACCGCATCTCCTACCCGTATTGGTTGGATGATCGCCCACCTCTACTTAACATAAGTGAGCGTGAGGTCGGCAGTTGGGTTGGTAGGCATTGGCCCTCTTAGGGCTGTCGCGTCAGGGTAAAAAAAATATTTAGTACAACATTTTTAGAAAATTTAAATTGTAGGCTGTTATCCTTATGTTTAGTAAATGCGAACAAAGATGCTTTATTAAAATTCAGGGTGCAAGAGGTAATTTTTTGTGGTAATTTACGTCCTCCAACTTTGTCATATCGGACGATGAATGAATTTGGTGAAATGATGCTCAAATGAGTCCGGGGTCCATGGAGCTTAGAGCTACCTGCCATTCGTCCTTAAGGATAAGGGAAAACCCCGAGAAAACCTTATCCAGGTAACTCGCCCTGATCCAGATTCAAACTCGGGACCTCTTGAACGTGAAGCAGACATGCTGCCATCTACGCTACCGAGGCGGGCTTGTAAGAGGTAACAATGCCCGACAATACCATACAGAATTATTGGAAACTTGTGGTAGACAGGCTTTACCACATCGTACCGTGGCTAGGTGGGCGAATGCATTTGTTAGAGGAATGGAAGACGTTCATAAAGAACGTGGAGTTGGCAGACGTTGATGGTGCTCGCTCTCACAAGTCAGCCCCTGTTAATTTACTTCGCTGGTGGAACTGGGGAATTCTGGAGCATCCTCCTTCTCCCCAGATATGAGCCCATATGGTTTCGACCTTTTCGCAAAACTGAAATTAACACTTAGAGGAGATCGTTTTAGAAACAGACAGGCAATTATAGCAGTAGTAGAGCATTCTGTTCGAATATTAGAACAACAAGACGCTGAAGATAGCATCCGTCTGCACCCTGATGTTTGGAGGGAAGTTCTTCATTATGGAGGAGATTACTTCTCAGCACTGCAATAATGTGGCTGCTCCAAAAATGTTTTATTTGTTGTTAATTCAAATGTTGCCACTAATTATTGAATTATTTCAATTTTGACACTTAAATCTTGCATGTGTATGTGTAAACTGCCCAATTTCTTCTGACAGTCTTGCTGTAATTTCATTTCTCTGATTATTAAAAAATTAAAAGAATTTACAAAGCCTTTCAGCTTCAATACGAACACATTCTAATTATAAAGTTTCAATTTTAAACTTTCTAATTATAAATTTCTTAATGAAATTTTGGTTAACATAAGCAGTAGATAGTTTTATTGACATTACGTTAATTTAGATTAAGTAAATGTGGATGCAATTAAAATTGTAATTATATTAATGGGTTGACTATATATTTTAATAAAAGATATACTCACAAAGAAGACCTTGAGTTACAGTTGAGAATTCCAAGGAATTTAAAAAAATAGTTGTTACTTCAAAGAATAAAAATAGTTCCAGCAACCGCAGAGTATAAGAACCAGAGTTGGTTGTATTTTATTGGAAGTAATAATCGCAGATGTCCATGATGTAACACTTCAGCAAACGAAATCATTAGTTTAATAAGCAATAATTAATTTTTGTTTCTTCATTTGCCAATGGTCAATTAATGAACATATATATTTAATGCTTGATAATGCAGTGGCAAAAACTCCGAATAATTTTTATTCTATCATGTTATACCTATACAAACAGGTGTTTTAACAATATGTACACTTATTTTTTCAACAAGACTATTTACTCTATTACGATTTAGGATGTATGTAAAAGTAATGCAAATAAATAGGACTTCAGAGGATATTCTCAGATAATACAAGAAAACGCCACATTTGTCTTGAAACAATTTTAAACTTACGTGTTCAGGAGACCAAAAAATATGATTTTGGGTTGTTGCTCGAGAACCTTTGAAATTTACATAAATATTTTTCATGTTACATATTAAAAAAGGATAAATGTAGACCTAGTAAGTGCACATTTTCTTTCGTGGGGTTTATATTCATCTTTATAAAGTCCATATAAAGTTGGATTTGTAGAGATTTTGCAGCGTTTCAAGAGAGGACAAAGTATAGAAGATAATGTGAAGTATTTAAAGCTATTTTAACTCTCTCTTTTACTTTTATTTTAAAGCAGTTATTTTCTTTGTGCAACTGTGCGCAATGAAACCACATCTGCCACCATGCTGGGCGAATTGTTTCTATGACCTCCGGTAGGAAGGATGAGGCGAAGGAGACAGAGGGTGGCCGACTCACGACAGTACAGAGGGCAGGGTCCCTACAGTTGATTTGGGTATATACTTCCCCCGACAGGCCAGGTCAACGAACTCGCTCCCCACCAGCGGGGTGGCAATGAGCCCAGCAGCCGAGCCCTAATGGTTAAAAGGCAGGACATCCGAGCCCCAAAGGTCCCTGGCTGGCGGTCCCGAAATGGTTCCAGCAGAGGAGTGGAGACCGGCAACCGACCTACCGGAGGAGGAAGCAGTTTTCCTCAGAGCCTATCATCCTGCCGTGCACCGCCGAGACACCCGCTGACACTTCTATCCTGAAAGAGACCACGAGATGAAAGATGATATGAAATGATAATGGAGATGAAATTGAGGGACAAGAAATTTGGGGGATGTAATTAACCTACCCAGCATTCGCCTTTTTTGTTGTAATTTACGTCCTCCAACGTTAAGTCATATCGGACGATGAATGGATTGGTTGAAATGATGCTCAAATGAGCCCGGGGTCCATAGAACTTAGAGTTACCCAACATTCGTCTTTCAGGATAAGGGAAAACCCCGGAAAAAACCTTATCCAGGTAACTCACCCAGAGCGAGATTCGAACTCGGGACCTCTTGAACGTGAGGCAGACATACTACCACCATGCTACCGAGGAGGGCAGCATTCGCCTAGTGACCCGGGAAAATCCCCGAAAATACCTATGGGCCAGGTAGTCGGCCACGGGAATCGAACACGGACCTCCGGAATGCGGACCTCAGATGAAACCGCCTGAGCCATCCCGCTCGCTGAGGCTATGTGTATCCACCTGGATACTCCTGACCAACATGCCCGTACCTTTCAACTCCTTTATCATCATCATCATCATCATCATCATCATCATCATCATCATCATCATCATCATCTTCATCATCATCATCGTCATCATCATCTGTTTAGTGTTGAAAGACCAGGTGACAATATCCAGCGTGTTGCGGCTGGCCGTTGATGGTTAGCATTGTGAAGGTTTCTCCGGGACATCCATCAAACCGTTAATGGACCCAATATATGTTAGCTACTTCCCTTATGTGACACAAGGGGCGCTGGGAAGAAGGGCTTCTGGCCAGCTGATCACATCAAATACGATCAATCAGAAATCATGCTTGAGCACGACTTCTCCAGAATCTGGTCACTATTTCTCCCCTGGTCTACCCCTCACAGGGTCAGTGGTCTTCATACAAAGGCTCGCATTGACGTTTGAGACCCTGTGATATGGGAAGTTACCCCTATTGCATCATAATTTAGTATCTATTCAGAAGTTGCTGACATGTAGTATACAATAATTCCTATACTTTACATCTGCTAAAAAGAGTCATATTAAATATCAACCTTTCTAGCGTAAGAAATGATTATACCCTTGAAGGTCAGACGTTACTTGTATGCAACTAATTTCTCAATGTTCTTTATTTTTTCTCGCCTGTCGAACAAACATTGCTTTTGCCGAGTATAATATTTCTGTAGAAGAGACTATTATCGTCATTAGATCCAGTTTAGAGCGCTAATAAAGCTTTATAAAACTACTTACCAGCATTTTGTATTATACTTATTTTCAGCTGCCATAGTCACGTAGCCACTTTCTATTCCACGCTCAGCACCTGTCCACAGAGATCCACATTTTTAAACCATCATCCATCTGCTTAATACTCCACGCCCAGCTTCTGAATTTAAATAAAAATTGCCCCAGTTCTTCAGAGCAGACCCCCAGTAAATAATACTTCATTATAGTCCATTAAATTGTTGTCTGTCTTAGTTACATGACTTTCTCCAGTCTAAAATGCTACCTAACCCAAATTTACATTCACAGATATATTGTGCACAAGGGCCACTTGAATTGTTGTATACCGCATAGTTCCCAGATGATTGTGAATAAAAAAATATATGCTGATATGCATTTACAAAGATTTGTTTATTACATGTTTCCTTATGTACAAATCTCACGTTCAAGAGGTCCCGAGTTCAAATTTCGGTCAGGGTGAGTTATCTGGACAAGGTTTTTTTCCAGGGTTTTCCCTTATCCTGAAAGACGAATGTCGGGTAACTCTAAGCTCTATAGATTCTGGGCTCATTTGAGCATCATTTCACCCATTCCATTCATCCTCCTATATGACTTAACGTTGGAGGACGTAAAATTAAAAAAAAAAAAACAAAAAAAAAACGGATGTACAAAAGTTGACCAGGGGAAGGCTGTTATGTGCCCTAAGCGATAGTCAAATATTTCAGGCACAGGCCGCAATATTATGACTTCGAAAGTTCTATTTCCTTTTCAAGGTTAAGGAGAGAAAGCTACTAGTAATCACCCATTTGAAAACAAAGTGAATATTTCAAAAGTAAAACAAATAATGGGGAATATTTTAGAATGTATTAAATCCATAAAATAAAGGGTCCTTCAACTAGTGTCCTATCTTTGAACTTAAATAATATACTCCTATACGTAATACAGGTTAATTTCTTTTTTTTCTATTATTATTATTATTATTATTATTATTATTATTATTATTATTATTATTATTATTATTATTATTATTATTATTATTATTATTATTATTATTATTATTATTATTATTATTATTATTATTATTATTATTATTATTATTATTATTATTATTATTATTATTATTATTATTATTATTATTATTATTATTATTATTATTATTATTATTATTATTATTATTATTATTATTATTATTATTATTATTATTATTATTATTATTATTATTATTATTATTATTATTATTATTATTATTATTATTATTATTATTATTATTATTATTATTATTATTATTATTATTATTATTATTATTATTATTATTATTATTATTATTATTATTATTATTATTATTATTATTATTATTATTATTATTATTATTATTATTATTATTATTATTATTATTATTATTATTATTATTATTATTATTATTATTATTATTATTATTATTATTATTATTATTATTATTATTATTATTATTATTATTATTATTATTATTATTATTATTATTATTATTATTATTATTATTATTATTATTATTATTATTATTATTATTATTTTGGAATATAAGTAATGTCATTACAAGTGGAAGTGAACATTGTTAAGTGACCGCCTCAACTTCGATTGCGCGTATATAGTTGACCCATTCTTCCATAACAGAATAACGTAAAATAACTCCAACTTCACAAATAACACGCTTGATGTTATTCATAAGATCATTTTCTGGCTTGTAGGCATAAACTCGATATTTAACATAACCCCAAAAGAAGTAATCCAACGGCGTTAAATGACATGATGTCGGGGGCCAGTTAACATTACCACCACCACGGGGAATGATGAAGCTTCTGAACGTCTCCTTTAAAAGTTCGATTGTTTCGAGAGCAGTATGATATGGTGCCCCATCTTGCTGGAATCAAGATGTTTCTGAGATTTATACTATCCAATTGAGGCTAAAAATAGCCCCTTATAAGAGTCCTGTATCTTTGTCCATTGACGGTTAGAGCTTCTCCATTTTCGTCTTGGAAGAAATGTGGACCTATAATTCTACCATACCAAAGTCCAAGTACACAGTAATTTTTGGGGGATGAAGTGGTCGTTCTTTAATTTGCATTGGTTATAAATGCTCCATCAGCAATTTTGTTTGTTAACAAAACCATGCACCCAATTGGCTTCGTCGCTAAAAATGATTTTCCGACAAAATTCCGGGTCAGCTACCAATTGCTCCATAGCCCAATCAGCAATTACAAGGCGGAACCTATGGTCATTGGGCTTTAGTTCTTGAGTTAACACTATTTTGCAGGCTTTCAACTTCAAGCGCAGATGCAGAATTCGCGAAGTTGTGGTCGGCGAAAACTCCAATTCTTGCACTCAACAAGCAATTATTGTTTAGTACCACTCTCGCGTACACTCAAGAACGGCGCCTATATTCTCGTTGGAGCACTCACTTCGATTACGTACAAGAGTTCCTTGATCGCTGATAGAACCACTTCTTACAAATTTATCGATCAAACGCCCTATTATTCTCTCCAGGGACGATTATGCACACCGTAAATTTCCACAATACACGGAAGGATTTTTAATACATTTTCACAATTTCTACGCGTTTCTGAATGATGTAACTTTTATGGCTATTTATCAATAATAGCTGCAAGGACAATGAAAATAAATGACTGCTGGAATTCAATAACAACGGCAGCTATCAACTGTTAAAAACAGAACACACTTGTTGAAAGACCACTCATATATGTTATAGACGGTTCTTTTAACAACATTTATATGTTAATGTAGTGAGATGTTATTTTATCTCTAAAAGTTCACAATTTATTAAAACTTATACAATACATAGCATATATCTGAAAAATAAGTCAAATATACCATAGTTTAATCAAATTGATGGAACCGCTTTTAATAAATTCAAAATGCTCAAAGTAGCTAAGGGTGAGAGCATTGACTTAATATTTTTCGTGTTCAATACTTAGAAGACGGTGACGTAAATAAGTAATATTTAATTGGTTTATCGTTTTTAAGTTTATTCATATACTTCCAGGGAGTTAATTCTGTAAAGCTTTTTCGGTTCAGGGTTTTATAGAGATATAATTCCGGTTAAATCTGGACACCGAATTATTGGCTGGAATGTAAACTTTCTCTACCTTCGCTACACATTAAATAATGCTGCAACACACGACAATGGAAAAAATTAATGGCAAATTTAAATTTCGTATTACAACTACTGATAAGGAAAATGCGCCTTTATTTAGTGCATTACTAGCATTATTATGCTGCAGTGGTGGTGATTGTGGTGGTTACAGGTTTTATTCAACTATTGGAGCATACTACATACATACTTCAATACTTAAATTGAGTATTTCATAGCAATACACGCTAGTATACACTTTTTCAGGGCATAAGTTGAATTACATAAAATATATCCTTTCGAATACACCAAAACATGAAAGATCTAGGTTTGTTTGAATCTTGAACCTCAATTATTATTGTTCAACAAATTATACAGAAAACTTATACTCCAGTTTTCGTCAGAAATTCTACACAAATATTTCAATAAGGTCATTGAATATTTATTTTTGCACTTCTAACACTTGTCATTTTCTAATTTCAAGTAGTGGTAATACAGAATACTTGTAAATTTTAATTTTCTGTTTGAGTATTTCTTCTTCAGTTTCTTTAATGTTACATTTCTTTAAATAGTACTACATATACAACTTCATTAGTTTGTTCATTTTATCAGATTTGTAGACATAATGCAAATAAAGCTGTAATATATCTCTATACAAAATTCCTCACTGTTATGAACATTTAATAAAAATAATAATTCTGACTGGTCGAAACTTATCTAAACGTTTTGTGATTTAATGCTTCATCACATTGGAGATACAAATACGGATATTTAATAACCAATGTTTTCCTTAATTCAAATTATTTCTCACCTCTACAGATATGTCACCTCTACGCCCAAATTATATTAATTTGTATGCGATACTAGTAGTGCTGATGCTCATTTAAAGTCTTTTCATAGACAAACTGTTATAAGTTCTTGAAAATACATTGATAACATAAAGCCAATGTGTTGTTCGCAAATCCAAACCGAAATTTGGACTTAATTTAAAATTGGTATTTACGGTACTGGTGCTGTTTTGGTTGTGTTTCCATTTCGCATCCTTTATTCTAGTGTTGGAGTATCTTGACATATCTACGAAATTGCTGCCTAAATTAAACAGCATTGTTTACATATTTCCTAAGAAGTGGTTTTTAGCCTCGAACATATTGTTCTTAATAAACAGGACGTCCTTTACAACAGGATGCAGAATAAGTGACACTTTTAAATTAACTGTAAGGTCCATTTTCGCCTGAATTGTACTTGTTATGAAAGCATGTTTTTAAGTCATTACCGTTTTGGAATTAAAAAAAGACGGGCATAGATATCGCAATAATTTTACTTTTGCATGAAAGCCTGTACCTTAATCTACTTTTCTACATAATTTCCGTGAATATTGAGGCACTTGTAATAACATGGCACCAGTTTTTGTATACCCTCCTCAAAAAATTCTGCCGCCTGACGTGTTAACCACTGTATCACAACTGTTTTGACTTCGTTATCGTCTTGAAGACGCTGACAGCCCAGATGTTCCTTCAAGTGCAGGAACAAATGGTAGTCGCTGGGCGCCAGATCAGGGCTGTATGGAGGATGATCTAGAGTTTCCCATTGAAAAGATTTGATGAGATCTCTCAAGGAAAGTCAATGCACTGCCTAAACGTTGGGTTTTGTTCAAATCCGTCAACCTTTTCGGAAACCGACGTGAACACAATTTCCGGTACTTCAAGTTCTCGGTCACAATGCGATACAAAACACTACGAGAATATCGAGGAAAATAGTCGCACAATGATGAAATTGTAAAGCGTCTGTTTTCTCTCCCCTTTTCGTCCAGTTTCTGCACCAGATCTTCAGTAACGACCGAAGGACGCCCACTCCGTTCTTCATCATGCTCATTTGTGCGGCCATCTTTAAATGCTCTCACGCATTTCCTTACCATTCCATCACTCATAATGGTTTATCCGTAAACTTCACTGATCTCACGATGAATATCAATCGGTTTTAGGCCTTTAGCACTAAGAAATCGTATAACAGCCCGTACTTCACAATCGGCGGTACTCACGATTGTCGGAGGCGTCTTAGACACTCAGTAACCAACGTATACCATGAAGAATCAGACTATAATGGCGTCAGTGCGTAGACAAGAGATGTAGGTAACCAGCGCGCATGCGCGGAACTCCGACCGTAGCGCTGCGGCGGCGGAATCGCAAAACGGTACTGACTTAAAAAACATGCCTCGTACTTTGTTAGAGGAAGGAAATATTTTTCTTTTGTGCTTAATTTACGTCCTCTACATATTGGGCGATAAGCGAACATATGAAATGATGCTCAAATGAGCCTGGGATGCTTAGAGCTTAAAGTTACCCGACATTCATCTTTCAGGGTAAGGAAACTACCCCCCCCCCCCCAGGAAGAACCTTATACAGCTAACTCAATCTGATCGAGATTCAAAATGCGACCTCTTGAACCTGAGGCAGACACGTTACAGAGGTGGGCAGTTAGGTTTAAGAGAGCATAGGTCGGCTCTGAGTGGCTTTCATCCAAATATAACAAATTTATATGACAAATTTTATTTCTTGAAGATGACAGAGAATTTGAAGTTACAGAATGCTGCTAGGAACGTTCCAGTCGTTGATTCATATGCAGGGGCGGTTTCTGAGGTAGTGCCGCTGTGCCATGGCACCATGTGTAAGAAAGCGAAAGAAAGAGAAGTGTATAAGTATTGCGCAAAAGGAATTGTTTATGAGTAGTTGCTCCCTCGTTTGAATAGGCGCGTTGAACGCCAGCGCTCTCTCTTGGTTGTTTTCCGTAGCTTGGTGCCGATTCCAGAATGGCACCGTCTACGCTCATAAACGCCTGTGTTAGGGCTAGGGGCTAAGATGTCTGCTTATACACGGCTTCTTATGGAAGAAAGTCAAAGAAGGTAGTGCCGGGATTTCTCTGGCGCATAACTTACGCTTTGCCCGTTAGAGTGCAGTAAAACACGGGACTTCAGAGAACCACGATCCTGCCACCTAGCGAAAGACAATGGTAAGAATACATTTCGCGCTATACGTTCCTTTAACGCAGTATCACCATCCTACTCCAAGCTAATGCTGAGGAACTTCAAAACGCAAATTAACGCTTAATGAAATCAGTTGCAGAAACACATAAATATAAATAAAATTAATTGGGTTTCAATGTGAATATAGTATTAGATTTTAAAATTTAGAGACAGTATTTCAACATGTGCATATTTCACAGCAGCAGTTCAGTTGGTACAACATAAAACCAGCGCGTGCAGCATGTGTTGGACACATGTTTTCAAAGCAATAGTAGAGTAGTTCTGTATGTGCTCCTGTAATGCTGTAGTTCATCGTGAGTACGAATTTTTAAAACAGTGTTCAGTGTTTTTTCATTAAGTTAAAATTCACAGTAAAATTACGAACATGAACAAGGTGAGTGAATTACTGAAAACTTCATTTAGTAACAGGACTGTAAGTGAAAAAATTCAGATAAAAACAATGGGTAGGCCACTCCCGAATCTGAATCTGCAGCAGCACACAAAAAATCGATGCCGTAAGTTTAATCCGGGTATTTATCAAAAGAACAAATGGATTTGCGGCTGTGATGAAAACAATGCAGTGTTTTGTTTTCCTTGTGTGTTATTTGGGGGAGATGTCCATTGGTGTAAGACTGGAATAACTGATATTGGGCATTTGTGGTCTAAAATGAAAGTGCATGAAACATCGAAGCGAGACATGGACAATGTTCTGAGTCTTTCATTTCTAGGCAAAACCAATATTCAGGACAAATTAGATTCGCAGTATAGGCAAACAGTCAACAGCCATAACAAACAAGTAGACAAGAACAGGTAGATATTGAACTTAATTATAAACTGTATTCGGCTCTGTGGTGCTTTGGAGCTAGCTCTTAGGGGCACGATGAATCTGACGCCTCTCAAAATAAGGGGCTTTTCATGAGCTCATTCAGTTTAGTGCGGAGTTGGATAAAGAACTTCAAGTGCATCTCAGTCAGTCATCAGTATTCAAAGGCATTTCTAAGACTGTTCAAAACGAACTCCTGCAGTGCATGTTGGAAGTGTATCACGAGGAAGTGCGCAAAGAAATAAAGCGTGCGGATTATGTTGCAATAATCTCGGATGAAGCCACTGATGTGTCTTGCGAATTTCAGGTGGTTATTGTTTTGCGATACATTGTTTATGGAAACCCCGTTGAAAGATTTTGGAATTTTGTTAATCCAGAAGGTCAGAATGCTCAGTCTATCTCGGAGTGTATTCTGAAAGAAATCGAACCCTTAATTGGAGATGACCGAGCAAAACTAATAGCTCAGAGTTACGATGGTGTAAACGTTGTGAGTGGCGAGTCAAACGGAGTACAGAAATTAATAAAAGACAAATACCCAAATGCGCATTACATTCATTGCTATGCGCACCAGTTAAACCTTATAATGTCTACTGCAGCCTCAATTAATCGCAAAGCCCGCATCTTCTTTGCACATCTTTCAGGCATTTCTTCTTTCCTTTCAAATTCGCCACAAAGATCGAAAGTTTTGCATAGCATAATTCAGAAAAGGTTACCCCGTGTGTCTCTCACAAGATGGAATTACCATTCGCGAGTAGTAAAGGATATTTATGAAAACAGGAAGGAGCTTATTACTGTCATGGAAACGATTGAAACGAGTGAGAATATAAAATTACACTCTACTATTGAAAAAGCTGGTTCATACAAACAAAGACTGCAAGATAGAGAATTCATTTTCTGGCTATCGTTTTTCTATAAGATAATGCCTCATGTGGACATACTTTTTAATCAATTTCAAAAGAAGACAACTGAACCAACCAAGGTAAAACAGGACATTCATAACTTTGAAACAATAATGCAAAACATCAGAGATGACATTGACTCCATCATCAGTCAGGTTAGTTTTGAAAATGACGAAACAATGCCTTACAAGAGAGCAAGGGTTGATGATAATAACAAAAAGCAAGATGCTTTGGAGGTGTGTGTGGCCATCATTTCTGAAATAAAATCACGTTTTCAGTTCACTGGGCACCTAATTGCAACCAACTCATTTGATGTAAGCCAGTTTGACAATTATGTAACACATTTCCCAGACAAATATCTTGAAATTACGGACATATATACATTTCTGGAGAAAAGAAAGTTGAAGGGAGAGCTTCAAGTGTGCTATGCTAGGCCTGAGTTGAGAGCAGTTTCCGGTGCGGTTCCGTTCCTTTCGCTGATTCTAGAGGATGAACTCTGTGCTACTTTTGAAGAGACTGTTAAAGTTTTGAGACTGTTAATTACTATGCCTATCTCGACATCAGAAGCTGAGCGGTGCTTTTCAATGCTCAAGAGGATTAAAACTTTTCTACAAAACACAATGAAAGAAGAGCGATTGAGTGCCTTAGGAATGCTGTCCTGTGAAAAGCTGTTCGTGTGCAAAATTGACAATTTCAATTCAAAGGTGATAGATTTATTTGCCAACAAGAAGGAGCGACGAATGGATTTTCAATACCGTTCCTACTAATTCATTTGAAGCTGTCTTCATAAAGTCATGGAGTTGCTGCTTTCGGTGAGTGCAATGCTTTTAATTTTTAAAAGTTAGTAATTTCATTAAACCATTTTTAAAAATTCAGATTACTCATTTTGCAGTGAAAAATTGCGTCTTGTGTGTGTGCGTGTGTGCTCGCTCGTATGTGTTTGTGAGTGTGAGACAAAGATTTCTCGAGTTTGTTTCGTTTGATTTCAGCGTGAGAAAAATTATGGCTAAAGCAATAACAATAACTGTCTATCACGAAATCGTACACGAACGCTTCGTATCACATTCTCCATGAACTGTATTATCAAACTTTTACTGTACTCGTTACACCTGTGCGTAACAAGAGTACGGATGTAATATATATATATTTCCCTTTCCCTGTACGTTCTGTATGGTACAGTATATTATAAAATAGGTTGGATTACTGATAAGATTACCTAAATCGTTCGTAATTGGTGCACATATTTATATTTTCACAACCCTTATTTATTTATGGCACCATCAATACAGTACCTCACCGGCCGCCCCTGTTCATATGTCTACTGAAATTATGAGGCAAAGCCTGACACCAATGCATTATAAAATAAGGGAGAACCAGAACTATCTCTTTAAGCGAACGGTTGGCTCAGGTGATAGCGTCTGTGCACCGCGTTCAGTGGACCGTGAGTTAAATTACTGAAATCGACCTTCCTCATTAACTGTAGGAGTTCTTTTCGGGCTGGTAGGCAAATTATGGGAAGAATACCTGTATCTCAAAAATTTCCTGACCCTGTCATTGCCCTACGTCAAGCTTCCTGGTTGACCACTTCAGGCCTCCAAAACATTGGTGTGTTCGGGATTGCATTGCAGGGAATGACCTCTCTCCAAATCCTGGTCTTGCAGATCGGCGGAGATCTCTAAACGCCGGGCCCCTAAGGGCCTATATAAGAGCGCACGGGAATACAGAACTTCAGTTACTCCTCTTCGGTCGTCTTTCCTCATGTCTTAAACCCTTAGTGTCCTCTCATATCACCCTTCCCTTCTCAAGGGGGCGCTCTATGAGCCGTATATGCATAAAAGTCTACCCTCTGAAGCTCATACAGTGATAATCGCAGTCGAAGTTTTGACGTTGCTATGCACATGGAAGCCTTTACTGCTTTTTACAATGAAAACTTGCTTCTGTTTGTATGCTGTTTATATATACACTCAAATATTTGTATATCAATTCTTACAGATTGGTGGCAACCATTAATATGTTATTAATTTTATTCATTACTTGCTAATGCACTTTCGTTTTATTTAATTATTTTATAACGGCATCTTTTGAGTTTTCAGTCGGCTTACAAGACACGACATGACATGTATTGATTTGTAGTAATGATAAGCGAGGAGTTGAACATTAGCAGCTGACAGCTGTTTCACCTTTTGCATAACCTCTGTTAAGCATGTTTTTCCCTGTATGGTCTGTAACAGGCGTGTGTGGGCGTATGCCATGTACGATACTTTGTGGCAGTTTAAGGGCCAAGGTTGTGGTATAAGTAATTTTTTTTCTATTGTTATTCATCTTTCACGCAGCTCATGAGTCGGTACATAAATGCTTCATATGTATGCTTTATTACTATATTTATTTTAAATGTTACTAACAGCAAAGTTATTATCTGTGACTGAAATAAAAACATAAATAAACCATGTTAGACATGAAAGTAATGGTGAAGAAATAAATTATGTCCAGTGGTTAACGAAATATGAATAGAGCAAAGAATTGTGAGCACAAATTATATGCAGGATGCATCTGCCTTTGTGACTAAATAATTTTTCAAATCTCCACCTTGAACACTTATCTCAATAGTTAACTGTAGGTACTTCTAGCTACAAAGAAAGATAAATTTGAAAATATCTAAGAGAAGTAAATAGTGTTATCAATATCAGAACAGCAGTTTGAAAGTGTAACATTATAAAGGTTTAGTAATATAAAAAGTGCATCACATCATAACATTTTCAACAACGGAGAAAGGTATTAGAAACTTCAACGATAGGATAAGAAACAAACCAAGCTATTCGAATTTTGTCAAGCTTACGAAATATTAACGTAATTATAATTTAGCCTGAGGTAAATACAGTAACTACATAGTAAAATATGCATTGGCTATTTTAAAAATCTTAGTACATAACGTACATATCATTTAAACTTTTATATAAATGCAAATTTAAAGTAATGCACAGTTGGTATTGCCATGTTATAAGTTTTCCTTCAATTGAACGTGCAGATGAGCTTGTAAAGAGAGCTGCGACTTCAAATCTTCCAGAGACTTACACTCTATGCCCTATTTCTTATATGAAGCAAACATTTAAGGAGATTATCATCAACGACTGGAATGAATACTGGTTAAAAGGTGATTGTGGTGCTTTGACTAAGGATTTATATTTCTCAACAGTTTCTGACAGACATAAATGTAAATTCGTTAATCCTAACTATGTTCTCACTTAATTCTTAACTGGACATGGCAAATTTTCAGCTTACTTATTTCGATTCAAAATAAAATCCACATCTCATTGTATTTGTGGAAATAATCTTCAAGATGTCCCTCTCATTTTATTTGATTGACGGTTGTTCTGTTTTAAAAGATACGAACTTGAATTATTGCTACAATCCTTAAGTTACTCTTTCTCAAAACCACTTACACATATTCTGATGAATTACAAAACTTATCAATATTTCACGGCTTTCTTAAAAAAAACATTTCTTAAGCTAAATGATTCATCTTGATGTTTTCTGTTTGTCAGCAATATTCCTAATGTACCTTTGGGTAAAATAGGAATAAAAAAATTGGATAGTAAATAAATAAAAAATGTAATATGATATTTATCTTACAAAGAACAAAATACCTTTTAAGTTCAGTTTTAATGTCTATTTAATTTCTAAGTTACCTAAATTCTAAAATAAATTGTATTGAACTTTACCGAAAGTTCCCCATAAAGACTTTTGCAAATAATCTTCATGTTAAATACAATGTCTTTTATTTATTATATGCTACAAATTTTTACGCGTTACTTTCGTGCCAATTTCAATTCAAAATAATTACTTTTAAAACGCAAACGTTTCAATTTCATTAGTGGTCTACCGGGGAAATATATGAGTCAACTGGAGAATTTAATGTCATGTAGGCCATGGTAGCTCAAAGGTTAAGAGCGACTGGACGGAAACCAGGAGATCTGTGGTTCAAAACCCGGCCATGGCATTGAATTTTTCATGTTGACTCTATCTATCAAAAACCTTAGCCTATATACGGCTAGTGTGGAGAAATGATTAATAATAAATAAAATAATAAGAGTTAAATGACGAAGCCTGGGACTTAAGTACTTACGATAGTAAGTCGCCACAAACGGTGTATCTCGGATGCGAGAGCCCTAGTGGTCTACCGGGGAAATATATGAGTCAACTGGAGAATTTAATGTCAGGACGGTGTGTTGGCCATGGTAGCTCAAAGGTTAAGAGCGACTGGATTGAGACCAGGAGATCCGTGGTTCAAATCCCGGTCATGGCATTGAATTTTTCATGTTGACTCTATCAAAAACCTTAGCGTATATACAGCTAGTGTGAAGAAATGATTAATTTCCATCAATTAACTAAGATTTCAATTTCATTGTTTAACATGTCCTTCTTGCCCTCAGAATCCGAAAGTACTCAAAACTTTAGTTGCTTGAACTTTCCGAAAGTACATAAAATGTTCCAGAAAAATTGAACTGAAACTCCACTATGTAAATATTTTGACCATTCATGAAAAATATACAAAACTAGATTATCAATGCAAAATTTTTTAAATTTTTATCGTGATTATGCTGTGTAAAACTATAAAAATCCACAAAAGTTGGCATAATTATAAGGTTTAGAGTATATATTTTGAGTTTATGACGCAAAATTCGAATACAAGTTTGCTCAACATATTCAGGGATGCAGTGGTGCACTTACATGTGATTAAATGTAACAGCCTGTATATTGTGTTGTTGACTTGGTGACACAAATGTTCAAGTTTTTAGCCCGCTATAGGTTGATCATCTGATACTAATCTAAATGTATAAAATATTCAGTAGAAATATAAAAACTACTGTTCAAATATTGAAAATTTATGATTTTATAAATGATCCTACTTTACTTATAAAAAGTGTTAGAAGACGTAGAACGTAGGTTTTAGTATAAGGTGATTCGATTGTATTTAGGTAATTGCATCAGCCAAAGTGGAAGTTGAACCTAATATGAAAATGCGAATGTACTTCGATGATAATACAAAATCCATTTGGCAAATCTATCTAGCGATCATCAGTGAATTGAACTATCAGTGAATCTCAGAAAATTCCCAAACCACCTTCGACTAACGTAACACAAACAATATGAATGTGACTTTAATAACTACACTGAACTATATACCGGTTCCTTCAGATTTATCACCACTGACAATCTAAAATTTAAATTTCTATTTAGTACTACTGAGAATATTTGGTTTTACTGATACTACTGATGAAAATCTTTAAGCGTATTCGCATACAATACCCAAATCAAAACGAGTGCAACTTTAGGGTTATTATGGAAAAACCACTGCCATCCCGGAGATAATCCACACACTAAACAAATATTTTATGTGTATCATCCTGTAATTAAAATATCACTTTTAATGTTTAATCATTTTTTAAACTCACAAAGAACAATGACAGCGAACATCTACGAGTTAAAGAGACTGTATCACGCATTGGTTAAGGATGAACGAACTAAGTCTAGAGATAGTGTAACTCATTGTTTGAAATGACAGGAGTATGGCCTGCAGAAATTTTTGTCATAAGTTGTGTTGCATTGTGTTAATGCAACGAGAATTATGCATCAGACACATGTCCAAAATTCACTGAGTAAATCGTAAAAATGAATATACAAGTTATTAAAAAATGTGTAATGTTTAACGCTCGCTTTTGACACATGTGGCACCGCAGGTGGTGACAATGATGATGCATGAGATGGAGATGGAGCACCGGTGGAATGAGATGGCGGGGGAAACCGGAGATCCCGCAGAAAACCCGCCCCAGCGCCGTGTTGTCCACTACAAATCTCACTTTGCGATAGAATCCGGTCCGCCTTGGTGAGAGCCAAGCAGACTAACCACTCAGCCACGGCGCGCCTGAAGCTTGTCGCGGTTGTTGTCGAGTACGTTATGTCTGTTGATGATAGTTTAAGTGAAGCTAACTTAAAGCTAGCTACTTAAGAATTCCTAAACCTGATAATTTCTATCCTACAACTTTACACTGGAATAGATGTTCTTCCGATATGTGATGTACCCAATTATAACAACCCATTTCGTGTGCAGCAGTCAGCAGTTAGCGGCAAGAGCTCGATGTTAGCACATCAAGAGGTGACATATGCACCTCAATGCCTGCGTTCAAAGGATAAACAGAAGGGATGATTTTTCTTAGATCGATTCAACAGTTGTAGTCTAGGTAGTTAATTTAGTTATGTAACTGTACGAATTGTTGAAAGCAACGTAGAATGAATTACAAATCTAGATATGTACATCGTGTTTGGCAAAATTGGCGTAACATTTTAATATATAGTTACAAGAAAATAACTTTAAGATTCACAATGCTTCAAGTTGTAAATGGTTGTAACAAATTCTTAGTTGCTTATTATAAGACATGGAAAAATATTAAAATAAAGGAAAATTGACATTTAAATTAAGTAAATAGCACAGTAATTGAGGTATAATTATACCTCCAGAGTGAAACGGGTTCAATACTCAGTACAGGGCACATATCTGACTACTACGTCTTTCAAGTATTAGGGCCTGAAAACTCGCCCATTAATAAACGAGGAAGCAAATATTCGGTTGCACATAACCCGCGCAACTTCTAAGGCTGGCCAGTGTCTTTTCATTTATTTACAACGAGCCACTTTGTTATCTAAGTTTGCACCTATGTTTTGAATTTCAAAGACCAAGAAGTTACACATTTAAACATAAGTATATAATTATATTTAAAATAGGCACTTACCCTTTGGAGGGTAGAGAATGCTTTGTAGATGAGGATGATAAAGTTTATATTTGGATTGTAAATTGACAAAACGCTGAATGACACATTTACTTTAGACACGAAGGATTATTTTCAGAGTTAGGTTTTATATGTGTTGCTAATTTATAAAACAATCGAGATAGCCCATTAGTGAGTGAAAAAAAATTAAAATTAAAATTTGCTCTAAGATACAGCAGTCTTCTTACATAAGCTCTCGTTTACTGAAAGATGACCATGAATATAAAGAGTAAAGAACAAAAAATCAGAATGGAGCAAAGCTTGTGGTACATTCTTAACGCTTTCAGAGCTACACTATCGACATCAAGGAACTGTTTTAAAGACCTGTTTAGATGTAGTTAGCATGCTATATCATTTCTCATCTTCTTTTGCAGACTTTCGGTTTGGTAAGCTGGGAGGTTCCAAGCTTGTTTGTAATTCATCAAGCGTTTCTTTACCCCTAATCTAAAAGTCATAAACTTACGATAAATTAACACTTTACAGCAACCTGCCATTTCGCCTGTGGTATCCAGATTGCCTATTAAAATAACTTCAGATTACAGATTCACACTTGCGGCTCAGTAGTTTTAAGTAGAACTACTCATAAAATAAATGCCCCATTGTGAATAAATACGTGACTTCTCATTACCATCATTATGCCTTTTTTGGTTGACTCTTGGTTGACACCTTCCTAAGAAAATGATCGTGATTAACTGAAGCTGGCCTTAGCCGAGCGATAATATCTTGATATAATTATTTAAACTCAGGTCTGGGACCCATCAATTTTGTTATAACACCTTACACTTCCTCTTCCCCCACTCTAGCTCTCGATCAACCTTTACGCATGCTCCGATGCCTTCCAGCCACGCTCCATACAGGGAAATCGCCGTAGCAGCGTTAATTTATTTAAACCAAACACATTTCCACCCCTCCGTAGTGAAGAAAAAACTTATTTAGGGATCTAACGGTACAAGCACAGATTTCGAACAGGGCACCTGTTGGTCAAGAAGCGTTGACGTCTTGCGGCATCGCAAATAAAAACTCTTGCCGCTGATTTTTCCTGATTTCTTTCGCGGTCATCCCGTTCATTACAGTCGATAAGTAGCATAGAGTCATTAGCATCACAAGAAGCTCAACGGGTCTCTAATCATTCAATCTGTTCTAATTTGTATGGGGTTTTAATTCTTGAACAGCATCCGCGGGCTCCCCGGATCACCTGTCGGGCAGCTGAGATTGACTCTTGGGAGGTACCATCTGTCTTTTGTTACAGTTGCTCTTTTTTCTTTCTTCATAACCTACTCCCAGTGCGGCTTTTAGGAAGTGACGAATACCGTTCCACTCGGGCCACTGCACTTGTCGACTTTTTGTAATTGCGCATAGTAAGGCGTTCAACAAGTGCGCAGGTCAGGACTGGGACAATCCACAGCTCTGGGACTCAAAATGTTACTACTGTTGACCAAGAATTTCAACATCTTTCTTCTTCTTTTTTCATCGCCTCCTCTAGCTGTTGCATTCTATAACATTAAGCCTGATGATACATTTCCATAATTCCCTTGCATTATTGCACAGTTTACAAATTTCTTACATATAACCAAGGGTTGCCTAAACGATATTTTGTTTAATGCAATACCTCCGAAGGTTAATAAAACTACCATTACTCTTTCTTTACCTCCCCTTGTATATCATGTGCACTATACGACGTAGTGAAAATGATAGAATATCTTATAGCTTCAAAAACTTCCCCATGTTCGCATTTTAACCCTTACTTGTTATTAATTTTACTTCTATTAAATACTACGAATACAACCTTGAGCTTTTATGTACATGGAGAGAAAATTATATCTATTCAGAGCTGCGTCAGATATCTAATATATAATCCATTTGGGAAAATGATCCGTACTACCGTGCAATATAGCTACCCCAAAGACAAATACCTATAATAAAAAATTTTCAAATGTGTGTGTGTGTGTGTGTGTGTGTGTGTGTGTGTGTGTGTGTGTGTGTGTGTGTGTGTGTGTGTGTGTGTGTGTGTGTGTGTGTGTGTGTGTGTGTGTGTGTGTGTGTGTGTGTGTGTGTTGCTGTTGTTGTTAAACAGTCGTTTTCCACATCAGAATGAGTACTACAGTTGAAATGCAGATAGGAGAATGCAAATTTCAGAATTTTTGCCGCCAAATCCACATCACTCTACTAATCGTAGTAGTGAGTATGTGCTGTTACTATTATTATTACTACTACTATTGCTATTATTACTGCTGTTGTTACTGTTGCTGCTATTGTTAATTTTATAATAACAACCAAACCAACCGTCATCAAACTTGCTATGTGTATTATGTTCCACTTAAAAAATAAGTTGTACAACATTGACAGCCCTATTAGTGTGTCCAAGTAGTAATTTGAAATCTGAAGAAACTTGAAATAAAATACACAAACACACGCGTGCGCGCGCGTGTGTGTATGTATGTATGTATGTATGTTGTGTGTTCTAAGTTGCTTATTTCTATTCCAATTGTATTTTTATGAGTAGTTCACAAGAAATGTTTATTTATTTAGAAGCAGTGAAGATCTGAAAAGAAATAATAATTTTGTAATATGATATATTAATTGTCCTAGAAATAGAATTCCTAGAAATAGAAGGGGCACGGATTCGTATCCAGTTACTGGAATGCGGACTTCCGGTCCATGTATTAGACTAGATGCCACCAAACATAACCATGTATTTGGGAGCCACGTATGGTAGGTAGGAATATGTGCCAACATTCCCGCTGGAGGAGGGGGCATGATGCCGACTACATGACACCGTCGTCCTCGTGCGCATATTATGGACGAGAAACAGTTGTTTACTCACAGTTATTATTATTATTATTATTATTATTATTATTATTATTATTATTATTATTATTATTATTATTATTATTATTATTATTATTATTATTATTATTATTATTATTATTATTATTATTATTATTATTATTATTATTATTATTATTATTATTATTATTATTATTATTATTATTATTATTATTATTATTATTATTATTATTATTATTATTATTATTATTATTATTATTATTATTATTATTATTATTATTATTATTATTATTATTATTATTATTATTATTATTATTATTATTATTATTATTATTATTATTATTATTATTATTATTATTATTATTATTATTATTATTATTATTATTATTATTATTATTATTATTATTATTATTATTATTATTATTATTATTATTATTATTATTATTATTCTTATTCTTATTATTATTCTTATTCTTATTATTATTCTTATTCTTATTATTATTCTTATTCTTATTCTTATTCTTATTCTTATTCTTATTATTATTATTATTATTATTATTATTATTATTATTATTATTATTATTATTATTATTATTATTATTATTATTATTATTATTATTATTATTGTTATTGTTATTGTTATTATTATTATTATTATTATTATTATTATTATTATTATTATTATTATTATTATTATTATTGTTATTATTGTTATTATTATTATTATTATTATTATTATTATTATTATTATTATTATTATTATTATTATTATTATTATTATTATTATTATTATTATTATTATTATTATTATTATTATTATTATTATTATTATTATTATTATTATTATTATTATTATTATTATTATTATTATTATTATTATTATTATTATTATTATTATTATTATTATTATTATTATTATTATTATTATTATTATTATTATTATTATTATTATTATTATTATTATTATTATTATTATTATTATTATTATTATTATTATTATTATTATTATTATTATTATTATTATTATTATTATTATTATTATTATTATTATTATTATTATTATTATTATTATTATTATTATTATTATTATTATTATCATCATCATCATCATCATTATTATCATCATCATTATCATTATTATCATCATCATTATTATCATCATCATTATCATTATTATCATCATCATTACTATCATTTTGCTGTAGTGATCATGTACGTGTTACCGAAAGAATGTAGAATAAGCTCTTCCAGCTGCAGCCCGTTTTGTATAACCAAACAGTTGTATAACTAAACAGGTAAATAGAATGTTTAATCATTTATTCGTATTCAGTCGGTTAGGTCGTATAAGACGATAACTGAAATGAATGAAAACAACTGTAAAATGAGCCCGGGTTCATTGAGGTTAGAGACATCTAAATTCATCTTTCACAGTAAAGGAAAAGCCCGGAAAAGCTTGTCTGGTTAACTCACCTTAACCAGCTGGAAATTAGGAATCTGTTGAATGTGATCCAAATACGCTAACCCTATACCACAGAGGTAGGAAAGATCATCCTCATCATGTACGTACATTTATTAGCTTTTGAAAATCTTTCCCAGCTTCAACTTCTTCTTAGTTGAGCAATATCTCTGAATCATTTCAATGTATTCTCCAAAGAACGTTTCAATTTTAAAAGCTACTTTGTTACAAATGTTTTAAAAGTTACAATGTTGCTATTTTTCGAAAAAAGGTGACTTTCTTTCATAAAAAGGAACTTTTTAATATGGTTCTATTCTTATTAATATAAAATAATACGTATGCATAACTTTAATTTTCTGGGAATAGTTGGAGCAATCCTTTCATTCGGCAGTTGAGTAATTCTATACAATTTCTTAACCTTAAGATATATAAGAAAACGTACAAATATAAAGATATCGAGCTCCTTAAAACAAACAAGATAATCTATTTTCGCGCCATTAGCTTTTTCCAAGAGATTCGCTGTAACTCACTTGACTCTCTAAATTTTTTAGGTGCTTTTGCTATGCAGATGTTGTTGGCAATGAAATGGAGAGGATGAAATTTTAATCCAAACATTCACACCGTCCAGCTGAAGTTCTATCATTTTGGTAAATATTGAACAGAGAAAGTTGTTTGAAAATAATTAAAGCAGGGTGTGTATACCCATAGCGACCAGGAAGCTTTTAGAATCTTTATTATAAGAGACGCTCATGAAAGTGTATGGTGTTACTATGGTTTAATACCTGAATTATATATTTTCAAACACCTTTATTAAAAGGAGAAAACATAAGAAGTGCGAAATTATTAATAATAGCAATCCAAGCTATTGTACAAGTAAATAAAAACATAACAAAGTCAGACATTGAAGTAATGTTAAAAGGGAGAAATAGTGTATGATTAAAAAAACAAAATTAACAAGTATCTACAAATTTAACAAATGTCTACTCTACTCAGATGAGAATGAAACAGTACTGTGGGTTCTGGATATTCACGATATAACTTGAGAAGAGCTATGAGACAAATTATTAAGCCATTTAAAACAGAGGTTCCAATCAAATCATATAAATTTTATAATCTCTCTTAAGCTTTTAACTTTATAATAAGTAAGGGCCGAAGGCATGTGCGTCTATTTTTACTGCACATGGACTGTACTGTTAACGGTAGCGTATGTAAATAACTGCAGGTAGTTATAGCCTGACCACGACTACCGCCTCACTGCAGCATAACTTACAAGCATCATAGACTATGCGTTATTGGAATTATACTTTAATGCTTACACAAACTTACTGTTATTTATTAACTATATCGTTACATAGTGCATTACAATAGGTTACAACGTACATTCCTAAATTATTACATGTGAAATTTCAACGCCTAATCACCAAGCGGCTTTTAAACAGTGGAAAACTCCTTTCGACGTCACACGATGTCAGAGGAGCAATGTAAACAAGTCCACTCTGTCGTCTAGCGTGTTTTCCTTCTTATTAGCTTTCAAACTGTCACACAAAGCTTCATAAGAACTATTTTTGTTTAGAACGTTCTAGAATTTAGCTTTCACCCAGCACAATGGAATTAGCTAAGTCTTCTATTATGCTTACGCTCCTGGGCATTTTCAAACCCGAATTTTCTAATTGCTTAATAGCTTTGGGCAACACTAAAGTTGTTGGATATGAACTAATGATTTTCAGATAGTTTACGCGATATCAGAGACTTTGCCGTTACAATAGCAGATGAATCTGCATCACATAGAGCGTAAATAACATTTACAATTTCAATGTAATGCTTCTTCTTCTTCACTTCATGGCGTAGGCAATCAAGTGCCTGTTCCGCCTTCGAAGTCATATATTTTATAGGCCGTATCCACTAAACATATTCCTCTGTAATTGCTAGTCATTCCGTTTCCCTCTCTTAAAGATAGAGATGGTTTGGGACATGAGTCAATCTTCTGGGATACATTGCTTCTGCCAGCACATATTATAGAAATGTAGCAGTCGGAGCTTTAGCAATAACCCCCCATATTTAAATAACTCTGCATTCAATCCATCTTGGCCCGTTGCTTTCCTATTTTTAGTTTTTATAAGTGCTTCTGCTAATTCTTCAATTAAAATTAAATCTCCTTCATGTGTGACGCTTCCTTCTGAGTTTTCCTTATTTATCTCCGCATTTTCATCATACCATAAAGCTTTGTAATATTCTAACCCTTTAGACTCGGGTATTATACTTAAATATGCTGTATCTTTCTCATTTTGATTTAAATGTTTCAGCTGTTTATATGCAAAGAGCTGTCTTCCATGTAAGTCGTATTCCACATCTCCTATAAATCAATGTAATGCACCGCATAATATGTGACGGCCTCTATCCATGAACCCCATGGTGCAATTTTTTCCTTTGGTGGCAGAGGACTTGCTGGTAATATATTAGGAAATATGGAAAGTCTCGCAGGAGCTCTGACACTTGCAAGGCAATGCTTCACTAGTTCGCCGAGTCCTACGTTACATTGTTTTCGTCGATTGCTTCTAGAGGCACTTGTTTGTATATTTGATGGTCGTGCTGTACATCTGACGTCATTCATACTCCGCGTGCAGCTAACTTGTATCGCGTACGAGCATACATCCCTCCGGCCTTTAATAATAACCTGAAGGCAAGGTATTAACTTGTTTATTTGAGCTCTATACGATATATCATACTTCTATTCGTAATTTCAGACTATTTGATGTATAGAGAATAATCCTTATTAAGGAAAAATTCCCCACTTGTCAGGCTGGAAACAAATCCTGGACTCCTCGCACAGCGGGAGGCGCTCTATCTACGGAACCTGCCTTCTCTAATCTTGTAATGTTTTAGGATATGCGATAGAGGTGGATTAAGCTATAAAGTATTCTTGATTATATCTTCAGTAACCCATTCCAAGGTTTCTTAAACCTCCTTTTTTCAGGTTTAATAAGATAGTATTACCTTAGCTTCTCTAATATGCAAATGCATAAATGTTCTTCTTAATAAGTGCATGTAAGTAATAACAATGTTCATACACTCAAGCATGTACAGCGTAATACATTGTATGCATAATAACAGTAACTATTTCCATATTAATTACTCAAGTTGCAACATGATCCTTGTAAAAGAACAATTCCTGAAAATTTGAACCAATTAAAACGCAATATACGAAAACAAGCGAACGCTATTTCAAAATACCAAGCTTCCTGCAGCTACTAAAACTGATCGAAATATAAAAGCAAAAATCTAAAATAATACACTGATTGAGACCGCCGGACATGCGTGAGGTGAATTAAAATAGCTGCAATGTCGTGATGGTCGATATTCCGATAGCTTTGAATCGATCATGAGGAAAGCGAAGGCAACAAGCTGACTGAACATTAAATTTATCGACAATAGAGTTGCGTTTGAAAACATTTCATGGTCAAAACTGTCACATAATTCTAGGTCGTTTGTGTACATCTTTAATATTCCTTACTAGTTAGTGTAGTTAAAGATTGCGTTGAAAGTTTCGAGAACGGCATTTTAGTGGGAAAACTAATTTTGAAATTCTCTAAACGTCCAAAGACACTTTTAGAAACATGGTAGGTACATTTGTGTGTGCATGTACACGTGGCATAAGTCATAAATGGAATGTATAATAAACGTTGAAGTTCTTATTGATGTTTACCAACATAATAGATAAAATATTAGATGCAGCACCAAGATGTACAATAAGAAATAGTTTAACTTAGGACAAAAATTATTAGTAACCTGTGAAGCAGCAAGAAGATGATGGCGCAAGGTTCCACGTTGACGCTACAGTTTGTAAGGAAAAATATAGGTAGCTCAGGGTTGAGCAATGAGGTTTATCTCAGGGTATGCGTGGATATGTATGAGTAAGTATGCTTCTAACGACACTGGAATGCCCGTTTCAAACTGCTTTAATGACTGCTTCTTTTTATCATTACACCAAACTTGAAGTTGCCGATCAAGGGTTACCAATATTACACTGTTTAGAGTCACTGTAGGTGGAATGCTTATTACTCGATAATACTTAATTCGTTACATATGAAACGACAGATCTTCACACCGGTTCTGATCTGCCTTCGACCAAGACAGAAGAAGAGGACTGCCTTAATCGGCTTCACGCCGCGGACTGCCTGTCTTCACACTGCACAGCTGTACGTGGGTGTGTAACTTTCACTTTGTCTAAGCCCTTTATTCAACCAAAAATCCTTTGTGACTATTTTGTCCATTGTGATTATTAGTCTCGTTTATGCCATTATTAAGGGTCCGAAGAATACCTGTTCAAACAAAGTCCAGTGCTTACCCTTTAGAACCCCGCTAAGAACATTGTTTCTTACGTTTCTTTTTTGAAACAACAATTCACCCAAAATATATTCGATTCAATTGCACGTGCACGCGTTCCACACAAATATACAATATTCCTTTGAAATCTTTATACATTGCATTCCTTAATTTCGATTTCACCTGCTTGAAACAAAAAGAATACAGCGGGTCTTGCCTATATACAGTTTAAAATCATTGACATCAAATAAAAATCATCTAAGGCATCATTCGTGTGAGATATTAAATTTATGAATGGTAAAAGCTTCATGGAAACTATGGAAGGTCATTACACCAGCAAGTAGTAAGGAGTTATAAAGCAATTACAAATATAATTTAAAATATTTGGGTCCAATGAAGGTTACTCACCACACTTCAAAATAGCAAAGGGCCAAAAACTGAATCCTAGGCGACACCACTATTAACAAGCCTAACGTTCAAATATTTACATCTTAACAAACATATTGTTGACAGTTGGATAATCAAACTATTATGAGGGCTGTTCAATAAAGAATGATCAAATTTTGATGTCCCTTCTCAAAATAGTATTCCCTGAATGCGATACACTTGTCCCAGCGTTTCTGCCAGTCTTCAAAGACATGTTGGAAACCATTTTTTGAGAGATCCTTCAAAATCGCCTCCGCAGCCTTCACTACTGCTTCCGATGATGGATAATGCCTCCCAGTAATGCGTTTCTTCAAGTTAGGGAATAGGAAACAGTCACATGTGGCTAAATCCGGACTATAAAGCGGGTGAGGGATGCACTTCACGTTCATTTTTGCAAGATATTCAGCAACAAAATTGGCAATATGCGGCCGCGCATTATCGTGGTGCAGCATCCAACCTGCTTCACGGAAATGTGGTCATTTGCGCCTGATATAGACTTGCAATGTTTTCAGGACATCCCTGTAGTATTGTGCAGCTATTGATGTGTGTGGAGGTACAACATGCTGATAAACTATTCCAAGAATGAGATGACCGTTACTTTACCAGCAGAAGCAATCACTTTTGCTTTTTGGGGGGTTGCTGGTGAAGGAGATTTCCACATTGAGCTTTGCTGTTTGCTCTCAGGATAAAAATGATGTAGCCAAGTTTCATCAGCAGTGATTACGTTTGAAAGAAACTCCGGATCTTCCTCTAACATCTACTTTAACTGCATGTTACCTCCATTGCAGTGGTAGGCGATACTGAACATCTCTGGACTTGCCTGGTTCTCACAGACGGGAACCAGGAGTACCAACAATGAAACTAATACGGCGTATTTGTTTCACATTAAGCTAACAGAATATAATAAGATTGAATTTTAGTGCGAAAAATTATGACCGTAAAAAATAATGGTCATTCTTTATTGAACAGCCCTCACAATTTCATCAAATATGTGCCTATTATACCATAAAATTTAAGTTACGAAATCATATCGTGACTTACTTAATCAAAGGCCTTTGAGATATCACATAAAATTGTGAGTGTACTCCATGACTTTCAATCTAAAATAACTGAAGGTACAAGTTTTGCAGAAGCATCTATTGTTGATTCACTGTATATTAATCTAAACGGTACATTACTAAACAAATTATTCCGTCAAAAATATGCAGTAAGCTGCCATTAAAAAAGTTTCAAACATATTTTAAAAATTATAAAGGACTGAAAGAAGTCGATTGCCTAGTTTTGTGTTATAAACTTTTATTTTTTGAAAATGTTTATGATTTTACCAGCGTTTAATGAATCAACAGACGTTCTAGGTGTCCTCTTCTAGTATTAATATCAGTATTTATGCAACACTTCGTCTGGAAAATATCTTTAGAATATTATTAAGTGCAGATCTGACGAAACCTCTTAATACCTTTTCTAAACCAGATAGGTGTTAAAGAAATTCATTGGACAATACTAAGAAATTGAAACCTAAATATTTGGAAGTTTATAATGTCAGATGAATACACGAACACGAGCTGATTAAACAACATAAAGTCTACCCACGCAAAATTATAATTTCAATGGTGGAAAATTGGCTCGCCCTATTTTCTTAAAATCGGCTATTATTTTAGATACCTGCATAACAATTGAAATATATGTCTCGTTTTCTATGTATAACCTATTAAGTTCTATTTGTTTTACTTTGCTGTGTACGTCAAAGAATCCTCAAGTGATAAAACTCAGAATTTACTGCGGAAAACATGTAGAGCTCGTTAAATTACACAGTTTATGTTAGATGATAGATTTCGTTGTATATATCACAAGTTTAGAACTTTTCCTTGTTCTAAAAAGTATGTGGGAAGGTTTACTGTTATTTTAGCCAGTTGATTTCTTTCCATTCGAGCTTGTCATAATAATTTGAATTTTATATCTGCGTGTAGCATTTAACCTCATATTGTTGAAATTGTAAACGTGAAGTCATTTGTATATTATGTTTGTTCTTGTTCTTATCATGACCATCATCATTATTATTATTACCGAAACCCTGATGTCTCGAAACAGTGGCTTGATTCCCGCCAGCCCGCCTCGGTAGCATAGATGGTAGCGTGTCTGCCTCACGTTCAAGAGGTTCCGAGTTCGAATCTTGGTTAGGGTTAGCTTCCTGGATAACGTTTTTCCGCGGTTTTCCCATATTCTTAAAGACGGATGTTGGGTAGCTCTAAGCTCCATGGATCCTGGACACATTTAAGCATCATTTCACCCGTTTCATTCATCGTCCGATATAACTTAACGTTGGAGGACGTAAAATTACAAAATTACAATTGATTGATTCCCACCAACCTGCCAAGGTAAACGTTAAACAAAAATCAGTTTGGTCCCAAAGTAATGTTGTAGGTCTGGTATAATTTGAAGGTGTGGTTCACTGGGAGTTTGTTCCAAACAGACTGATGCAGACCTTTATTCTCAAAACCTGGATCGAGTTCACGAAATTATATAAGTGCGCTCAACTACGGCGGTCATCAGCGCCCTTTAAAAAATTTGTCATGGCAAAAGTCAGATATAAATCTTTCTAAAAACTATACAAGTATAACTAAACCTGTTAAAAATACACTTACATAAAAAACATCAATCAAAACCTACTAAAAATTTCGTTCAGTAAATCCTAAACTCTAAACTAGACAAGAATCTAAAAACCTTCTCCACGGGTCTCCACGCAGGGCCTACAGGTGGGTGGGCCTGTTGACCGTCTCCCTCAACCACGAAGAGGAGCCCACACGAGGGAGACTGTTGGCTCGGGACCCCGGGTGCGCCAAACCCGTACCTACCGAAGTAGGCCCCTGGGGGCTTTTGAGACGGAGGTATACAGCTTTAGTTAACCGAAATAGAGAACTATTGCAAAATGAATAACATTACCCCATACTGCACGAACAGCCATAGAAAAAAATTCAGGAATTGCGAAGAATCAAACTGCTACCACACCCAGTATACAGCCCTTATCTCGCACCATCAGATTATCATTTTTTCTATCTATGGCTCATTTTCTAGGTGGATAAACTTTGATAACATTCAAGCAGTGGAAGTGGGTTTCACCGAATTTTTACAAAAACCAGAGATGAGACAGTATGTATGTATTAAAGATATAATAAGTATACAGGAAATTGTAATTAACAGAGGAACTCCCGCGAATCATTTTTACACAATTCTTTTCTATAGAAGTATGTTTCGGCAACTAAAATTACAGTTTTGAATCAGCTTCTCAACGTTGTTTTCCCGGAATCTTAAGTATGAATTACCTAGGCGTTGTAACCAATCCTGCAGGTGGAACTTCGCCGAAAACTGGAATGAAACAAAACTACACAATTAAAACCAAGTCGTGTTCGTACCTGTATCAACTTCTTTCAAGTTGTCTTGCATTAATCAAGTCTTATTATTTGAACTGTGAGGGATCTCTGCCTCGTGCCGAAGAATGTGGGCAAGCAGAAGAGCGGTAACATCATAAATTAAGAAGGGAAATGCGCGTGCGTTTGTCTTTAAGCATAGTGGTCATTAGTATGGGAAACCGCCTGGTGGGAGCGCTGGTGTCGGCGTGCGGTCCAACCAAGTATACGATTATCCTGCGTCCTCGATTTTAAAAGGTATGTTAATTGGTAGTTGGACTGGTTTCTGTCGTTTTATTAAAATTAACCCTTATAAGAAGGGGCTGCCGGGGAACGGACATGAGAGGAACCACAAACAGCAGAAATACCAGAAAAAATAAAATTTCCAAGAAAGAAAAAAAAATTCCGCTGGTTAATACATCAGACGCAAACAGCAAACCAGGAGGATATCAATTTACATAGCTATCTGTCTGGTTTCGTTTATAACTTCACCCCTTCTTTACAGTTTTATGCAGTGATTAAGGGTCGTTAAAATTTTCGAACAGGTATATCTTGTTATTTTCAATGGTTTTTGCAGAATACCGTCTACAACGAGTAAGAACTGAAATCCCGATCTCATTTGTTATATGTCTTAAATGTTTTTGCGGAAATTATTTCCATAGGCGAATCATGTTTCAGGATCCGTTTATTGCCACTTAAGTACCGGTGAATTTCATTCCTCTACAGTTCGAAAAATTAGTTGTGCTTCAGGCTATGTTTTTAGTATGCTTGTGTGAAACTTACAAAGTAGACTGGAAATCTCGTACTTTCACAAACAGGATTGCAGCTGATCAGTGTGTCGCTAGCCCCTATGTTGGAGTACCTTGAGGATATGATGACTGAAATTTCATAAACATTTTCAAAAAAATTACTAAGCCTTCCTGAATCAAAAGAATGCTTCGATAGCATCCGCAAGCAATTCTTAAAAGCTGTAATCTAGTTTGAAAGTTACGTGAATGCTAATGTTAGATATGAATTCGAATTCTTTATCCTTGTTTTCTCGTTGTAGAAACGTTCCGCATTTTTCATCATTTAAGATGCTCTTTGAGCCGTAGACTCAAAGACTAATGAAACTTTCTACACACTTTCGTAGAGACATAGTGAATAGAAATTGCTCTGAGTTATATTGAAGATGCAATTAAGCACACTTTCTTTGCTTCAAAACACAAACATTTCAAATTTTGGGCAAAAAAGTCATATTCATAGCTTTTAACATTTCTGGAGCCAAAGTTATTGAGACACAGAGAAACCTAGGTCAAATAAAAAATAGAGGTATTCGGAACCTGTTGTTGAAATGCTAGACAAAAATTTAAGTTATATTGTTGCAAGGGAATTTTTAGGTGACGTAACCAAAAATAAATAAATTTGACCATATTTTCCAAACTATCAAAGTGAAATTAACAAAATTTGAGTTGTATCATATTTGCACTAAGTTACATCTGTAATATAAATCTTGAAAAGCTAGTGTTATTAATTCAGCAATTCAAATTTTCAATCATAGGTATCCATGAAGACAATACTTCTAAAACAAATGAAGAAAGGATATAAATTAATAGGATGTTGTAATGTATTAGGTAAACTTGGAAAATGATCGATAATGAACTCAGTTTACATCACTATGAAACATTTATCCTCGTTATCAGAAATAATTTATTTTGATGGCAATAAATTTGCTTAAGCATGTATTTCACAACATCAAAAAATATATTTGTTGTAAACTAAACTTCTCCGAGGAAACTACGACCGCACCACTGAAGATGTCCGCCGCAGTTGTAGATGAAACAACTGGAAATTCTACCTCCAGTAGACCACGACAAACCAGTCCACGGAAATACAACAATTATAAACTATTTACTGTTATGAAAGTCACATTTACCATAATCTAGACATTGAACTTTCTACAAATTGTGAAATACTCTGATTTTTTAATGCATTTTCTAAAATTTTGGATAAGTTATAAATTAAAAATTTGGACAAAAACTTATTACTACATGAAAAATTCAGCACTTCTTAAACAACACAATTTAAACAATTTATATTATGTGGTCTAAACATTTCGAAGTTATTCGTTGCTATTTATTTAACTTCTATTTGTGCTAAGGCGTCACGTGTTTGTTATGATGGGCACAAACATGGAATATCTAGGTTTAAAAATCTACAACGAGGTGTGTAATGAAGCCAGTTATGTGAGTCATTATACTCTCGTGGCGCGGGAGCGAAAAGGGATGGATGGAGCCGGGCGAAAATAAACAGCTTGCATAAGCAGATAAACATAGCACGGAGATAAAGGTTTGCGGAAATAAATAAAGAGAAACATGGAATATTCTAGTGACATCTTGATTGTCTTACAGAACATTCGGTTTCTTGTTTGTTCGAGAAATATCTAGTAATATGAGTCGTGGTATATATAAGGAAGCCGTGACCCTCCAAGGGAGTTGTTGTCAAGGCGGTAAACAGTAGACGTGACGTGAGTTGTAATTGAAACTGGAGTGTGATGAAAGTGAACTCTTTGTTGTGGCCAACGACCTTGGAAGGTTGTAATTGTGTATGTGACGTAATACTGCTACTCTGAGTGTATTTCTGCAGAAATAAACAACATTTGGAATTTCTGCAACTCGGACTATGAACCAATAAAGTCACAATATTGTCCAACACGAAGTAGATAGAAAAGTCATAGGTAATGCCTTTTAAAGAAACAAGTTAAAATAAACAATATTAGGTAGAGAGTCATGTGAGTGTATGAGAAGTTAGGTAAATGCAAGACACGTGTATTTTCCTTTAACATATCAGTGTTCAGTAACTCAAAATCTTATTTATTTAATCCGATGACGATCAGGTTACACTTCTTCTCTCCCATTATTTAGTTTCAGGGGCGCCGGGGTAGCGCGGTGGTTTCGTTCGCGGCTCCCGTTCTAAGGGTCCCGAGTTCGATTCCCGGCTCTGGGGTTGGCAATTTTAAGTCGGCCCTATCCACGCCTTCACCTCTGTCTAGCACACGTGAAGTATCCCCTATGCCCAACGTGGTTCGGAGTCCACGGTAAAAACTGTAGGTCCTCTCACCTCACCGCCATCTTCACTATCACCCTATCATCGGAGGTAATGGACACCGCCCTCTGGGTGCCTCCACCTGAGAAATGGGTCCGGTCATCACTTGGTGGGGTGAGGTTACCCCGAAGGCCAAGGTTGCCATGTGGGGAGTGTTAGTAACTAACTAACTTATTTAGTTTCAGTAAACAGAAAAAGAAATTATATGCACCCTTTAGCATCTAAGATAGTAGCTCCACCCTTGCCTCTGAAACAATTGCTCATCGCCAATTACTTTATTTACTATCGTGTTTTCTAAGTATATTATTACTTTAGGTTTTGTATTTAAAATGTGACACATACTTATATTCCCGGAGGGTTGTGAAATTCTATTTCCAACTCTCAACGGGGGATCGAACACAAACCGTTGAATTTGAAAGCTAGCATATAAACCCACAGACTGCAAAAACAGTTTAAAAATTGTGGTTTAAAATTCCGGCTAGGTATATGATCATTTTTACGTTCCTGATAAAGAATATAGTATCTTGTGTTTAATATTAATGACTAGGATATATAAATAATGTAAATATTATTACCAATAATTGAATATGGAGGTATCTAACGCTGGTTAGTCTATCGAGGAAAGAAGAAAAAATGTACCGTAACGAATGTAAAAGCAAACATGTCATAACATTTATGAAGATGTTTCATAAATATCTAATAGATTAATGCATGATATTAATATACATTACATTAACATCCTTGCTACAGAGCACATGAAATTCAAGTAACTGCATACTTCATTCTCGCGTTTTCTTTATGCATGAGCCGTAAAAGTTCGACCCGCTTTCCTTTTAAATTGGCGTCATTAATCAAGAACTCTTCCGCCTAGAAATTTTGGTTGGAATTGAATCAATCACAGTAAGGGTTCCAAATTACATTCCAAAGCTCTTCAAATTTATCAACCGTTGGACAACACTCTCAGATGGGCTTCAAACTAACACCTCTCGGAAAATGATTTGAGTAATGTGTGAATAAAACGATATTATTGCTGAATATTTTCGCGATATAATTCAATTTCATGATATTTTTCTATTTTTATGTCAAAATCTCTTACGTATTATGTAGCATTACTGTCTCTCTGTGACTTTCACGTATGTATATTTCCCAAACTATTCATAAGGATGCCTATTTTTCTATTCACTTCATACGAATCTGTATAAACTATTGCAGAAATAATTCACGTCACTTTCACGAAAATACATGGAGGACAGGGAAAATAAATTCGACGTTCATATGTTTATAAGCTATTTGGTTACTTGTCTGGATGCTGGAAGTTGTGACAGCCTTCAAAATCACTAAGTATCGAAAAGATAGGATGGAATGTTACGGAGTAGTTTCGGCACGTTCGCCAGAGTGATCTTTGGTATCCATACCCCAAGTGGTGCATCTTCGGGAGGAAGGATGAAGAGAGAGGAGACACAGGGTGGCCGAGCTACAGAGGAAAGGATCCCTGCCATTTACCAGCTTGAAACTCCCCGGCGGTCCAGAACAACCGGACCCTCCTACCATCCACTAGGCCGGCTCGGAGACCGGAAGCCACCATGCCAGATTTGGAAAACTCCCGGCAGGCTTGCATAACCAGCATCCCTCCTACCAGTAAGCCGGCACTGAGAGCGGAGACTGTCCCACTGGAAGATGAAGGTGCTTATCAGGGGCATACCATCCTGCCATGCAGCGCCGAGACATCCATTGACACTTCTACCCTGAAAGAGACCACCAGATGAAAGAAGATATAAAATGGAGGTACGTGAAATTCGGGGGATGTGATTAACCAATCCAGCGTTCGCTTGTTGAACTGCAGAAACCATTGTCTGGTAGGCCGGAAACGGGGATCGAACCCGGACCCCCCGAACGCGCACCACAGACGAAACCACCTGAGCCATCCCGCTTGGCAAGTACAGAAGAAACTTCTGCACAGAACTGAAGTACAGAAAGAAATTTAAACCAATAATAATGCATACATCGGAAATTACTGATATAACTTTAAACTTATTGGTTATTGTCGCTGAGGCATTTTTGAAGCTGCGACAAGCCAATGCCGGCGTGTGGACGCGGAGCTGGATGCTTACCGAGAGACGAAGGGAAACAGAGAGAGAGAGATAGAGACAAAGACAGTCTGGAATTTTCCGCTACCATCGTGATTGTTGTCGAACGATCCACTGAATTCTAGAACCATGAGTGGAGGTATAAAAGTGCTGCGGCTGTCAGAACAGAGTTATTTGCTAGTCAGCTGTTAATTAAGTGTGAAGGTGTGTGGACATTTGTGAGTGTACCGCAGTTATTTCGTTTGTTTCCGTGTTTCAGATGACCTTGAGGACTGCGTCTGTCTAAGTGACGTCTTTTGGCTGTTGTCAGGGGTGTACAAAGCGTATTTTTACTGAAATAAAGAGCATTTTAAATTTCTGCGAACAAGACTTTTAATTTTATGAACCCACAAAGTCACATTATTAACAGCGGGCCCTAAAAGAGATTTACACAGTTTTTATGTTTATAGTTTACCACGTATTCAATTTTTTTCCAAATGTGGAGGAAATGCAATGTGTAAAGCTTAACCTACTTTCACTACATACGACAATACAGGTGGTGACATTGATGATACATGAGATGAATATGCAAAAACGGTGGAATGAGATGAAAGATCCCAAAGAAACCCGCCCGGCGACGTGTTGTCCACCACATATCTTACTTTGTGCTCACCTGAGATCCAACCAGAGTCGCCCTTGTGACAGCCAATAGTTCCAAAGGTAGAGAGTACGAGACACAATTCATAGAAAATTCAAAATGTGAATGTTATTTGTCTTGTATATGTTTTAATTGCAAGGCATTTGAATCAAAACTGTTACAAACATTTTGAAGAAATAAAAGTGTCTATATGAAAGGCATCTTTGAGTGTAGAGGTTTAATGAAATTGAAGTGTGCATCTGAAATATGAAGTTATTTACCTAGATCTTTTCAAAGAGCCATTGTTTTTCAATTTAGTGTCTTCATAACATATTCAGTACTTCCTCTAACCGCTGTATAGGTGGTAAAGATTCCTGAAGAAGAAAAAATCCTTAAAGACGGGTACATAATCGTTGAAACCAAGGAGTTGTAAGCTCTGATACACGCGCTGATAACTTCTACTGCAAGATCCAGAGAAGTGCCACAACTAAATGAGCTGGAGATATGTTTATTATATCTGATGGAATTACGTGGCTAGCGGTGGCGCCTGAGGAACCTAAAGGGTTTAATGAAAGGTCCAAACACGCTTGATGTCCTGGGACGTGCCGAAAGAAAATTGGTGGTTCCTTGAACTGGTAGCTCTAATGTTCGTACAAGTATTTGGTTAGCATTATATATGCACACTTCCTTTAAAACTTGTTTGATTACGTCTCCTATTACCTGGTCCGTTTTATGTCAGTTTATTTGTCCATAATACAAAAAGTATATTTCGGCTTTTTTTTTTTATTTTGTGCCGCAAAGGAATGCAACAGGTCATCTCAGACCCTGGAAGTTTTGTCTTTAACTTACTCATTACATCATAAAAGATTAATAATCTTTAGAAATAAACCTAGAGAATAATTCTGAATGGTGTGTGCACTCACAGATTATTTTCTACTCATTCTTGTACTGACTGCCCAGTAGGACAGAGGGCTGGGCGAGACAATGTGTAATCGTTTTCACTGTCTTTATGTTTGCCTTCCGGATATGATAGGCATGCTAAATTTGTATAAACTGCACAGTGTTGTCACATAAATCTCCCATGCATAATACCTATCACTGCAGTTACTGAAACGACCATTAGATCCACTCTCTGTTTCATATAACCTTGCCCCGCTGTTATGTATCACTCCGCGTGCAACTACCATCCCCCTCATCCTATTTGGCTGATGCTTTCGTGCCATAGGCCGTAGGCGGTGCCTTCCCGTCACATTTAAACCTGCAGTAAACGTCATAATAATTGCCAGGAAGATAGATAAAATCATACAAATAAGAATATAAAGGCATGCAAAAATAATGAAGTTTATAATGAAACTGAGCAAGTTGAAACTGAATGAATGAGCAATGAAATGAAACAAGTTTATAAAGAAAGGCCTTCGGTCTTTTCCACTAGGATTTTTTAAACCAGCACACATACCTTGCAAAAATGCTTGTTTTTAGTCTTAACAGTCGTGTCACGCCATGCTTGTCGTGTAATCTTCATTCACCCAAGTCTCGTTAAGACAGTATATTTTGTGACTTTTAACTCGGTACAGTCTGATTGTCTTTAAATAACGTCTTCGCCACACAGCAATATCGCCCCTGGAGTGGTAAGTTTTCCTGTTGTCTCAGTTTCATGTCGCGATGTTCCTACGTATCTAACACACCTGTAAGTTCAGGTTAAAGCTGTTCGGCTTCTCTCACTGACAAAGGTGGATTCTTCTCTAAGAGTTCATTAAACACATGCACCATAATTCCTTTTCCGCCGCTTTGTAAAGGTTTTCCCTTACGATGCGTCAGCGAAAAACTGGCACCAGACTCTGCCATTATACATATAATAAGTACACGCGCAATAAACGATCAATTAAAAAATTTAGCTCTCGCACTCGGCATAGCACACCGTCGAATGGCAATATATGACAAATCCAGTTCAAAACAAGGTCAGTTATAAAAGTCATATAAACAAATATGTCATCGCTACCGTTAAAGCACGTGTTATCGTGTCATGTGCTTGAGAGCAAAGGAACCTCCTCTTTACTTCGTTTAAGAATTAACATGCATTTCAGATAAATCATTTCTGTTGCGTAATATATTTCATTAAAATAGTTACGACAATATAAATTTCATAATTCTCTTCCAACGTATATCACCATGTTAAATAACGAACTATTTTTTACCGCACAATAGTCTACACAACAACCGCAGCCAATGAGATGTGATAAGGTTACGTGACCGTTAAGAGATACGGGGCAAGCTTATGTGAAACAAGAATTAGCATTATGAGTGACTCATATGCACTCTCATGCACTCATTCGTAGTAAACATATCCACTACCAGAGCAGATAAACAGTTGAAACCCTTCCCCCTCTTCATGACCAGCTTGCACTCTCGTGGTAGGCAGACAGTGCAAGCTTTTCTTAGTAACATTTATTGATATATTTGCTTCATATTAATCGAAACAAGTATTTGTAGAAGTGACTTTAATCACTTTTACATGTATATTGAAGCAGTTATTTTAAATATTTTGTGTTGTTTCAGAGGAGTATTGGAGGAATTGTAATGTTTAATGAAGTGGATAAAATGTAAGGTAGGTAATGTGTAACTATGACAGCCTCAAATGAGAGGAAGTCGTTAAAAGTTTTAAAGATATTTCTTCTGCTTAAGAACGTCGTAGGAGGAACACGTTTGCGCCTCTCCGAGGTTGTGCAGAATTATTTTGGATGTGCATAGCGTGTGAGTAAGAAAGAAGTAGTTTTGGCTTCACTCTTCGTCAGATCATTGAAATGTTAAGATGTGTTATCTGCAGCGCCGATGTGCATGTCCGCAAAATCTTAATCTGAAAGTATTCAGTATTAAGCATTTTATAAAAGGATATAATCTACAGATATTAACATTATGATAGGATATAATAATGGTTTTAGTAGAATAAATTTCTATATTTAGAAGAAGAGAAAATTTGTTATTTTCTACAAATTATTCTCGCTCTGATACTATGGCCAGAGAGAGAGCGAGAGAGAGAGAGAGAGAGAGAGAGAGAGAGAGAGAGAGAGAGAGAGAGAGAGAGAGAGAGAGAGAGAGAGAGAAGGCTCATTGCTCCAGAGTGCCGAAGCATACTTCCACAAGATCGACACAGCGGGTAAGAATAATTAATCATGTTCCATCCTTAGTGCCTGTTGCACCAAATTATCCAGCTTCAATATAAATGAGAGCAAAGAAACACAGTAGGTTTAAATGATAGTCAAATCTTTTAAGAGATGGGGTTATGTCACGGCTTTGAAATTGTATTCTCTTTGGACGAACCGGAGATAAAAATTAAGGAGCAATTACCTTCAATGTTAGAAAGATATAAGTACCTGAAAATTTAATTTTGATCATGCAAATAGGGAAAAAAATGTGGGAAATCATGACTCGAAAGGCTACACAAATCATCTCATTGAAGTTCTGAAAATCTATATATAAGGATACAACAATCAGCATACACATTGGAAATGGAATGTATAGTAAATGGATACATACAAATCAAGGTGTAAGACAGGGTGGCAGTTTGTCCCCTATCTTATTCATAGTTTATATAGATGATCTGATTAGAGAGTGGATGTTCAAGTTTAACGGAGGCATTCATCTTGCACCAAATTTTATTCTTAAGACGATGCTATTTGTGAATGACCAAATAATTATAAGTAAAAATGAAAACGAGCAAAGAGCAGTATATATTTTACAGAAGTTATGAAAGAATTATAATTTCAAAATTTCCACAAATAAAACAAAGACAGTGGCGTTTCGAAGTAAAGACAGTATTAGAAACAAAATAGTAATTGATGATATTATCTTAGAGCAAGTTACGGGTTTTAAATATTTGGGAACATATGTCAGTTATAAATATGAAAACGATTTTAAAAATAAATTAGCAATGTTTCAACAAATATGCGGCATAATAAATAGAAGCCTAAAAAGTAAAACCAGAATAGAAACACGGATGAAATTTGATAAAGTAATGGCTGTGCCTGCTTTTCTTTTTGGTTCTGAAACATGGACATTAACAAAAATAGACAAAAACAAGATACAGGCTGCCGAAATGAGATTTTTAAGAGCAGTAAAGGGATGTACTCTTTTAGATAAAATTCCAAATGAAAAAATTAAAGAATATTTAGAAATAAGTTTTTTAGAAGAAAAAATAATAAATTATAGAAATTTATGGAGAGAGCATATTGAGAGAATGCCGAGAGATAGGATCCCAAGAAGAGTTATAAACTATAAACCTAGAGGAAAGAGACATCCGCGAAGACCACGAAAGCGATGGTCAGACATGTTTTAAGCCGGAACAGTTGCCTAGCCCTTGGAGTGAAAAAGAAGTAGAAGAAGATGAAGAAATTTAAATCAATAACACTGAGCTTCCGGAGATGTAACCTCATAAATATAACATAAATTATATGTTTATCAGATCCATAACTTTGATGAAATAAGCTGTCTATCTGTTACGGTTTGGCGGAACTACAAGTCATTCAGAATGAAGAGTACTTCAAAGACTATTTCCAAAATGATGTGAATTTAATTTGTGGAGAAAATATCATAAAACCGTGGTAGATATTAAAATTTCTTACAACCATTTTTGAGGAAAGCAAAGCTTTTAAGATATATTCCAGTAAAGGATATTTTGAGTACAATCCTTACATTATATTAAACTTATCTTCTTTGGTATTTATCAAACTTCTTATTTTGAGTTATAGTGACCATAGAAGAAATTTCCCCAAAGAATTCAGTACCTTACTGTATTTTCCTAGAACAGAAAGGAAAAATTTGGAAAAGGCATTTTGGCATTACCAATTTGTTTATATTTCATCCACACTGCTGTAAATACAAACTCCAACTTAGTAGCTAGTGCCTGTTAGGTATTCAAACCAGCAAATTCATTTGACATATGTACCGCCCAAACTTAATGCAGTAGACGTATGATTTCATTGCTGCTTGTCTCGTTAACAGAATTTTGCAGAGAAGAAAGCTTACCCGTTTTCCCATATATGGAGTCATTTAATAAGTGAAGGTCATACTTAGCAAAAACCAGTTGGTGTCTGATCGGATTTTGCAGTACGCTCAGGAAAATGCTTGCAAAATACCTGAAGAGTAGCGGCTGCCTAGAATGTTGCAGTTTTGCAAAAATAACTGTTTCACTGTTGAAACTTGTTCAACTGGTACAGCCATGTCAAAACAATAGCTGTCTTCAGTAAATACATTTCTGTAAGTATTTAAAGTGACGTTGGAAGCCACACACTCCTACTGTTAAATTTGCTAAGGAAACCTTTAAGCTTAGCATACCTAAGGTTTATAAAATAGAAATCTATGTCTTCTAAGTTACTTCATATAATTTTATCCAGTAAATATATTTATTATCAGTTATACAAAAAAGGGACACAAACAGAGCAGCGAACGCAGCAGGCTACAGGGCACAAAGAGAGTGTGGATAACATTTTCAAGTTCTAATAACCGGCATACTCCTATAGCTGATTGCAATTAACTACCAGTCAAGTGTGAAGCTGTCTAAGATTACTCTTTACTTTGATCAAGTATCCGCGCCATCTGTCCAGAACCACCCTGCTACACGAAACCTGGAAACGCACAATGGAATGAAAGAGAAATAATGGAAAGACAATCTTGGGAAACAACACACCAAAAGCCATTTATGATCCATTACAGCACCATGAAAGACGCAAGCACAGAGTATCGGATCCACGGAATTAAACATGGGATCTCTTGAAGTGAACCTCACACATTGTTGCGGTACCAAGTTTCTTGAAGGTTTGTTTATTATGGAAGATAACTATTTTTTTTCTCAGTAACACCGTCTTTAATTTAAAATGTTAGTAATTATTTTTCATAAACCATACTAACATCAATGTAGTCCACAACATCTCTTTGAAGCTGTTTTTACAATCATTCGCAGAATGAATGCCCAAAGCAAAACTAGAGAAGCACTCCCCTATATCTACAAGAAAAATAACGCATTGTTGAGCACCATTTTTAATTACAGTGCAAATTGATGTGGCGAAGTTCATGTAAGAAATGGGCTAAAGTTTATTTTTGTACTTCCAAGAGCACGCCTTTTCTTTACAAAGAAATTTAAAACGACACTATCAGCATTTTTCCAATTTTGTCTCCCCTTAATGGTAGACACCACAAGACCAATATTTTTCACAACTAACTGAAACTCATTTCGACTTTCATTATTCAGGACTCCAGCAATAATATATGTTGAAATAAGTAACTCCACAAGTTAAAAGAATCATGAGAAACAAAGATGAATTTAATTTAACACTGATGAAGTCCTTTCTGGCCCAATAGTTTCAGTTCGAATTAAGCCTGGTGTTCCCTATTCCTTGCTAAGGGAAGGGTTTTATGAATTAATTGTGAAGTCTAAGTAAAGTACTGCCAGTTGGTCCTGTATCAGTAACATTTCAAATGAGGATTTGAGAACATGATTTCTTCTTTTGTTGTTCGATGTTTTGAACTAAAGGCCACACTTCCTTTTAATTTATTCTGAACAGACAGAAGAATTGCTATGACAACTACAAAATGAAAACGCAGTGCTTGTAATGTAACATTAGGTTTAAGAAGTGAGTATAGAAGGAAACAAAATGGTAGACCAAAACTACAGAAGGTTTTGTAAAGAGCTACTTGGCTTACCAGGATCAGAACCTAGGGAAGTAGCTTTAACTAGCATTAGGAGAGACAAGAAGAAATGGAATAATAATGGAAAGAATAATAAAATTTTGGTATAGGTATTTGGCCAAAGAAGAAGGGGTAGTTATTAAATTATGCATGAGACAGCAAAAATGATTAGAGTACTCAAATATTTGTTGGGCAGAGATAGGAAGACTTATGTAAAAATATAAGAATGGGAGATATATGGTTAGTAAAGGAAAGGAATATAAGTGATGTGGGTAAATTGGTAAAATGCAGAATAGAAGATATAGAAAGGCAGGAAATTTTGACGAAGTCTAGAAAATAAGAAATCATTACAATTTTACATGCAAATAAAAAGAAACTGGGAATGAGAAGCATATGTAGATTACAACAATAGGCAAGAAGGGTTAGCTTGGATGAGAACAGGAACAATATTTCTAAGAGAGATAAGAGGTAAGGAAAAGGGAATTTGTGAATTGTGTGTGTGGGGGGAGGGGGGATGGGAGAATGTAGAGAGGAGGATAGTGGCTATAAAAATGTTAATGGGAAAGGAGGAAAAGAAGGTAAGAAGTATTGGTGAGTTCTTGCAGAAAGTAAAAGAAAAATGAACAAGAAATGTAAAGTATATAAGAAAGGAAGATGGTGTGAGGGGAAGAATGGGACTAATTAAGTAACAAGAAGGCATAGAGGTTAAGAGCTACCTGGTAGAGCAGAAGACCAGGGTTTCATGTAAGCCAGGGTAGTAACAAGGTAAAGACAAATAATGTAACCAAAAGGTTGTAAATTGTAAAATTTTGGAATATACACAATAAATAATTCATTTAAAAATTCATTCATGTTAAGACGTTTAAAAATTGACGAATCATGCATCACAGTGGCTGTTTCTATCTAAGCCATGATTATCCAGTAATTCCATACCACCCATTTTTAACGTGGGCCCACCCCATCCTAAACCACAGAATAGTGATAACCTGCAGATCTAGTCAGACTCTATCGACAGCATAATTTTGGCCGTAAAATAGTGATGACTTACCGGTGGAGTGTGGTTTGAGTCATAAAAAATAAAATGTACTTTTTCTTGATTATAGAGCAGTTACAATAGAATTGAAAATTATAAGCTAAGTTTTAGTAAAGTAATATCTATTTAGCAGACAATTATGAAATTTTAAATATATATCAGGCTCTGAATTGCCCATCTTTGGTCCCCTTTCACCTCACTCCTCTCTGACTGAGTCATCTTGCAAGAGCACAGATACAAATGGTCTAAGAAGTCCTCCACCATTTTGGCTCTTACTGCTACACCTGTTCGTGCATACCACACAACGTCATCCATCCATTCAAAAGTGATGGTTATTTTTGCATATTTTTTTGTTTCCCCTATATAAATATTTAATATTTGCAGTGTTCTATCATGTCAAAATTTATTTTTAATTTGTAAATTAATAAATTTGATTTTGTTAGCAGTCATTCTTATAAATACTGATGGTTCCTAATGCTATGGTATAAATATGGAACATGTTTTCAGCTCCTGTTGTTAATCACTGTCTTGCTCCAAAGTCCAAAGTCTAAAATCACTAATGTGTAGAGAAAATAGTTTGACTTTTACATATTACATTTTGTTTGGTGTTTTCCAAAATTGATTTATGTTATAATGGCTTTAGTACATACTCCCATGTTCGAGAATACATCAAGAGCTTCTTGATAAGTAAAACCGTTACGACCCCCAGGCCAAGACCTCTGAAATAAGACTGTACATACTGAGATTAAGCACCTGGCACGTGCCTACCTCTTATCTTTTGAATGTTTTCATTTATCTCAGCTAATTTCATCCGGCCTAATAAGATCAACGGATCACTAAATCAAACCCGAATGCATTCAAGCTAATACATTTTGTAACCATAAATTGTAATTGTTTCGTGTCTCCTAGGTGCTCGTCATTAAAGTGGGCGAATAAATATTCAAAGGACGGAATGAGCATTTAATAGAGGCTTCTCTCCTGGAACAGATCCAGAACACATAGAAAATATTAACCCCATCTCCATATATGCATATATATTGAGTTGTGTATTCCTTTGAGCACCACACAAAGTCCCAGATGATTAGCTAATTACTATTCGATATGAGACTCGACAAGGAAACCTGTAGGTTTGGGACAGCGACCATTTCGTTTTCAACAAGCTGTTCTCCACGCGCGTGCGTACAATTCTCAATTAGCTACCGAAAGCTGTCACATTCTAACGCTGCTTGCACGTACCTCACTAATTAGCAAAACTTTCCACTTTATTATTAGGCTTATTATTACGATTATTTATTTTTTTATTTTATTTTTACTTTTCTGTGCCTCTTAATTAGGTAGAGAAGGTACTGCATTCCACCGAAAAAATCCACATCAAACTCTTTGAATTTAAATTAAATGCACTTTTAAAAACGCCCCATGTGTGTCTGTATCCAAGCACAACTTAAAATCAAAATGAGTTAATTAGGTATTAAATGCAGAAACTTCCAGGAAAACAGCTGCTTTCACCAGAAGATTGCTGATAAAGCTAGTGAGTTATATGACAAGTGACTAACCTGACACACCTTTTTTCTTAGAAATAAACAAGTGAACTTGGCCATAAACTACTGCTCAGCATTACGTCATACGCCACGTCTAAAAAATACATCTGTACGTCAGATGTTTGGGATAGGGAATGTCAGTAAGTGTTCACAGCACAGCACGTGGACCTTTTGTGCTTACAATGTGATTAATTTTTGGAGGAGAACATGAAGGGCACGATGTGCACTAGGAATGACGGGGTCCCTAACGATTCTTCCATGACTAATCCTGACGTTGACTAGTGCTGTCTTAACCCCACCAATCCCCTTACACATGAACCATCAGCAAGGAAGACAATAACAGCTGTCTCGTCAAACCCTGTTAAATGTTTCCATAGAGCAAAAGCAACGTAGTGCTGCAATAAGCCAACCGACATCGGCTAGCCCTACAATCTTGAAAACAAATGAAGGGGATTCTGGTGACAGGAAATTGCGGGGGAATTTCATACCATTCCCCTACTAATCATCACGTTATATGTACATTTCCTTGCTTGCTTTCGGTGGGTATTTTAAAACTAAGACGAGTTCTCAATTCTCTCTTCGTTTGCAGTTTAGCTGACGCTACGTGTCATCCTTAGCCACACTTATTATGCAACAACATATAAATATTACCTGTAATTTTCTTGACGTAAAAACTCCAAGTTTGCTCTTTACAAAAACCGTTTGATGCTTGTTACACAAATCGGTAATAGAGCAGTGGAACGCAATTAAATTCAGTTGAGGTTACCTAACGGCGATCTCTCGTAAAAGAAAACTCCAACGAGCGCTTTTAACTGACATGGCATTTATATGCTAAATAATTTTATGCACATTGTAAGTCGAATTTTAAAAAAAAAATTGCAAGACTTCTGACGGGAGTTTAAGTAAATAATTTAAGACTTTTTAATCGCACAGTTCCTGTGGTTTTTTCAACAGCTGTGTTCTTTTCAAACGATTGTTAGATTTATATCTCTTGGATAAATGAGAGGTTGTCGATTCTTACAACAGTTTAAAAAAGTTAAACACGGATGAGTCACCAAAGGTATATTGAATTGCGATGCAAAAACAGATCTTTAATCGATATTAGGCAGCTTGTTGCAACCTTAATGTATTCACCGTCAATCGATACAACAATTTAGAAACTTGTTACATAAATAAAATGGGCAGATCAGGAGCGTTATTACTCCTAAGCAGCCTTCCGTTTTATTGAAAAGTTCAATGCCATGATGAGGATTCGAAGCATGGATTCTCAGCTCTCTAAGCCGATAATAAGGTATATAAAGAAGATCTGAAGACAGTACAAAGTATGTATATAAATACAAAATTTAAATTGGAGAAATCCATAGAAGAAGATAACCTAGTAGAGATTAATTTAGAACTAAGACAGGGGTGTCCATTGTCACCTACACTATTTAGCAAACTATGCTCAAAACACATTTTAAAATAAAGGGGATAAATGTTGACACATTGCTGCTTGCTGATGACCAGATTTTAATTGCGTAGACGGAAGATAACTTACAAAGAGCCATACATGAATTAAATAATATTACAAGAGAATATAATCTTCAAATTACATATGAAAAAACAAAAATAATGGCTTTCATAGGAACGAACCACTTGAGAGCAAAAATTTGTATAAATGATAAACCCATCCAACAACAATGTTACTTTAATTATCTTGGCCATATTGTGATATACCAGTAATAGAAATATACAAAACAAAATAAACAAATTCCAAACAATATCTGGCACAGTAAAAAGAACTTTGTAATCGTCAAACTTTGTTAAAACTATATAAAATAATGGCGATCCCAACCCTGCTTTATGGGTGTGAAAGCTGGGTCTTGACTATCTCACAACAGAAGAAAGTGGAGGCTGCTGAGATGAAATTTCTGAGACACGTGGCAGGTTATAGACTCACAGTCAAGAAAAGAAACGAGGATATCAGAAGAGAATTGGAAATTCAGAGTCTAAATGAAACAATCATTGCATACAGGCAAAAATGACAAGATCATGTGCAGAGAATGATCAAAGACCGTACACCACAAATAGTATACAAGTATAAACCTGTAGGTAGAAGAAATGTTGGCAGGCCAAATGAGATGGTCCGATCAATTTCCTTGAAGTCGGAACGGGACACAAGGCTTATACCGTGATGATGATGATGATGATGATGATGATGATGATGATGATGATGATGATGATGGTGGTGGTGATGACGATGACGATGACGACGACGGCGATGATGATGTAGATGATGATGATGATGATGATGATGATGATGATGATGATCTGTAATACCTGAAATTATGGAAAGGAAATCCCTTACATGGAAAACCACTACTGAATTCTTTACCGATCAGAAAAGCACACAATGAACCGAAGATCAGAATGGACGGTTGACTTGCCCTTGAACGCGATTTTCACACGTAATTGCGGATATTCTAAATTAAATTACCCTGGGTGTCATTAATATAAGGCTATATGCTATAGAATTGTAGCTTTTGTCTGTGCTCCTAAGAGAATATACAAGTAACAACTCATTTGATCTTAAATCAATAGTTACAGAATATATTCATCACTTCTATCAAGAATCTCATCAGAAACAGACGTGCTTGGGAATCTGTTTAGGATTAGAAAGACAGTATTAGTGACGACCAAAATTGTATCAGTGGAAACCACAATAATAGTCATATATACCTACAGGTTGTTTCGGAATGACACCGAACGAATATAATCGTTTCGTAGTTTATAACTTGACTAGTTCAAATTTCGGTGTCGCAGTTTCGAAATGCTCTTAGGCATAATTTTATGCAGCTTTAAATATGAAATTATTTTGTAATTAGGCAGCGCAGGAACCAGTGGTGTGCGAACCCAAAAAGTTGTTGGGACGTACGGTCACAAAAACAAAAGCATTGATCCTTGCTTTTTATCACTGTCCCTAGCCTAGCTTTCAGGTAATGGGGCAAAGGGCAGCTACTTTTGAAAAAGTTGATAATAACTTGGATAATTCCAAGGTTGCACATTTTGCTATATACTACAGTACTTTCAACTAGTTACTGTAAAATCAAGAGCTTCATTTTCAGTTACTAGTGCTTTATTTAGTATTATTAAACACAGTGAAATAAAATGCTTGTCTCATTGCTTTTAGTTTTGGTACAATTCTTTGATATTGTTCACTTTTCTTTTTATCGTTTAATGCTTTCATCCTAAGTCTCACTAACATTAGCTTCCATTTAAAACGTGTAAGATGCATATGTCCGTTTTAACACCCTAAAACCCCATAAACAAATAACTAAAGAATGGCTTCGTTATTGCGCTTTCATAAACAAAACAAAAATTTCTTAATAGTTACAAGCTACCGTGCAGTATGTCGGTATGTTTACAGTTACAGCACGCGTCCCGGTGTGCCACCTACCTGCGAACTTCGATAGCGTGAGGCACGCGACGTTGTAACTGCCTACTCCACACTCATTCTGGAGCGTTTTTCTGCGGCTCATTTGGAGGTAAAAGCTATCTATATGTGTCACATAGATGCTGAGAAACTACTTCTATATATTCGTACGGTGTCGTTTCGACACATCGTGTGTGTGTGTGTGTGTGTGTGTGTGTGTGTGTGTGTGTGTGTGTGTGTGTGTATGCGCGCGCGCGCGTGTGTGTGTACCTGTTTAAGCAAATTTACAAATAGAAAATTAGAAGCTACATTTCGACAAAATTACTACTTCTTTCCTGGTGCCACCCTCAGAAATAAAATATTCTTTTGCAACAACAACTTGCAAATGACTTCGCATTTCCATACTCATAACCTTATAATTCGTAAATTTCTAAATTTAAATTCTGATACAAACTCAATTATACACACACCATATCACACTGTGGTTGTTCTAAAACTTCTGCTTTGGTCGTAAGAGGGACTCAAATGATGTATTTCTAGTTAAATATTTATATTCTTATATGTAATGGGTTCGTAGAATTAAAAGTCCAATTTGCAAAAATTCAAATTGTTCTTTATTTCCGTAGAAATACACTTTGGTCAACCCTTACAGTAGGAAAATTACGTAACATACACAAATACAATGGTCAAGTCCGTTGGCCACAAACAAAAGAGTTCACACAACTTCCAGTTCAATTACCACTCTCTTATTACGACTCTGTTTACAATAGCTCTCGTTACAACTCCGTTTACGACTACTCCGCTGGCGTATACCTCCATTGATAATTCTAGACTGTTCTACAGTGTTCTCTATCATTCAAGTGGTCAGTAGAATTTTCCATTTATCTAACTTTATTTGTTTCGGCAGACTTTTATCTCCGTGCTATCTCTATCTGTTCCTTTGTGTGCACAAGCAGCGCTATCGCGATAACGGATTCGCGACAATGCATTTTATATTTACGCTACGCACTGATAAAATAACAACGTTAGAAGCGACAAAGTCATGTGAATAACAGCTTTTTTCCAGCCCATTTGTACCCTGCCTTTAACTGCAGTGACCATATCGATAGAATTAACTCCTATATGTTCGGTTGCTTATACTTTGTATTTTAATCGTTATATCACGCATACATTCGTACTGTCATTCATACTTGCAGACTCAGGGGAAGAAAGGGAATCATCTTGGTTGGAGAAAAATCCCCACCACATGCAGGGAATCGAAGCCAAAACCCCCTGCACAGAAGGCAGGTGCTCTACCGACTGAGCTACAGGGCCAGCCATCACATAGCTTTTGTTTTCTGCACCTCATACTTATACCAAACAGAGAAAGTAGTATTCTGCCTGATTTTAAAGAAAGGCACGTTGATTACTAAGAAAGGATGATAAAGATAATATTAAACAAAAAGCATTTTAATAAATAGGTCGGTGTGCCCGTATGTGCCTATCTTTTTTATGTCTATCAGTGTGAAGTACAGGTCAAAAAGCAAAGCACTAGTATTCATCATCATCATCATCATCATCATCATCATCATCATCATCATCATCATCAAGTTCCTTTTGTTACTGCTTTTTCTGGTGCAGTGTGTTTGAAAACACTATGTAAATACAATTTTGCATGCGGTAAATTGTTTTTAGGAAAATATCATTCATTTTCTTAATTTCAATAAAAATTCAATTTATTTACAACAGGAGTGAATCTGTAACTTCCACATACAATATGTGGTGCCCAGTTCTTGTCTTGGTTTCCCACAGGCATATCAAAATAAGAGCTCTATGCTAAGCAGTAGTTAGTAGCATCCTTTATTCTATTATTCACTGCTTTCGGTCCCAGAAAGACGCAACTCAGATAACAAAAAGAGACTGGATAATGCTTACAACAACGGAAAGACGCCATTATTCATCAACAATGTCAATCTGAGAAAGTAAAACGTAGAGTGAAACCGTTATTCATCTCATAAAGTGTTCTGAGTAAATAGAAATTGTGATTTATTAATTTCAAATTGTCACCGATCGCATTGTTGTGTTGGAGCCGCCGCAAAGCCAGAGCTGGACACGTGGGCAGGAAAGAAAGAGACAGATAGTGGCGCGCAGAGCTGGACGATTGCCGAGAGAGAGAATCAGAGAATACGATAGAGAGAAGTCTGGAATTCTCCGCTTTTCTGATGCCGTCGCGATTGTTATCAAATGGTCTACTACATTCTGCAACAATGACTGGGAGGTATAAATAATGGTAAAGTGTGAGAAGAGTTAGTTTAGTAGTGTTGAGTTGTGTGATGGTTATTACGACAGTCAAAGTTTAAACTGTACCGCAATGATTTCTTTCATTTGTTTACATGCGGCAGAGCACCGAGTCGACCTTGAAGACAACTGACTGTCAATGTCACGTCTCTGCTGCTACAAGGGCTGTACAAAGTTTCTGTTTTACTGCAATAAAGAGTGATTTAAATTTCTGTAAACCATATTTTTTATTCTTCGTACACTCGAAGTCATTACTTTTTTTCGAAAATAAAATGCAAAGATGCGATTATGTAAAATTAGGAATACTCAGTGTAGTTTAGTTGTGAACTGTTTCATCCAACAGAAAACAAAATTCACTTAAACAAGAAAAAATAAAGTTTGTTACATGGTGAAATTTTTAAAATATTTTAGTTTTCTCGAAAAATGACCGTAACGATATTAATACAAGAATACAGTATCTACATGTAAATTTTCTGAACGCAGTCTCGGAGGATTATTTCATTATGAATGGCCTTCACATAACTAGTAAGCCTTAAGAGACAGATGGAATGTTACTGGTAATAAAATTTAGAACTCGTTAAAGCACATAATTTATATTTAACACATTTTTGTGTATGTTACCATCTATAAAATGTCAAATATTTACACTATTCATAAAAGCGAAGTTCCTATTTGCTTTTCTGCCTGTGTAACAGAATGAAATTTTAAATCCATTACACAGCGACCACTCTTAAAGAATTTTGACTGTCACTTAAGCTTATTCTCTCCACAAATTTATGTCGATTAACATGAAGTGTATAAAAGAATAATTTGTGCCAGAATGATTACAGAAAGCTATGTAAATGCAAGACATCTGTGATGCATAATCCTTGGTCACAGCTAAGTGACCAGTGTCAAAACCTGTTTATGTTCTTACAAGGAGATTAAATGTAAGGCGTAATCGCAATGGCACTTTGGATTCTACATGGCGCTATACCACCGAAGTAGCTCTCTTGTGCAGAATCTTAAGTGTCTCCGCACACAGTGGCTGACAAAGTCGACACTCATTTGTCAAGTGCAGATCATCGTCTCTCAGGGGTCTGTGTCTCGGTTGCTCTGATGTGAATATAATCACAGTGTCGCGTGCCTCAAAACACACCTGCCTTTCTCGGACGCTGGCCAAAACTATATGCAGATATGAGGACAAGAAATCTTGAAGCTATTAGGGAAAGAAACTGGTTTCCAACAGGCGTGTCATCGTCATCCATACTGAATAGTGTAACATTAGCTCCAATTTGGGACCCATACAGATTTAAATGCTCTGCTTTTTTAATAGAATAGAAATTAGTTTTATAATTACAAAGATTTAATCTATGTTAAGGCATGTACATCTAAACAAGATAAAAATCGTGAATTCTGTTTAAGTTTTCAGTATTTTATCTAATAGAATGCAAAATCGCAACTTTTGTGTAAAGTTCTTTACAAATTTTATCGAACGCTTGCTCCAACTATATTCAAATTATTATTTATCAAATTATGAGCTTTAAAATGAAGTATCATCAGTTGCAACACAAGAATTAATAGTTTTCCTGCAATTCAATTCAGGTTAAGGAGTGGTTCAGGAATTTTAAAACACACAGGCTACTTTACTTGATAGTAAGAAAAGTTCGTTTATTACAAGTTGAAACATCCTAACATGGTTTCACGGTTTATCCCTATATATATTTATGTTTTCTTACCCGATAGCCTTGGAAGAATTTTAAAAATATTCTCCAAAACACTTCAAGAGTGAATTAAATACCCATAACGCTAAAAATATAACTTATAATAAAATTACCAAGAAACTATAGTGTGATCCATTTAAACCTGAACTATTTCCATAGGCCATATCTTTTGAGCAAATAATAGGACACACGTGCAACTTTGGGAGAATATAATACACAATTGGCAGATTACATTACAGTATTTACATCTCAGAGAAAATGTTGGAAGTATCCTCCACCAGCATCTATGGTCCGTTGGTTCCATTTTCTTTGATACGACTGTAGACAGTGGAGTTTATATGGGTATCTTCAACACATTTGTGGAGCAGCTGGATGATATCGATTTGAGGAAAGATTTCAGCAAGATGGAGCAACGTGCCATACATCTAATGACACCACGGAGCTTGTAACCAGTTTCTTTGAAATCGAATAAGCTTCAAAGTTCTGTGGCCTCCCAGATCCCCTGACCTAACCTCACCGGATTTTTTCTTTTGAGGTTATCTAAAAAACAGAGTGTACAAGAATAGGTCACGGACAACTGATGTTCTCACGGAACCCTTTCTAACCGAAATAAGTAACATTGGCGAGGGTACTCTCCGTAAAACTTTGGAGAATATGGTGAGACGGTTGCAAACATGTATAGATGCTGGTGGAGGACACTTCCAACATTTCTTCTGAGATGTAAATGGTGTAATGTAATCTGTCAATTGTGTATTGTATTCTCCCAAAGTTGCACGTGTGTCCAATTGGTTAAAAAGTTGTGGCTTATTGAAATTATTCAGCTTTATATTAATCGCACCATAAAATACGAAAGATGTATCGAACAAAAAAAGTACCAGAGTTTGTAATAATTGTCTCTCGTTAATGCCACTCAGTGACTGTCAGTTATCGTATTCGGCATATCTAGTCCTTGGTAATAGAGAAAATGCTGTAGGGAAGAAATGATTGCAGTTTGAGTAATGACAGTACAGCTTTGTTTAATCTACGTAACCAGCATAAACTAAACTATGAAAGGGTAGAATCAGACTGAAAAATTCAATGTCATAGCCGGGATTTGAACCACGGATCTTCTGGTCTCCGTCAAGCCACGCTTAACCATTGAGCTAGTATGGCCATCGTGCCAGCATGACATTAAATTCTCCAACTGACTCGTGTATTTCCCGGTAAACCACTAGGAGTTCTCATAAACACATGAGACAACTACCTTAATGGCGACTTACTATGCTGTAAGTACTTTAAGGCCCGGGCTTTATAGTTCAGGTCACTATTAGGTACAATTAATGGAAATTAAACTGTTAAGCAAACCAAACCAAAAGAAAGATCAAATTTGAATACATTATCACTTGCAATTAAAGTCAGAGATGATTGCAAAATTTATTATTATGGGATTTTACTGTTCCAGTTAGTATGTGACGCCGAGAGAATATATAATTAAATTTATGTTGCCAGTGTACGAGTTTCTACTATTGTTGACAAAAATAAACTGCTTTGAGAACTTTTAGGACATACATTTCAAGAGTGAATTGTGCAGAAAACAATAGAACTTTGAATTCCACCTAGGTAATAAGCCCTGCCTTGTGTCAAATTGTGGGAAAAAAAACACACACATACACACATACAGAGAGATATTAAGATAAATTTAACTTGTTTAGTGTTAGCCAAACTTCATTGTAGACGTTGATGCATGGTTTCCAAATGGCAATAAATACGTTGGATTTTTAAAATGATAATAAAAATGTATTGAAACATGAATGTAACTATTATAGCCGTGTCTATACCATTTCACAAAGATATACCTATATATTAAAAGTAAGTTATCTAAGATTAAATTATCAGTAATCGAAGGTGTGTTGTTTTCAACAAAGTATGGTTTTGACTGGCCACTTGTGTAGCATATACCACCCATCACTACCTAATGATATTCTGAATATTCTTATCTGTCTAATTACACCCGAAAATTTCTAACCCATCAGCAGTTTCTCCTTCCAATAGTTTTTATTCTTTATATTTCAAGTAATCACGATAAATATTCTAAAATATCATTCAGTTTGGATTTACTGTAGCTTAATAGAAGCGTATCGAGCCATCACAAAAATAAATTTGGTTTATTCTAATCCTATTTCATACTCTTAGCCATGATATGCATGTGAAAGGCAGTCCAAGCTGGCTGCTTAAAATATTAGACGATTCAAATTAACAAAATTGTTCATTCTAATGATTATTTATTAATTTCATTAACATTTTGATTACGAGCCAAGTACAGCTTGTGATACAGAATCTTCGTCTGGATATTGTCGCGAACCCGTATCTACGATCGCGTGCCTTGTTTACACAAAAGGAACTGATAGGTAGGCAGTGTGAAAACCAAGAGCCGGCAGACGAAGATAACATGCATATAAAGTTCTGCGGAAACAAACAAACTGAGATAAATGTAAATGTCTAGTTATTCCTTGACTGATAGACACTTTTAGGGTTCTGCTTTATTTTCGAATAATCTAGAAATTATCAGTGAAGTATTTAAAGAGGTGACGATTGGACAAGAGGGACTCGAGTTGCAAATTGTGAAACAAGAGTTGTTGTAAGGCATGTAATAAGGGTGAGTGTGTCGCGAGAGGTAAGCAGAGAACAGCTCAGAGTGTTGTAAACTGAACGCTGTTATTGTCATAGACCCAGGAAGACTGTGTTGTGATATGTAATGTAATTTTGCTGCTACGAAGTGTATTTCTACAAAAATAAACAACATTTAGAATTTCGGTAAATTGGACTTTTAATTCTACGAAACCACTGACAAAAGTTAGTAAAAGTGAAGTCGCTAACGAAAATTTGCTTAGCACAGGGAAGCATGCTCTTCATTGTTGTTTTGTTCATATAACAATACGAAATTTTATATAGAAGAAATTATCTACAACATTTCTAATAGTGTTGTGTGTTCAGAAAAGTAGATGCTTCTATATTCGTTTAGAGCTCGATGATTTTGTGAAAAGGAACAGGCGCATTCTAGAAAATAAAAGGTTAGTTTTTGTGTTTACAAACTTGTTTTAAGTTCCTTAAATATTCTGGGTTCCTTTACATCTTTTCTTTTCCTCTACTTTTTCAGATTTTTATTTAAGTATATTTGCAATAATTTTAAAAAGAAGCTAGAAACTTAGTTTTAAGATTCGGGAATGAAAAATTAATTTTTGATTTAGGAATCACTTTCACCGCAGTTAATATCACATTTTAACAATAATGCCAAAAGTTATAGAATTAGAAAACAAAATTAGCTTTTCTCTGTTGTATAAATAATGCGGGATAAAGTGAGGGATAAAGACAGTATTAATATAAATGATCACGCAAAGCCTTTCTTCCACTTATTTTTAATTTGAGTCCTCCAAAGTTAAGTCATATTGGACGATGAATAGAATGGATGAAATAAAGCTCAAATGAGCCCAGGATCCGTAGGGCTTAGAGTTACCCAACATTCGTCTTTTAGGATAAGGGACAGCCGGGGAAATAACCTTATGCGGGTAACTCACCCTGACCGAGATTCGAACTCGGGACCTCTTGAACGTGAGGCAGGCACGCTACCATTTGCTCTACCGAGGCGGACTTTCTTCCACTTTGCTAAACTATTTTTAAACTAAAAATTGATTCAAATCAAGCATCCTTTAATGTTTAAAAAGAATATTTTATATGCTGATATAGAAAATAAGTTAAAAGATCTGTATTCCTTTACGATACTTTTTAAATCTACAAGCAATGTATGTTTCTTAGTTTCTAAATATTTTAGAATGCTATCACATAATTATTATATAAACGTCAATTTTTAAATCTTAAATTCTAACTCCAAAATTTAATTTAAAACAAGTTATAAATGTTTGACTTTCTACAAAATCAATGTGAAAACTACTCAGGAGCTACCAGCATTAGATGCTGGTTTCTAAACATAAATTGACTTATTTCCTTAAATATTTATATAAAGCATTTAACGAATTTTTAAGCTCACTGTATTTAGTTTTTCCTTTCGGAACTATTCTACTAACGGTTCTTCTCGAAGCTGTCTAGCAATCGATTAGCATCTTACGGATATCGAAGAATCTTTCCAACACAAAATTTCTATTACCTTTTTACTACCGGATATTATCGAGGGATGTCTTGAGTAATGGAACCTAATATGGGACCGTACAACACACATTAATCACCAGAAGTGTCTAATGGAACAAAAAATGTATGACATTTAATAAAGTACAAAAAACCAGGCAGCAATTACACATATTTGGTGTCCAATTTAGCAGCTGTGTTGTTTAACATTGGAATAGCGGTTCCCCTACAGTGTTGACATATCAATTATAAACTCATTAAAACAATGACAAATTGCGTTTCCGCGGTTTATTGTTTCAAACACGAGTGAACGCTATGTAACTAACATTCTTGCTGAATGATTACTGTTGTTTCTCTTTAATGGGAGTAAAACAGATGCAACACAAAGTAAACCAAACTTTCCTACCTTGCTCTATTATCTGTATGCCTCACCTGGCTGAAGTATAATTTACGCTCTCAAGCTTTCTGCATCTAGGTTATCAAGCAGCAAGTTCTGTTTCGATCCAAAAGGGTATTTTCGACTTAGTATTCCTGGACACGGTAAATACGAAAACAGATATATCGGCCAATCTTTTATGGATGCATTTTTAGATAGTAGATATATCACTGCAGTTTCTAGTGCCAATATTAAAGAACAGATTAACTCTTCGCCCTTAAACTATTGGCAAATTACTTTAGATATCTAATTCATTAACCTATATTAAATTTATCAGCCAGCTTGAAGTTGTAATAAGCATTCTCTAAGAGAAAGAAAGCAGATTTATCCAAAAACGAAATACTGGAGACAGTATTAGAGGTACACGACTATATTGAAATTTTTGTGCATGCAAATAAAGCAAAGAATGTATTTCTCTTTCACACTACCCGTGTGTAGGGCAACGTTTGGAAAGAAGGGTCAGACTGAAACATTCAATGCCATAGCCAGCATCACATTTAATTCTCCAACTGACTTCAATTTTTCCCGGTAAGCCACTAGCAGCTCTCTTGAACACTTGAGACAACCACTTGACTCGTTGCCATGGTAGTTAAGTAGTTAAGAGCAACCTACGGAGACCAGGAGATTAGTTGTTCAAATCCCAGCTGTAGCATTGAATTCTGATTCTACCTTTCCAGGGGTAATGTGTAAGAACAATTAATTTCCATTTATTGACATTGGCATAACAAATTAAAAACTGGGACTTAAAGTGCTTATACGTTGCAAGTGATCATTAAGGTAGTAATCTCAAGCGTATGAGGGCCCCTAGCGGTTCACCGGGAAAACTGCGAGTCAGCTGGATAATTTAATGTGTTGCTAGCATGTTTGCACAGTTACGAGAAACCAGATGGAGACCAGGATATCCATGATTTAAATCCCACATATGGCATCAAATTTTCAGTCTGATTCAATATTTTGAAATAATAAAGCAGATTGATTTTTACCTAGGAGTTACTCAAAGAACTCACTTCAAAATTTGTAAGCTTATTTATAGATTATATCATTTTTAGGTAGGTAGGGGCGGAAAAGATACTTCAAGTACAGAGACTTTCCAAATTTCACAACTGCCCTTTGATTTTCAGTCTTCCTGAAATGGAAATAAATGAAAAGAGGTGCATATTTATAAGATCAGTCCCTCTCTCAGGGTAAAAATATAGAGACAGATTAGGAATAGAGTAAAAGCTGGCACCGCACCTGCAGTTGGATCTCCGGAGAGGAACGGATGAGGTGAAGCAACCAAGGGTTAGAAGGTGATCGACTAAACAAAAAATCTGCTCTACACATGCCCTGGCATCTTGAAGCTATACCAGGGCAAAGCTGTCCACAGATTTTATTTGTTCATCCCCCTGCCTTATTTATTAGTTCCATTTACAATATTTATCTTTGCAGATATTCCCTAATCTAACTTGTCAAATAATCCTAACCTACTAATTCTAACCTACTTGCTACTGGAAACCAGCAGCTTTAGAACTCATGAGAACTAGCTACCCTACCTATATCATATATCCTACTTGCTAACATTTACATTCTCTACTGTCCTACTAGCTACCGGAAACCAGTAGCTTTACAATTCCTCAATCTATCTCACTACCTAAGTCTACTACATAAGACTTTCTATCCTTTATTTGCTGCCATTTCCTATCCGACTATTGGTAGTAATATTCCTCTCGGTTAGACTTGTAGTGCTTCCACCATCATTTGGAGAGGGTTCCTCCATCAGTTCAGATTTCTTTCGTAAACATGGGGAGGCCCGAGGCTACAGGGTAACAATATGAGCTTTTGCTCATCCAACACAGCATAAGTACCAGAAGATGATCGACTGCAACTCACCCAAATTTCCGGAGGACGATTAAGAGACTTCCCCTACAGCCGAATTAGAACACACATCACTCCAGCATTAATCTTGCCAATCAGGGAAAATCACCAAAAAAAAAAAAAAAAAAAAAAAAAAAAAAAAAAAAAAAAAAAAAAAAAAAAAACATATTCTAACTGGACAGCTGCCAGAAACCGAAACTGGAACCTCCCAAGTGTGACCCTTATGCTTTACCGCGGAACAATCTCAATCTTTAAACGCTTGCCTTTGTAGTATGCTTACCTCAGATGAATGGAACAGTTGTACCAACTCGAAATTCCGCACATTAATTACGACCGTGTTAAGAACACCTGTGTTTCGTTTTCAATGTAACACCTTTGAAATAACAAGACTTTGGAAATTTGTTTCTTGTGTTCATGTTATTTCCTTTGAAATCACAACAAATGCAGTGCGACTGTTTAAAAGTCAACGCTGATAGACTTTTGGTGTCTCTTTTCCCTACAGCAGGAATTTTTAAAAACCAACAGCACAATTCATTAAATCCACAGCATCGTGTCCAAAGTCTGTTATGATCTTGATAAAGCTTTGATAATGAATTAAAGATTCCAAGAGCGTATTTCCCAAGTTCGTCGCAAGTTTCGCAGCAATTTATCATCGTTGAAGGTTACAGAGTGTAAGTATGCGTTAAACGCTCTTTTGTCTATAATTAGAAACGCGCATGACCCCAGTGATCCGGCAGACGCCCAGAAAGGATTCGTTTCTCCGAAATGACGCAGATACCTGCATGACTGGCCGAGCGGCAGCTGCAGTATAGAAGCTCGGTCCTTAATATTATTGCCAATGTCGCGTGCCAACCTGCCACAAGGTTTACTACATCAGCCACACCCAGACGAAGGAATCCCTGAATGCGATAATCATTTATAAAGCTTACATAAGCAACAGCTCTAAGTGCATACTTAATTTAATTATTCTTAAACATCACCCTTCTAACGCTGCACATGCAGGAAAATTATATATTTAAGATGACCAACATGATCATTTGAGTACTCATTATCAGCAAGCATGGGTCGATTTAGAAAATGAAAAGAAAGTGATGTGCATTGCATTAAGTGCCTACATAATGCAAGCAAATTTTCACTTTCAAATCTTCTTACAAAAACCTAGCTGCAGTACTTAATTTATCCAGATTCGTTTTTAACATAATTTGTAACAGAGTAGCTTGCTCTAAGCGAGATGGTCCTGAATTCTATACCCGTAGACCACCACTACAACCTTCTCCTAGCTGGTAGGCCAATGTTATAGTTGTCTCTAATCCACCTGGACTTTAATTGTACTTCCATGTTGGGGACACTTTCTCAAGGATAAGTGTATTCCCATGGAAGCTGCCTCCGGTAGGCACTATTTCGGTACCGCCAGCCCGGGACCTATAGGGCTTGGCTGCTGGGCTCGTTGCCGTCCCGCAGTAGGGGAGTGTTTTTTTAATTGTTTTTTGTTCTTGTAATTTACGTACTCCAAAATTTAGTCATATCGGACGATGAATGAAATGGATGAAATGACGCTGAATGCGTCCGGGGTCCATGGAGTTTAGAGTTACCCGACATTCGTCTTTCAGGATAATGGCGGAAAACACCATATCGAGGTAACTCACCCTGACCGAGATTCGAACGCAGGACCTCTTGAACGTGAGGCAGACATGCTACCACCTACGCTACCGAAGCGGACAGTAGGGGAGTGTCCACTGTCCTGGCCTGTCAGGGGAAGTATCTATCTAAATAAAATGTAGGGACCCTGCCCTCTGCAGGGTCCTTGTAGTGGATCCTTGGATCGGCCGCTCTCTGTCTCCTCTTACTTCATCCTTCCTTCCGGGGGTGTCCCACTTGGGGGCATAGGTACAATGGACCCAGCATGGTGGTCTACGAACCGAATCCCCTCTATAGTGAAATCCTAACCCTAATCATTCCCATGGAAGCTGAAAGGCTGCTTGGTCAACAGGTTGTTCTTCGATCTTCGATCATCTCTCCCTCTCGCTCTCCCTCTCGCTCTCTCTCTCTCAGTCTTTACTAACTTAACTACTGGAATTTCAGTGTTGCAGCTTCAAAATTCTCTTAGGTATAATTTTGTGCAGTATTAAATATTACAATTTTGTGATTAGGCAGCTTAGGAATCACTCCTGTGCGAACGTCAAATGTTGTTATTGGGACGCAACGGCCACGAAAACAAAAGCATTGCTCATGCTCTTTATCAGACACCCTAGCCTCACTTTAAGGTAAAGGAGTAAATGGCACTTAATTGTGAAAAAAGCCCGCCTCGGTAGCGTGGGGGAAGCGTGTCTGCCTTACGTTCAAAGGGTCCCGAGTTCGACTCTCAGTCAGGGTGAGTTCCCTGGATAAGGTTTTATCTGGGGTTTTCCCTCATCTTAAAAGACGAATGTCCGGTGACTCTAAGTTCTCTGGACCTTGGGCTCATATGAGCATCACTTCACCCATTCCATTCATCGTCCGATATGACTTAACGTTGGAGGACGTAGATTACACACACACACACACACATATATATATATATATATATATATATATATATATATATATATATATATATATATATATTAGTAATAATAATGATGATTATGATAATAATAAATAATTAATAATAATTGTGAACAATTCGATAGTGACAGATGCTATGATGTTAATTGCACAGTACTCTCAAATAGTTACCTACTGTAAAATCATCAGCTTCTTTTGCAGTTACAAATGCTTTATTTAGTATCATTAAACACAGTGAAATAAAATGCTTGTCTCATTGCATAAGGCATTTAGCTTTGGTTAACTTTATCTACAATTCTTTGATATTGTTCTCTCTTCTTTTTATCATTTAATGCTTACATCCTCAACCTCACTAACATTAACTTCCCTCTAAAAGGTTTAAGTTGCATATGTCCAGCAGTTTATTTGCCATCATCAACTGTTATAACGGAATGTTGGAACACAAACACCCATAGACAAATGACTAAAGAACAGCTTCTTTATTGCAGTTTGATAACAAATGCTTAATAGTAGCAAGCTACCGTGGGGTATGTTAGCATGTTTACAAACATCTACAGCAGGCTGCACGCTATGTCACCTACCTGCGATCTTTGATAGCCTGAGGCATGCGGCGTTACTCCTGTAACTGCCTAATCCACACTCATTCTGGAGCGTTTTTATGGGGCTCATTGGCGGTAAAAGGTATCTATATGTGTCACATAGAAACTGAGTAACTCTTCTAACGTCCTCTTGCAAAACACATCTGATGGCTGGAAACTAAGTGTTCTTCCACATTTGCCGTGTGTACGGAGAGGTCTGGATAGGTAGAGTAAGGCCGAAGAATACAGTGACTTAGCAGGGATTTGAAAATTTGTAAATTTGCAAGGACATCTCCTAATTGCTTACCGAAAAAATACGAATTACTTGGCAGGTTTAGTGCCATGCTGGCACGTTATCGTGATACCTCAATTGTTACAATCAGCCGGACGGAGACCGGGAGATCTTTAGTTCAAATCCCTGCTATGGTACTGCATTTTTCAGTCTTATTCTACCTATTGAAATCTGATAGCTGCTTAAACTTGAATGGCGATTCAGTTAAATTGAGTATGTATTCAACCAAAGGGGGTTTGTTGATGCACTTTAACCTTAGTAGGTCACGTTTTACATTTAAACACATGTCCATGAGAAAGAAAACAGCATTTCAGTATTGAAAGGATTATTAATCTCAGTAGAGTACTTTTCAGGACTATTTTACACGACATATACTTAAAAGCTCCCTTATTTATAATATCAATATATATTTGGAATTGGGTAGACTTATGAGGTATTATATGCTTTACACATAATGGTTTTACTTCCTAGTTTTTAAAACGTTTTGTTTGTGTAGAATTCATAAACATATACTGATTACATAACCTTCTTTATCACGAGTGATTGTATTCGTAATTGTGTGGCCAGAGAGATTATTCCTCACTAAGAAGTTCCAAGGTTTATTCCCAGCAGGAATTGAGAATTGCTGTTTAAGTGTTCTCTGTGCTCCATATGGCCAGAATGAATACAAGTGTGAAGTATGTCAAATATGATGAAGAACAATAGTTTCAGACAGAGGCCTTGATGTTGTCATTGCAGTAAAAAAATAAATAAATAAAATAAAGGATAAAAGTAAAGATTTCATGCTGCAAACAACACACGAATGGTACGTCACGTTCTCAGCACACTTTGCTAGTTGAAAGTACTTTATGAAATGTGTCAAGTCTTTTCCAATAAAGTTTCCATATTTGTCTGGTTGCATTTGCCGACAACACACATAATAAACCTTTACTGACCTTCTGCGCAGTCAAGTTGTCCTTAAACAGTGACTGGGAAGAGTATCCGATCATAAATCATACAAACAGGTAGTGAATAGAGCTTATGTTCCACACTCCACACCCATTATCTGATAGCAGAAGCTGCGTCTGTAACTAAACGACAGAAATAATCCTTGTCACATACATTACTATAAGGTTATCGAAAACCAATGTAGTCAGAAGCTGTGTATTACTCAGAATCGTGGGCTCAAATAACTAGATGTCGATGTGCCCTTAAACCTAGCACATTCACTTGCCTCCATTCGATTTAAGGGATTTGTGGTTTTCACCTATTCCACGTTTAAATACAAGGTGCGTTCAAGTTATAGCACTCCTAGGTTTTTTCATGACTTGGACCAGATAGGAACTTCTGTTTCCTTCGGGGGGGGGGGGGTTCTAAAATAAACGTGGACTCTTTGTGAATGGTTGACAGAGAGCTGTGCATAGAACTCTAGTGGCAGCGACGAAAGCAATGACTTTTTTTTATACTTTTTATACTTTTATACTTGCATTTTCATTGCAAGGACAGCGTCTAATCATTCGTTTTCTCCATTTTCTTGGTGTAACACCTTTTGCAATTCATCGCTAGTTGAGTGAGGCATGTGGTGATGGTACCATGGATGTATCTAATTGCGTTCCTGGGTGCGACAGTACAATGAAGGCAGAACATCTTGGGAAAACCAACCAAGACAGTTGCAGACATTGCCTCCGAAACTGGCATTTCTGTGGGATCTGTGCACACAATCCTGCATGAAGATCTGAAAATGCTCAATCGGCGATCCTCCAAAACAACGTTCTCCACTCGCTGGATCATATCGTCAGACCGGCTGCTGTGAGGTCGTGACTGTCTTGGTTGGTTGGCACACGATGTTTTGTCTTCAATGAACTGTCACACCCAGGAACACACATTAGACACATCCATGGTACCATCACTACAGGCCTGACTCAACTGGCGATGAATTTCAATAGCTGTCACACCACGAAAATGGAGAAAACGAGTGATTACACGCTGTCCTTGCAATGAAAACATCCCCATTCAATTATCAAATCAGTTACAGACATCGCCTCCAAAATTGGCATTTCCGTGGGATCTGTGCACACAATTCTGCATGAAAATCAGAAAATGCTTAATCGGTGACCCTCCAAAACAACGTTCTCCACTCGCTGGATCATATCGTGGTCGTAACTGTCTTGGTTTGTTGTCACGCGATGTTCTGCCTTCATTGAACTGTCACACCCAGGAACGCACATTAGACACATCCATGGTATCATCACCACATGCCTCACTCAACTGGCGATGAATTTCAATAGGTGTCATGCCACAAAAATGGAGAAAATGAATGATTACACGCTGTTCTTGCAGTGAAAACGTCTCCATTTAATTATCAAATCAGTCACAGACATCGCCTCCAAAATTGCCATTTCCGTGGGATCTGGGCATATAATCTTGCATAAAAATCTGAAAATGCTCAATCGGTGATCCTCCAAAACAACGTTCTCCACTCGCTGGATCATATCGTGTGCGTGACTGTCTTGGTTAGTTATCACACGATGTTCTGTCTTCATTGAACTGTCACACCTAGGAACACACATTAGACACATCCATGGTATCATCACCACATTCCTCACTTCACTGGTGATGAATTTCAATAGGTGTCGCCCTACGAAAATGGAGAAAATGAATGATTACACGCTGTTCTTGCAATGAAAAATGTCCCCATTTAATTATCAAATCAGTTATAGACATCGCCTCGAAAATTGGCATTTCCGTGGGATCTGGGCATACAATCTTGCATGAAAATCTGAAAATGCTCAATCGGTGATCCTCCAAAACAACGTTCTCCACTCGCTGGATCATATCGTGGTTGTGACTGTCTTGATTTGTTTTCACATGAAGTTCTGCCTTCATTGAACTGTCACACCCAGGAACACACATTAGACACATCCATGGTACCATCACCACATGCCTCACTCAACTGACGATGAATTACAATAGGTGTCACACCATGAAATTTGAGAAAACGAGTGATTACACGCTTTTCTTGCAATGAAAACTTCCCCATTTTAATTATTAAAAGCAGTCCTTACTCTCATCGCTGCCACTAGGGTTCTGTGCACTGTACAGTGCTTCCATCTCTGTCACTCATTCACAAAGGGTCCACGTGTATTTAAAAATAATCAGAACTTCCTATCTGGTTCCAGTCCTGAAACAAAGATGATATATATGTATGTATATAACTTGAACGCACCACGTAGTTGCATGTACTTCTGGTCCATTCATAATGGACTTTTGTCAACCTGAGCTATTCTGATCTTCAATAATTTCTAGCCATTGGACTGGGAGATAGTTTCACTTAGGCAAAATTTAAACAACGGTGATTATTATTCTCGACAAATCATAAAGGCATTGGAACACTCTATTTTATAAGCAGGAATGTTTGGAACATCCTCCTAACTGTGAATGAGTAACATTACACATTACAAATTCCTCTAGCGAAGTGCCGTTAAGGATGGCAATGCTTCCTGGAATTTAGGCGGCACTTTGGGCCATAATCAAAGCTCACAAATAAACACAAATAATAATTTATATTTAATAATATACACAAAGTGAAACACTTGTCTTCAGTAGTTATTTGTTATAGTATATTTCAGTTAATGTGTATGGAACAACTTCAGTTTTTATTTTAAAACTTGATTTCCAGAATAAAAGAATGTTGTTATCAGTGCAAATGAAGATAAAAATTAATCTAAATTCACCAGAGCTACTCTGTAATTACCATTCAAGGAAATGTTGAATTCCTAACATTTTAACTCGCAAAGTTTGCCAACAGATGTCCTCATGCATTTTACTGCTTCTTTGGATTTGTATCACGAATATTTTCCTCTTTTAATCTTGCTTAAAGAAGAATGTAAGAGTACGAAAACGTATGACCAGGTGAAATCACGGACATGACGTCATGAAATCAAGATACTGACATAAAGGCGATTGCTTAACAGCCAAAAATTCTGTATCGGGGCGTTGAACATTTTCTATTGATATAATGCAGGAGCTTGTTTCGGACTCTTCATTTGCATAAATGTAGGTACATGTGTGTCTTTCGCTTCATTCATGCTTGTCGTGTTAACCGTTGCTTACATTTTTCACGAGCACAAAGCGCGGTCTTGATGCGAACAGAGGCAGAAGGGAACACGGAGGAACACAATTTGGTGTATTTACATCCAAAGTGAGCATAAAAGAAAACAGATACACGACTCAGTAAAAGAATAACTTGAAATTCCTTGCTAGCTACCTCAGCCGTATTTGTGGGTCGGCTCCCCATCTCGAAGTTTTCCGTCTAGTCACTTTAGTCAAATGTTTGAACGCAAATATCCCTATCAGAACATAAAATATTTATTAATGTTCCCTCGTTAACATATTTGGTAACATTAAACGTTCCGTTAGTAACAGAAAGCATTTATTTTTCTCTCAAGGCTAAAAAGACGTAAATTTATGAACAAAACATATTTATTAATACTCGCTTTATTATCATAATGTTATCTCACAGAAATATCGACCCTTTACTGATATTGTGCTTAAAAATAACGTCGATTTCCTTTCATGCTGAAGTATTAGGGCATGAACAGGTTCCTTGGCATTTTATTCGTGTTCTCATACAAGAATTACCTGAATCCTTCTGAAATTCAAAATAAATTTTGTGGATAACAAGTGGTCATTTTTGTCCCAGAAGACACTAAGTTAATGTTGCAAATAGTTCCAAATCCAAGTGTTTTCAAATTTTTGTGGAGAGCTGAATTTTATAATTGTTTCGTCAGAAAATGTAACATGTCATCCTTAGGATATTTGGCCATAAAAATTGGATTTATGCGATTAAATCAAGTTACCACATAATAAGATATTTTACAACCAGAATTAATTTTGTGGCATTCATAAAAGGCAAGTAAAAATACAGAATAATCTGGTAACATTTTGCCCTTATATTCTTTAAATGCCTAACATATTGTCGAAGTCAAGGCAGTTGAAATTTTGGATGAACACTGATTTAAATAGGCTGTCAATAAATAATAAACCCTGGCACGACAGCGCTAAGAGGGCCAAGGCCTGTCAAGCCGACTGCCGACCTCACGCCCACTTACGCACGGCAGAAGTGGACGATCATCCAACCGATACGGGGAGGAGCTGTGATCAGCATCTCGGCATCCCCAGTTGGAATGTTGGTTTCCGTGACCTAGCGTAAGTTCCTCACTTTCGTCACAATGCTGAGTGGGAACCGGTCCTGTACCCGGGACTTAAAATCCACACCATATGGGTGGAGTCGAACCTGGGTCGCTTTTCATGCTACCTTAGCCCGCTACGCCACGGCGCAGGACTAAAATGGGGCGTATTTGATCCAAATTTACTTTCTGGAGACTGGTGAGAAGCATAGCCACCAAATATACGTAGATGTTCTACCACTAGCTCCTCTGGCTTGAAGCCCGGGAGCATAATCAGTAAAGCTTCAGTTCTGTTAGTTCCAATTTTTGAAAGCAAATAAGGACAGGCCCTAAAATCTCAAAGTTTGACAATAAGTCAAAGTCACAAAGCAAAAAGTAAATGAAAATGTTCACCCAGGCCAGGGATGAGTATGAGAGCTGATTAGACTATAGGAAAGCTGACAATCTCAGTTTTGTTGAAACGAAGAATTTGAGGACATATGGAGAAATTGCCGCGCAGATATCTGAAGTGGGTGTACAATAACGAATTAGCTTAGTTAAACCATAAATAACAGTTGTTTCCACCGTATTACTTAATCTGTTTTCATGGGTTATAGTACTTGAAAATGGTGTGTAATGTTACATAAGAAGGAATATTTCAATTTGTTATACCATGGCACTAATAATACATCCATTTGCATGAGATAAGTCAATATTATTGTGTTCTGAAGAGAAATGTTTTATGCCAAAAGACAATGTGTAAATATGACATTCTCAAGTCTTGTCAAACCTTTTCAAATGTTTTTCAATATATTTCAATATGTTTCTGGTGAATCTTTAAATATAATATGACTGATACGTACAAGGGTCTGTAGCCTCCCCAAGTGGACATAATATAAGAAGATTACTTGTCTCGAACAGCACTTTTGATGATGTCCCAGATGTTCTCAACATATTCTGGGTCTAGCTGTGAGACGAGGTAATTAAACATGGTATCCTATTGCGTAATATTGGAAATGGAAAACTGACTTTCGACTTGGAAGAACCACATATCCGGTTTTTCAGTCCAGAAAGGTGGAATTTTTATGCTTTCTTTGTTAGATTCCGTCGGCATTGGGTCTAATAGTCGATATCCATTACTGACTTGATTTTCTCCGTCCAAGTTAATAATTGATTTAGTCGGAGTTCACCAATTACGTCACATATAATTTCGTTACTTAAACTCGTGGAGTTTTTGTATATATAACGGGCGTCCAGAAAGTAAGCTCTGTTTCCATTTATCTCCGCTGCAGCGCTGCGATCGTAGTTCCGCACATGCGCGGTAGACGCTCTATATCAAGGAGAAGAAACGTGTGCCTTTGTGAGATTGCTACCAGTCACGTACGCTTTGTTGTGCTTGTTTAAAATGTCGGTGTTGATTGAAAATCCCGCCGCTTGTGAAAGCAGATCTGTGATTTATCAAAAGGTGTTGTATTTCTTCACGACAACGCACGACCACACACTGCAAATGCGAAGAGAAACATCGTACAGGGATTTGGCTGGGACGTGTTTAACCACCCCCCCCCCCCATACAGCCCTGACCTCGCTGCTAGCGACTTTCATCTGTTTTTGTATCTCAAATCTTTCCTTGGCGGTCAACACTTCAACAATGACGAAGAGCTGAAAGAAAATGTTTCCAACTGGTTGAAGACTCGGGTGGAAAAATTCCATGAGAAAGGTGTACAAAAACTTGTGCCTCGCTATGACAAATTCCTGCAAAATTTCGGCAGTTATGTGGAAAAGTAGTTTAAGAGCTGTAGAATTTTGTGCAATAAATAATTTTTCTGTATCTGTACACAATTTAATTTTATTACCAAACAGAACTTACTTTCTGGACGTACTTCTTAATAACATTAATCACATACAACACATTTTCTTCTCACTTTTTTATTTAGCCATCTATATTCAACCTTTTATACATATTATATATAAAATAGTAAAGCAAAACAAAAAGAGAAATTTATTATTCACTGTGTTCCTCTTTGTAATTTATATTGTGTCCATTAGGGGAGCCTATAGGTCCTTTAAAATTGGTTATTTTTCAGCTAGCTGCAGCGTATTAGCATATACCTCCTTTAAGCTGTTGATTAAAACATAAAAACACTAGCCAATGATATATTTTACCTCAGTAAAGCATGCGGCGGCTCACTAAATGTCCCTACATGCTTACCGCTATGCAGAGGATGTAAATTCTCCCATTTATAAGGATCCCGGCGATTTTGATTTCAGAAGCAACTCAATGACTGTAGATTATTTAATTGTCAATTTATCCATTTATATTTTGAAACTTATCAGACAGACACTATGGAGAATACGAAAATATTCTAATTCTGGATATATCCAGCTGCATCAGCTAAAAATCGAACCCAGGACGTCTGGATTAAGAGGTCTGGAAGGTTATACATTTGTGGACTGCAAAATTGCTTCTTCTAAGCTCACTTTTCTTGTACATTGTAGATAGGCAGCTGTTCCTATTGCGGAGTGTATTTTGTTACGTGTTTTCATGGTTAAACTGAGTGATTTAATAGTCATTTCCAAGTTGTTGTTTTGGTATATTTATGGAGTTTCCCTGGCTTTGGAAGATAAAATCCTAAACATATAGCGATAGGTTTGCAAGGCACAATGTTTTAAGCACTTATAAATAAAATGAAGGAAGCCGGGTGCAACCATGAATAAAAATAAACCAAAGGATAGAAACAAAGGAGAAACTGTTCCTCCTCTTAAGAGAGTGGAGTCCTGGGAGTTAATTTTACTCCTCGGACTTGATATAGCCAAATGCAAAACGGTAACACTACTTATCCATATTCTTACCAGCGGATTAGGATTGTGGAAATGATTCAGTATATTTTGGCATAAAAATATATTTAAAATTTAGAAATAAAGAGTTTACCCCCACTTTTAATATATACTTAATATAAAATTTTAACAACACACAACCGTTTCCTTTAAGTCAGTCTTTTTTATTGCAGTTCGATGCAGGCAACTTTTGTCTCCAGGTTGCCCAAAAGTTTCATACACTAATAAACGTAGTTTCCATGCAGCAAATGCAGTTGTAACAACACATGCTAACAATTATGTTGCATCGATAGAATTGATGAGAAATTCTATAATAGAGGTTGTATCCAAACCATTTCTTCATTTTACAGTAATTATAGCATCGTTCTTCTTTCGGTTTTAATGTCGCTGTCACATGCAGAAGTAATCCTTGCACACATATACAAGTAATACACACAGATACACCCACATATTTCTAAACAGGCATTTATTGTTCAAGGTGTCTCAAACATTTATATCCAGATAAATCTGGAAATCCAATATTAGGGTAGAATGTCATATTTCCACTGCTACTTTTAAGTAGTAGCTTAGGATAGGATAGCCCCTTGAAGAGGGGATTCGGCACTGCGACTAGTCTTAATCTATTATGCCTCTGCCCCAAGTGAAGCACCCTCGGGATGGATGAGGCGAGAGGGTCAGAGGGCGGCCGACCCATGGAGTCACGATTGTGCAGAGGGCAGGGACCTACTACTGACCATTTGGAAACTCCCCGTTAGACATGTACAGCCAGCATCCCATCCGCCCCCGTAGGGGGGATCCATCACCTTTAGTTGTCGTGGTGCGTGCGCTGTGCACCCCGAGCACTAGTGGTACCTCTGACGCTTCTAGAATAACCTCGGGTCAAATGTTTCAGCCCCTCCCGTGTGGGAGAAGTTCGGATTGGGTAGGCTTCGAGGGGACAGTGGTTCCCGATACCCATTGGAGACTGAGTAGCTCCGGCCAGGCTTCGGCCGCCCGGAGGTTGCAGGGGTTGCCTAAGAAGTCCTGGGTGCTTGCCTGTAGAGCGTGCTTGATCACCATGCGGCCCCACCGAGGTTATTTGGTAGTCTTCCCTGCGGGGTTGACGCGCGTCAGTGGCGCATCCACTACCACCCTGTGGAGTCACAGGGTGGGCATGACCTAACCGTATTGTCATTTAGTCCAACAGACTGTGGAAAACTAATAAGAAGAGAATACATTCTGGTATTACAATGAGGCAACAGGTTACAGACTTAAGAAGCTGAGATTTCTGTTGTTAATCCATTCACCGTGGTCCTGAAAAGGCGCACTAGGCTAGCTTGGAGAGTGCAGACCGTCCTACCGAATGAGGAAGTGTATACCAGGGGCATATCATCCTGCCATGCAACACCGAGACTCCCGTCGACGCTTTCTATCCTGAAAGAAACTACCAGATGAGAGATGGTGTGAAATGACAATGGAGATGAAATGGAGGAACAGGAAAATCGGGGGATGTAATTAACCTACCCAGCATTTGCCTGGTGACCAGAGAAAACCCTCGATAAAAACCCATGGGTCAAGCAGGCCAACCACGGGAGTCGAAATTGGGCCTCCCAAATGCACGCCAAAGACGAAACTAACTGAGCCATCCCGCTTGATAAATACAAATATTCTTTAACTATATTTTGATGTTCAGAAATTTATTTTGTTCTCGAAATACTACAGACATTTTCTGGCCATGATTTCCAAATCCTCCCGGTAAATATTTTCAGTAACTTGGTTTCAGATAAATCTGAGTATACTTAGTTTCTCAATAAAAATTACCAAGTTATGTGCTGGAGAATGCAAAAAATAAAAAAATAAAAAAAAAATTTGCAGTAATAGATCTGTGACCTTTGGTTAAAACCCGATTCTAAGTTATTAAGCCATCCTCTATCTACCAGCATAAAATGGCAGAGGAAGTAAAATACTTAATCTTAGAGCCCAACACCCTCAAGTAAAGGTTTCCAAGACGGTTGTGGGGGGTGTATGTACATTCTGTGCCTCTGGCGCTTACACTTCATTCTCGACTAAATTCCTCAGCAATGTTTGCTCATGTTTCAGTAGTGCTTGTAAACACACAGGTACCGGTAGACATGAAAGACTAATGTACGCCCCCTTTCTTCTGACTAAATTATATTCCGCCTATATTGTTAAGGTGCGGGCCACAAAACTGTCGCACCAGATGCAAACAATGAAGACATAGATCAGCTTCTCTGGTCCAGATGGCTGCCGACCCCTGGTGACTTAGATAAAGGAGTGCACCGGAATCATAAATAATAAACACCCGCATACTGGCGATACACCAGGAAGGTAGCGGTCTCTTTAGAAGTTCATGGAATAATGAAGATACCAGGGACGACTGATTTCATTCCCCATTCTTGTTTGGTAGCTAATCATTTATCATAATCTGATTACTGAAAAGCTCATTTTGTGCAGAGTGAATCACAAATACATAATTTACACAAACAAAAATCGGATTGAACGGTACAAGGTACGAAAAAAGTAAGTTATTAAATGTCGACAACGATTTATTATTTTTGATTCGACAATTTATAGACTGTATTAAACAAACGCACAATACAAACGTAAAATCTATTATGACTTAACTTCTCATCAAGAAAAGCAGAGTTAAATCCCAGAAAACTGTATGTGGAATTTGTGGTAGACAAAGGTCATAAGGGCGGGCTTTCTCCGGGTAGCCCTGGTTTTGCAAGATCATTCGTTTCACCAAACAATTCATAATCAAGTTTCCTTTCCAACATTTCATCACCATTTCATATTATATTCTTCACTCTCATCAGGTTTCAGACTGATATTTTTAGGATATTTTCTCTGATTCAGATCCTATCTACTCCTATAGAGATATCTATCCCAGTGCTCACTTGTAAGTTATGGGCAATGTAACACATCTTACTAGAAGGGTAATCAGAGAAAGATCGTTGAAATCTATTGAGGTATTAACATTTTTATTTATAATTAAAAATTTAAATTACTAATTCAAAATAATTTTCATCAGCTGCTTTATCACTTCTGTATTAACATTTTATTTTAAGCTTAAAATATGATTTTGTACTCAACCGAAAGTATGTTGGCAACACTGGGACTTCCAACTTGATAAACTTTTGAAATGTTATGTTGGCACAAAAACATATTTTTGTGAATATAGTAGTATAAGATAATGTTTGTTCTGTTATGGTTTAAATGTTTTATAGTAAATGTGTAATTAAAAGGTAGTTTAAAATTAAACATTGGTGTGGCAAACATTTGTGACCCCCCGGCGGGACTCAATCGCACTACCCATCTTTGGAGTCCATCGTTTTATCTCCTGTGCCACAGAGGTAAAACTATTTAATTAGTTTAAATGTGAATATTGAGTTTATATAAAACAAAGCTTTCAAAGTTAATCAAACAACTATTATAAATACATTACAACTTACCTATAGTTTGTTGTAACGTGAAGAGTATATCTGAAAAATTGAAAGCATTTGTATCAAAAACTGTGTTATATAGAAGAAAAATACCGTGGAAAAATATATGGAAAAAAATACCTGAATTTAAATTTCTCTTTACCTAATTAGTGTTAAGTCATTTAAGGATCCCTACAGTGCATTTTTATAGTATCCTGAAACTAATAGAAAAATCTTCATTTTATAGAAAAAAAGTTAATGTTTTGTAGAATGAGGTTTCCCTTATTGTTCAGTTCCTTTGCCAAATTTAATCTATAACTGTCGGGGAGGTTCACAGAGCATTTCGACTTTTGTTTACCAGAAAAGACAAACTCCTGTAGTATCTTCATTTCAAAAATGCTGAATTTGATGAGGAATTGCAACAAAGAGTGTCATTTTGTAACATTTCGTTCAGCTTGCCCCGGTGTCGAGTTTTACTGCATGCTGCAGTCAGACTCCAACAATTGTGGTTAGTCCGCTGCTCTCTAGAGCGCACCTTGTTTACAACTGAGCTAGGGATTAAAATACAGACAACTCATGACTAACTGCACGATTTTCTCCTTATGAAGCGGACACCATGTCTATTCTCGGTACAGGAAAGGGAATTTCTCCCTTTCGGAGACCTGTTCGGAACGTAGTTAGCCTCGTTAGGTCCTATAGGAATCAATTGAGGAGCTACTTCATTGAGACGTAGCGGCACCTGGTTACCAAAACCCCATTAATCGGGAGGAAGCCGGCTGCTGTCCACGTTCCACCCTCAAGCACTGCATTCCATTCATAACACCCGTAGTGGACAGAGCTGCTAGGTTTAGCGTCCAAGCTTTAGGCCTAAGCCCCGAAATGGTTGTTACGTTGCAAGGTCAGTTATAAAAGAAAGTATTTTTTCTTCAAAGAGAAAGCAAAAAACTATTACGATTATGGTACGATTATTCTCAACAAATATTTTCAATCTCCCCAAATCACATTTTTCTGGTTAGAATGCAGCCGCAATGATCTGAAACCTGAAATGTTTATTTTTTGGCATAAAGAGAGGCTCTAAAATTCGAGGAAAATGAGGAAAGAAAGAAAACGAAAAGATCAAGAAAATCGCTGAAATTTTTCTTGAAGTTGGTGAATGTGGAACTCCATTCCCATATTTGACTCTATCAGTATTTTCTGTCACCTTGAAGAGTCTTACTATAAGCTTCACACTTCGGAGTCTCACTATAAAAACATGATCTGTACATTAACTTATTAGAGCATGTGTTTATAGGATATTAAATGCATTAATACCAGTTAGTGAGCAGCACTTGCATGATGAATATAAGCCACTGAGGCAAACATTTGTAGCGTCACGCCTTCGTCTTGTAACCATTAAGTTTCTGTTTTGAGACTTGAATATCAAGTACACGATGGCGTGCGATTCAAATATCTCTCACTTTGGACTATCTTATAATCCTGAACAATATTTCCAGTGCATGTAACTCCTCCTTCCACATGGGAAAGGTGATTTGTCCAGCTCTTGATCTCTGGTAATTGATTTTCATGCCAGACATGAAGTGCTCTTGAACTGCGTTTTACATGTGCTACAGCTTTTTAAGGAAAGCTTATTATTCATAGAAGTCTGGTGTTAGATACAAGTCTCAAATCGCTATCATTATCTCCATCAGATCTCATTAGCCTGACTGCATTCAAAGAAGGTCTGCTCTGATCTGGTTTTTACCTGAACGAAATGGATTTATCTTCTGCTTCCAGTTTCACTGTCTCTTTAGATGCATTATACACCTTTTACATTTATAAATAAATATGTATTACTCTTTCATTTTGCTGGAACTAACATACACAAGATTTTCTTGTGCAATTTCGCTACTATGTACACTAAATAGAGGAATTATTGTATTCCTCCGATACTTTCGATGCTAGGCTCTCATTTAAAACATATTTTGAAGGCAACTGAACTAAAAAAAAAACTTTAAGAAAATTTGGTTCCATATGAAACATTATATTGAAGTTCTTAATCTTCTGTCTTTTTCCTCACATTTGTCGTCTTCCAAGAATCAGTACAACTAACTACCAGACTTAATAAAATAACTGACACAGTAATTTTAGAATAATAATCAGGTTTTAGAAGAGGAAGACTTTGCATAGACAATATATTTGTACTTAAATAATTGAGCAACGTACAGAATACAATTTGGGAACACATATATTATTTGTCGACTGCAAAAAAGCATTTGATAAGGTTAATAGGGCAAAATTATGAAATATCCTAGAGAAGAAAGGAATAACATTGCACTTAATACAAGCAATATAAAACATATACAAACTAACTAATATTAAAATAAAGTAGCAAGAGCCAGTTCCAATTACAGGTGGGTTAGACAAGGTCGCCCTCTATCAACCGTACTTTTTAATACTTACACGGAAGGAATAACACCTTTGTGGGTATATAGGCGTACAGAGGAATTACATTAGAGAACACAAATTTAAGAGTTATTATATCCGCAGACGATCAGATCTTTCTGGCAAAAATCTGAGAGGAACTGCAAAAGGTAACATATATATTGGATAAAATTGTACAGAATTTTAATACGAATATAACAGACAAAAATAATGGGTTTAAAGGTGCGTGCTGGACAAAAACATTCTCGAACAAGTATCAACATTTAATTGATCATATATCAATGATAAATTATCATATATCAATGATCCATTACATTGATCCCCACATACCTGAAGCATTTCAATACACCATAATTTTTAACCATTAATAGGACAAACTTGCACTTTTGGGAGAATATAATACACATTACACTATGTACATCTCAAAGAAAATGTTGGAGGTGTCCTCCACCAGGATCTACACATGTTTGCACTCGTCTTACCATATTCTCTGAAGTCTTACGGAGATGATATCGAATTGATAGAAGGTTATTTCCAGCTAGATGGAGCAACGTGCCATACATCTAATGACACCATGGAACTTGTAAGCAGTTTCTTTGATAATCGAATAATCTCAAAGGGTCTGTGGCCTCCCAGATCCCCTGACCTAACCTCATCAGACTTTATCTTGTGGGGTTATCTAACAAATAGAGTGTACAAGAATAGGCCACGGACAATTGATGTTCTCAAGGAAACCATTCGGACCTAAATAAGTAACATTGGCGAGGATATTCTCCGTAAAACTTCAGAGAATATGGTGAGACGAGTGCAAACATGTATAGATGCTGGTGGAGGACACTTCCAACATTTTCTCTGAGATGTAAATAGTGTAATGTGTTTGTTTGTGTGTGTGCGTGTGTGTGTGTGTGTGTGTGTGTGTGTGTGTGTGTGTGTGTGTGTGTGTGTGTGTGTGTGTGTGTGTGTGTGTGTGTGTGTGTGTGTGTGTGTGTGTGTGTGTGTGTGTGTGTGTGTGTGTGTGTGTGTGTGAACTGCAGAACTGAGACCAGAATTGATAATTCAACTGTAGGTATAAATGCACGGCAATATCTAACTGGAGCTAAAACATGGACAAATACAAGCCAACATCTGCAAAAAGTACAAGCTACAGAAAAGAGGTTTTTGAGCCCTACAGCAGGATATACAAAATTAGATACAAAGACAAATGTAAGTATTCCTGATAAATTAAAAGTAGCGGAAGTAAATAAAATGATTAAGATACACAAAGAAACTGGCAAGTTGCACTTAGTATACCGAATAATAGGACACCTAAAACAGCTATTAGCTACAAGCCAGCAAGTTGGAAGGAAACCAGGAAGACTGGAGAAACAATGGTATAATATCAAGAATTTGGAGCCGGAATGGGCTGAACTGCAACCCGTGAAGAAGAATAAGAATAAGAAATATTTAACTTCAGGAGCCACATGAGGTAAGTATGTCAAGACAATTCCTCCAACTCAAAACTAACTTCTATGTGTACAACTGTTTGAAAATTCGATTTTCTCAAAGAAGGCTGACAAGTTTATTAAAATATAATTCGTGTAAAAAAGTTAATGTTCACAAATAAGGTGCATATTTTGAACTTTATGAGAAGATGCTGAAAATTCTGATAAGTCTCCTTCATTCTCAGTGAGTGTATATCCTTTTATGACTTGATTACACCCAGTGAAAAGTTTTGGCGGTTAACTATATTCGAAATGATTAAACCTATCAGTCTGAATTTTCAAAAGCCTTTTAATAATTTTATACGTTCCTTAATAAGGAAATTTAAATGGTATTTCAAGCATGCCATATAGTGAGCAGCGCCTTAAATATTGAAATATAAATTAAGCATATTGTATTCCCCCATCCCTGTTGTACCTCCGTTACTTCAGATGTTTATCTCTAATCCCTTAAGTATAATTAGAGAAAAGGAATCTTCCGTAATTATAGTTTTCTGAAGAACATATAGAGTAAGCGACATAAATATAAAATATGGCTTTAGAATATTTCTTTACAATGAAATGTGGATGTCATATTTTTGGAAGGAAAACAATGCTTCCTCAATAAAAATCAGTGCAATGTAGGTAGCTCAAACCAATCATTTCATTATCAATTAATTTTTGCCTTCCATTATATAGAACATCTATGCCTCACCTATTCCCAAAATTACCGTTCCTGGAAGTATAAAATGGTAATGTCTTCCTGGTGCCGTTACGAGGAAGTTGCAAACATGTAAATTGTTTCATTAAAACAAAACAGTCTTCGAGCCTGTTTGGGCTTTCCGTGTAAGCTCTTCGCAGATGAATGAGAGGAGGGGATGAATGAAAAGAAGAAAAAAAAATGTTGAGGGCGTTAGCTGCGTAACCTTTAACCTGAAGATGGGTAAATAAGTTTCTTTATTCCGCAACCTTTGTAGTCCCCCTTGAACTATGTCTAGACGAGACCTCTTTATGTACTTGCACTGCCTGGCCTGTTGCAGGAAGAAAAGGAAATAAGAACACTTTAATATCGAATTGCATATTCCAAAACGGACACGAAAATCAAAAGTTAAAAGTCAGCTTTCATCGATCATGAAGATAACATCTAAGCATTAGTACTTCTTAACTAGCTAGCTGAATCCATAGCTCATGCAGTTCCATTAACTCTTGATGTGCTTATTTCCTCTTCCTTTCCTTTCATTTCCTATTTCTGGTCGTAAATTGAAGTGCCTAAAATGTGTCAATAGTCCTTTAGAACTATAATTAATAAGTTTCTCTCCTCCTAACTTATAATAAGGTTTGTTCCCAAATTTATCTTTTTGCTACTGCATTTCAAAGAGAAACCACGGAATGGTGTTTATGTTCTTTGATTGCGATGTGTTTTCCTTGCCACGCATGTTCTTATGCTTATTATTCGTTTCACTTATTAAGCATTTTCATAGCTTCGAAACGTTCCACAACATGTATCATTCACATGGGTATTAGAGTGATTTTCCCCTCCTTTTCCACAAGGGACAGATGAATGTTAGGAGCTTCCCGGGTGATTGGCAGTTAGTAACGATTCGTCGTGATGTCCCTAGCTAACTGAACTCCATGCATGTTTGTATCAAACTGTGTTGTCTTTTTGCATAGAACTTTGTATCTACGAAAAGTCACAAACAAGGTACTATAAATTTCTTTAAACTGCTGCAAATTATTCATATTTTTTCCAAAATTGATTTTATATATAATATTCGATAATCACTAATAACACGGGGCAACAAAGAATAATTTTTAAAGTTTCGAGCACTTCATGAGGCAATTCCTACTAGTGTTGGGTTGAGAAAAACAAATGTGTCAATGAAAAATTTTCATTGGCTCTAGTTTCTATAATATACACAAGGTGGAAGTATTACATATTAACGGATTGAGAGAAAAGGATATATTTTAATCACATACATGCACATGAGACACATCCATGGTACAATCACTATATGCCTCACTTAACTGGCGATGAATTTCAATGGTTATCACACCACGAAAATAGAGACAACGAATGATTACAAGGTGTTCTTGCACTGAAAACGTTGTCATCAAAAACAGTCCTAACTCTCATCGCTGCCACTAGAGTTCTCTGCTCTGTCCAGTGCTACTATCTTTGTCACGCATTCACGTATATTAAAAAAACAGAAGTTCCTATCTGGTCCCAGTCCTGAAAAAATGGGTGTTTTAACTTGAAGGCACCTCCTATGAGTGCAAACGCTTATGATTTCATATACGTCAGAATGATAGCGAAGTTCCACCACTGGAACTCAGTAACCACAGGTAAACACGCACTTCTATCGCAGCGGGTGGAAGGAGCTGATTTCAGCCTCCCCATTCCTGCTTGGTGTACCCTAGCAATAAACTTTGATTTTACAGTAACTGGTTGAAAGCATTGTACAATTAAGATCATAGCAAAAGGAGAAAACTTGGAACTGCCCGAGTCATTATCAACATTTTCGCAAAATAACTGTGCTTTGACATATTACCTGAAAGCGAAGCGACGGTCACTGATAATTAGCAAGGAGCAATATTTTAGTTTTCGTGTCCGGGCATCCCAATAACAAGTTTTGAGGTTCGCATACCAGTGGTTCCTGCGCTGTCTATACAAAATAATACGAGGTCTGTTCAATAAAGAATGATCTTAATTTTTTACGGTTATAACTTTTGGCACTAAAATTCAATTTTATTATATTCTGTTAGCTTAATGTGAAACAAACACGACGTAGTAGTTTCATTGTTGGTACTCCTGGTTCCCGCCTCTGAGAACCAGGCAAGTACAGATATGTTCAGCATCGCCTACCGCTGCAATGGAGGTAACACGCGAGGAACAATATGCGACTTTGAAATTCTCCTTTCGTCTCAACAAATCTTCAGTTGAGGCCTATACAATGTTATAGGAGGCCTATGGAGAGTCTATTTTTCTCTACAGCACAGCTCGAAGGTGGTTTAAAATGTTTAAAGAGGGGAGACAATAAATTTAACGTTGCCCCACTTACTGCCTTACGGAGGAAAATATCAGCACTGCTGCTGTCATTGTGACCTAAAGATCACTTTCTGAGGTACTGAACATTTCTTTGGGTGCCACCCACACGTTGGTGACAGAAACATTACACATGAGACGTGTTTGTGCCCGATGGGCTCCATTACTGTTGATTCCCGAACAAAAGAACATTCGGATGCAGGTCTGCATGCAGTTAAAGTTAATGTTAGAGGAAGATCCGGAGTTTCTTTCAAACATAATCACTGCTGCTGAAACTTGGCTACGTCGTTTTGATCCTGAGAGCAAACAGCAAAGCTCAGTGTGGAAATTTCCTTCATCACCAAACCCCGAAAAAGCAAAATTGGTTGCTTCTGCTGGGGAAGTTATGGTCATCTCATTCTTTGATATTCATGGAATGGTTTATTAGCATGTTGTACCTGCACACACATCAGAAACTGTACAATACGACAGGGATGTCCTGAAAACATCGCAAGTCCATATCAGGCGCAAAAGACCACATTTCCCTGAAGTAGGCTGGATGCTGCACCACGATAATACGCGGCCACATATTGCCAATGTTGTTGCTGAATATCTTGCAAAAATCAACGTGAAGTGCATCCCTCACCCTCTCTATAACCCGTACTTAGCCCCACTTGACGCTTTTATATTCCCTAACTTGAAGAAACGCCTTCGTGGAAGGCATTATCCATCATCAGAAGCAGTGGGGAAGGCTGCGGAGGCGATTTTGAAGGATATCTCAAAAATAGTTTCCAGTATGTCTTTGAAGACTGGCAGAAACGCTGGGACAAGTGCATCGCATTCAGGGGAGACTATTTTTAAAGGCCATCAAAATTATGAGGATGAGTAAAGGTACGCTGTCAAAAGAAATTGTGATAATTCTTTATTGAACAGCCCTCGTAAACCACGAAGGTTACACTCGTTCGGTGTCCTTTCGAAACAACCTGTATAATAAAAATAGTGTACAATTAAGAAAAGTGATTAGTGTTTATGAATATTTTCAATGTTTTTGCCCTTTTCCAAGATGGGTAAGTATCCCTAATTTATTCTGGCATCGAGTTTATAACAGTTGAATGGTAAAGTTGAATACGAGGAATTCCGTTTATGAATATTGCAGGCGTAACTTACTGGACCCGGACTTTAATGACAGCTTTCATTTGCAGTATAATTACCGTATAAATAGGACCATAAATACCAAGGCGATGTAATGCCTATTTAAAGTGTAAACGCACTACGAATATTAAATTTCACGAGTGTTAAAAAAATTAATTCTTTGAGATTGCTTTTGTTTCAATTTAATTGCACAACACATTAGCAACGACCGTGTGTTGTTTTTCAGCACTAGGTCCTTTTTACGCTTCACGCTTTCAATTCATTTTGCATTCATTGAATCCGCGCGCGTGTTTTTAATATGAAAGGTTAAATGAATACTCGTTCTGTTGTGTAATTGCTGTTAGATTAAAGCCGGTGGAACATAACGTCACTTTGCATTTCGTTATTAGCTCTCTCGTGATAATTAAATTAATCCCACGGGCATATCCCCATGTCATCATGATATGAAATGTTAAAATTACTAGCAATAAAACGGCGTTTTAATGTCTCTGACTCGCTCTTCTGAGCCAACGATTCACAAACGCTGGAGCTTAATGCAAACCATGAACAAAACTGTTTGCCTATTCTTCATGTCAAATCTGGTAATGAATATAATGGATAATCTGAAGTGTACATTCCCATGAATTTCTCTGCTCATTCTTTACTAATTACACTAGTAGACATGGTGTTCTTCACAAGAAATCGGATTATTGAATCTAGTGTATCTTTTCATACTGAATTCAGACATGTAGTCAGAATTTTTCCATCAGGCACAGTTTTTTGTGACCGCTACTTTTTAACATAGGATTTAGCGATTTTTTTGACCTGTTATAGGAAACTTTACCTCATATTTAGTGATTTTATCCAATCTTTATATAAGGGAATGATTTGTAATATGCTGAAGAACCATAAAACAAGGCTGTGCAGGTTCATTCATGTTTGGATATGTACCGACCTGTTCATCTGGCTGTGTGATGTGTCAATATTGAGTTGACTGTGAGTTTGTTCAGTAGTGAAATATTTCCTTCCTATCTTTTCGAAAGTGTATTGTGTATGAAGTGTTTTAGTGCTTTGTTTTTTCATCATGCCAAAAAAAATTTAAATCATGTAGACAGTTTCTGGTATATTTGTCATGAGCTGACCTTCAAGTCTCAGAGGCAAAATTTGACCCCACTTGTAAAGAAGTGTTGTCAAATTAAATTTAAAGGGAGTCAATTAATGACACTAAACAGCACTTACTTTTAAATTTTTCCGGAACATGTTTGAGACTTTGCCTCCCTCCTCGACCAGCCATCGACTGTTTCTCATTGGTGAAGTTGACAATATTTTGTCATAGGTCTCCTCTGTCAACTACACCAATGAGAACCAGTCAATGGCCGGTTGAGGATGGAGGCAAAGTCTCTGAAGCATGTTCCGGAAACATTTAAAAGTAAGTGTTGTTTAGTGTCATTAATCAACTCCCTTTAAATTTAATTTATTATAACAACATTGTTTTCAACAATTCCAAGAAAGGAAGTGCTGTCAAATTTATTTGGCTGTAAGGCTGGTGATTTTTATAAGAGCTGGGCACCAAATACATGCTGTGTTTCGTGTGTTGGATTGCTGGCTGGGTGGAAAAATGGTACCCATCCTATGCCATTTGCAATTCCTATGATTTGGAGGGAATCGAAGAATCATTTAAGTGATTGTTATTTCTGTTTGACAAATACAAAAGGAATCACATCTAAAACAAAACATACAACTAAGTATCCGAATTTGCAATCTGCAATAAGACCTGTCTTACACAATGAACAGTTCCCTGTACCAGTATATGCAGATACGACCTTAGGTGATAACTGATTCTGACCTAACTGAAACTGAAAATGCTTCAGATGAAAATAAAAATGATCCTACATATGAAGCCAATACCTGATCATCAGAACATACTTTCCCAACCAGAAAGACCTTAATGACCTGATTCGGGATTTAAATCTGTCTAAACAGCAAGCTGAAGGTTTAACTTCCAGACTCAAAGGGTGGAATCTACTCCAAAAAGAAGTAAGAATATGTAGTTATCGTGGCCGCCATAGTGATTTCAAGGACTGCTTCTCTGAAGAAAATGGTATAAAGCTATGGGATGCAACACGTCTTTAAGAATTCGCTTCTTGGACTCTCACTTAGATTTCTTCCCCAAAAATCTTGGAGCTGTCAGCGATGAGCAAGGTGAGCGTTTTCATCAGCAAATTTCTGGTATGGGAAAGAGTTACTACGGCAAGTGGAGTTCTAATATGCTAGCTGACTACTGTTGGACCAGGAAGAGAGACGTTCCAGATACAAAATGTGCCCGAAAATCACTACGTACCACTTTCTAGGTAAGTCAGAATGAGTTAGATAGCTAGTTACAGATTTTTTTTAGAATATTATAAAAATTCAAATCAATACCACACAAAACTCCTGCCTGATGGGGAAAACTAAAATTATATTTGAATTCAGCACAAAAAAATACTTCTAGAAAATGTTATTTTAATTCTTGTGAAAGAAAAAAGGTTCATTTTTGTCAACTAGTGTTATTCTTTAAAATGCACTTTTTGTACCTGTTCCATGTAAATCCTGAAGAGTTTGTGTTTAAATAATGCTAAATTCATGACATTCATACTACAACTAAGTAGAAGAACATCTAGTAGCTTCACCATCATAATTAAGTCACTGTTTGGTAGTAATTTATTCCAAAGATAAACTCTCCTATTTACCTTTTTCATTCAAAATACACATCACTGCACTACTATGTGTTTCAAATGGGAAGGTGTTTGTCCTTGAGCGCTACTTACTGAGCAAACAATTGGAGTCCTGCGGTGTTGTCGTACTGCATTCCCCCTAAGTGGTGTGTGACGATTGCCAGCCTAATCAATCACTATGAAATACCATTCGCGCTACGACAAAAACTCAGATTTTGCCGAAACGGATCCATGTGGAAGGTGGAGAGTAATGTATCTAACATAACCATAAAAACCGCATATTTTTAGCTCAAATAGTTTTTCTAATACAAATAAATAAACCACTATTACCTATATTATAACAATAAATCGCGACGTAAGCACTGTATGAATATCATTATTGGTTGGCAATTATGCGTGTACGTATATTTGTAATTACTGAGAACTGAAACGTAAATGTTTGACAAGACGTTATAAAAGAATTACTTTGAATAAGCCAATTGGAGCGAGAGGAAACAATAAATTTCCTGCTGCCCTAACAAAACATGTCTGGTCACAGAAACTTTGTGAGTGGTTCGTAATCTCTATTTACTCTAGAGAGTTCAAAGTGCTTGGTGTGTACGTAGTGTCGCGAACCCGATCGCGATAAGGCGGCTTGGTACACAAAGGAACTGATAGGTTTCACGTAGATAACGAGCTTGATAAATATAGCAGATAAACATAGCGCTGGAGATAAAAGACTTACCGAAACAAACAAACTGAGATAAATGAAAATTTCTGGTAATGTCTTGATTATTCGGTTTCTTTATTCTTCTGTAAGAGTCTCGAATTAAGAATTAGGTATTTAAGCACGTGACGGCTCGCAAAGTGACAGTTGTAAAGCAGAGTGAGTTGTGAAACAGTTGTTGTGCAATGAGAGATAGCCAGCTGTGTTGCTGTAATGAGATAAGGATGTAATCTGCTGTCACTGTTTGTTATTGTGATCGATCTTGGTAGACTGATGGTGTACGTAACGTAATGCTGCTGTAATCTATAAGAGTATTTCCACGAAAATAAAGAAGATTTTTGATTTCTGCAACTTGGCCTTTTAATTCTACGAACCCACAAAGTCACAATATGTACATATACTTTTAATTACTCAGAACTGAAATTTAAACTACTGACATGACGGATAAACGAATTACTGTGAATAAGTCAAAGTGTTAAATTCGAGAAAGAGCAAACACTTCATTTTCTGTTAGCCTGTGGAATGCTGTATGCTTACGTTTATGGATGAATGCTGGATAAGAAGTGTTTATTTACTCTGGAGAGTTCAGATCAATATCATTCAGTTGTTCTTTACACAGCAGTAGAGTAAGAGTTAAATAGTGCAATGGCTTCTTGTGAACTTGGTGGCGAGTCGAAAAGGTAGGTATTGCGAAGTCAGGCTAGAAGTATTATTTTTAAGTTGTACACGTTCTTCAAAAAATTTTCGGAAATAGAAACTAGAAATGAGTTATTGCAAAGAGTACTTCCGTTTAAAAACACGGAAAAGGTGTGTCAGCTGGATCAACTTGCAGAAGAAACGGGTCACGAGGTAATAAACCTATCACCTTACCACTGCCAATATAATCCAATTTAGTTGGTGTGGGCTCAAATAAAGAGGGGAATTGCAAACAGCAATAATACTTTTAAACTGACGGACGTTAAACGACTTTTTTATGAAGAAATTTACAAGATAACACAATAGGACTGGGAAAACTGCGTGAGGCATGCAGAAAACCTTCAAGAGGACGAATTTAAGAAAGAAATGGCACGTCATGAGGTTTTGGAACCTATAATCATAAATTTGCAGGACTCAGACGATGAAGACAGTGACAATGACAAATTGTCTCTTGACGTAAGCGGGGTTGACAGCGATATGGATGAGCCACTGGCAGTTCCATTGGATTAGAAAAACGGGTAATTCAAAAACTATGATTATAGTTAAAGTATTTTAAAGTATACATAATTTGCGAAAATGCGTTTTACAATTTGTATTCTGACAAGTGCATCATTGTAAAAGTTTGTAAAATATAATTTGCTTAACCTTACGTCTGCGCAAAGTAGACCTGCATGTTTTTTGAGTGTGCGAGAGAGAGAAAGAGACAGAGAGAGAGAGAAAGAGAGGGAAATATAAAAGTAGTGGGGTAGCAATCTGGCAACGCTGAGTATGTTACGGCATCTGATTAACTGGACACCAGAACTCTTCCCATTTGAAACACATAATAAGTCTTCTGGCTTTGTGCTTTTTAATATTCTTAATATAGCACTGGTGTCTATTAGTTGAAGCACAGCAGACTTTGAATGGCTGTGAAGTGGTTTTTCATGGTTCCTATTTCTTCAAACCCCTAAAACAAAATGTACAACTCACAGATCAGTCGTGGCTAATGGCGACTAAAGAGCACTTGTCAATGAAGGATTAATTGTTTTAAAATAACTTAGAACAATTATGAAAAATGCTTCAGATTACTAAGAGTTTGAACTTATAAATTAAGACAATAGGTACACCTCTCAGAAAATCAACCACCTATAGAGGAATAGCAGAAAATGAGAATACAGCAATCACTGTAATGTATATTATTGAACTTCGTAAATTTGTACAGTGCCAATTCACACATCTTTTACTTTCCGTTGTCCTCTGTATATCGTTTTTTGTATCAGCCTGCTGAGTGCTAAGGTCTTCAACTTTACATCATAAAGCAGAAAAAACACACGTTATTATGTTTCTTGCATTGTTCCATCATTAAAACAATAGCATTATACAGAGATGCACATGTTTTCTGGAACATAAATGAAAGATACATCACTCTGTTTTGTCTTGGTTTGCCTACTTTACAAGAAACCGCTATTCTCTTAGACGTGTTGCCGTACAGTCCAAATACGTGCATCACACGATGAGGGAAGTGTGAATAACACAGTGGTTCAGATAGCAGAATACCTGTTTGAACAATTGTTTTGCGGATTTAAAATATTCAGGTTTAAGGTTAGTCTTATAAAAGGGTTGACTGTGGAGTACCCACTGTCAGACACATTTGAAGTAAATTAAGTTCCCTTTCGCTTTCTGCTTAGTTATGGAGGACAGTCGTGTATTAAGTGCAACGATTCATCAATTACGCTGTCCACTTTTATATTAGAAAGAAAAATAAACAAACATAATTATAAGTAACACCCTAAATATGATAAATAATCCACACAATCATTGGACCTGTAGATTGTAGATGATACAACGTTGGTGGACCACTGTGTGTACCGTCCATCAACGCAGAGTACGTCCCTGAAAGGAATACGCCACCTTACACAGTTTGACAAGGACAGCGAATGTGTGTGATAGGGAATGCATGCTACACAAAAAGTAGAAACGTTAAAAGAACGTGACCCTATTCACTCTGTACACTGAAAGCGAGAATATTTATTCATAAAAAGTAGAAGCCGTTAAAATGCTTTAGAATGGTCTGTAACTGAACTGATATGGGGTTTTATAAAACTAACTAGGGAACCAGGGCGGGCGTGGGAACCTTTTCCAACCCCCTACGTCTCATCCCCAGGAGACATTCTTTCCTGTGGTATACTATACGTTTCGCCTAGGAGGAAGGGATGAAGTAAACAGGCACAGGAGCTACAGGCTTCAAACAGACAGGCCACAGGGACGCTCGGAAGACAGCAGTTCCGGGCTAAAACATTCATCCCACTGGGAGCTGTCTAGAGGAGACAATATAAGACCTGTCCGCCAAACCGTCTTCTATGTCCACGAGGAATGCTCTTTTCTTTAAGAAAACATCCGCGCCATTTACCATTTGTCCCAAATCCTAGATGTGCATGTGAAAGATGAGAAGGAAACCAAACTTAAGGAAATTTATGGAAAGGACATTGTAGTTGATGAGATACCACGTCAAAATTCGTCTACCGACCTCAAAATAAAAGGAAAACCAAGGTCATAGGAGACATTTAACGGAAATCAAACAAGGTATCTGCACAACATTAATCCCACAGTTTTCTTCAGTCATCTAGTCCGGTACTAAAGAAGATTAAAATGGTTGATGATGCACTGGTATAGCTTATTGTTACGCTGTTAAATGAACACAACAGAGTATCAGAAAGTGGAAATGACATAAGGTGCATAACAATAAAGCATTGGGAGCTAGTTAGTATATAAAATGAAGCTGTTGATAGGCTGCTGCAAGAAGCACAATGGTGAAATGCGTTATTTGTAATATATTTAATTATATAATTATACTGGATCTGAGATGTTAGATAAACCACAAGGCAGCACCGTCATAAGAGGTCTTTGTGCACTTCAATTTTACCAATTTTATCCTGTCTTATCATTTAGGTTATAACGACAGCATGCTATAAGTAATGGTGTATAATGTATATATTATCTTTTGTTTGATTTCATATTTGCACAGACTTTCACAACCCCTTTCATTTTTAAAGCTATAGGAAAGGTATGGGTAGTTTTTGAAACCAGCAGAGAGGCAGTATCATTATTGCTTTATTAGAATCCCTCATTTGGAAAATATTTGATAGCTTGTTTATTAAAAATATTACGCTTTTTTGCGGGTTACTTCCTAATCCTTACTAGAGCTTCATGTACTCCTGAAAGATATATTACTCTGTTGTCACAGAGTTGGCAATAGAGCTTACAGTCTCATGTCATATTTGACAATAGGGTTTACAAACTTTTGACACAGAGTTTGCAGTTGAGTTGGCAGTTGGTATAAAGTCTCTTGCCACAGATTGGCAATTCAATTCTAACGATCCCGGTCAAGGAATTCTTCCATTAACTTTTTGGGTTGTGTTTGTTCAAGTAAGTGCATGCTCTAGACAAATAGTTTTGGCCAATTTATGAGAACTTTCCCAAATTTTCAGTACCTTTCGCCAAAGTTTTGCTTACTTTTGGCGGTCTTGAAGAAGATAACGATTTGCTGAATAGTAGAACTGATTGTAGTGCAGTAAAGATTGAGTCAATTCCTAACTTGGAATGGACCAAGTAGCAATATACGAGTAGTTCGACCTGGTTTGTTCAGAAGGTGCTGTTGGAAGCTGTTTAATCCAACAAAAGTTTGTAACTCACTTGACCCAATTTTAATAGCAGAAATTATAATTTGCTAAGAGTAAGTATGAGAATGTCTAAAATTAGAAGCAGGTAGACTGAGGACACAGAGGTAATTGGAGCGTTCTACCCCATGTGTATGACATCGTGGTCTAATTGTGCTTCTGTCGTGATCCCTGGGAGGAAGAGATTAGCAGGAGGCCCATAGCGTCCGAACCACATTATGTGCCAGCAAGGACAACTTCAGCATTGCTTCAGTGCGGATGGCTCAGGCGGTTTCGTCTGTGGTCCGGGTTCGATTCCCGTGGCCTACCTACCTAAGGCATGGATATTTCGGAGGTATTCCCGGGTTGCTAGGTGAATGCTGGGTAGATTAATTACATCGCCCGAATTTCCTGCCCCTCCATTTCATCTCCATTATCATTTCACATCATCTCTCGTCGGTAAACTACTTCCTCAGGTAGGTCGGTTGCCGGTCTTCTCGCCTCTTACGGATCGCCAGCCAGGGACCTTTGGGGCTCAGATCGCCTGCCTGGAGCCTTTGAGGCTGCGCTGCTGGCTTGTTGCCGTCCCGCAGTAGGGGAGCGTATCCGTTGTCTTGGCCTGTCGGGAGAAGTCTCTATTCAAGTAAACTGTAGGGACTCTGCCCTCTGAACTATCGTGGCTTCTGGCGTCGGCCACTCTCTGTCTGCTCTAGCTTCATCCTTCCTCCCCGGGTTGCCCCACTTGGGACATAGGCACAAAGGGCCCAGCATGGGGGTCTACGTACCAAGTCCGCTCCGTGCTGAAATCCTAAACCTTGTCCTAATTGCCCCAGTCCAGATGCCAATAGCCCTACCTTAGTTGTTGTAAATTGAACAACCCCGGAAGAAACAAAGCAGTCACAGGAAAGAAGGGTACCTTTATAGTTCCAGTAGGATCCGTCCCCTTCAGCTGCCGTGGTGCGGGCGCTGCGGACCCTTAGCACTCGTGGTACCTCTGACGTTACTAGAGGAACCTCGGGCTGAACTGCCGAGCCCCACGGGGAATTGGATACCTCCAGCCAGGCTACGGTCGCCCGGAGGGGGGTAGAGGGTTGCCTAGAAAGTCCCGGGTACTAGCCTGCAGAGCTGGTAGAAGGTGTGCTGGATCACCAGGCAGCCCCACCGAGGTTATCGGTAGTCTTCCCTACGGGGTATCCACTTCCATCCCGTCTTGACATTGTGCTCAGTGGGGGGTCTTTTTAAGAAATCAGGTATTGCCCTACGGAAAGAGCCCCGGAGTATCCATCGCTCCCGGGTAGAAGGAGGCCCAGGTCCTTGGTCCTTGATCCTACGAGTCCAGGAATGGGAGTAGATCCTCTGCACATTACTGCCTTTGTAGTCCCCGTAAGTCCACTTCTACCACAGACACCAATCACCGCCACCTGGTCTTCTAGTCCTGATGGGAAATAATGGGAACAGGAAATTGGTGGCAGAATCGGAACTCTCCCAGCATTCACATATCGGCCAGGAAGCTAGAGTGAAACCAAAGTTAGAGTGGCTATCCCAGTTAGTCATTTAACTCAGGACGTGCTAATATGAGCCTTACACATTACCTCATAGTGGTTGATGTGCATTTCAATGTACTTTCTGTTTTCATTCATCAAATACAGGTTAATATAAAAATATCAGGCGGGAACAGATAATATAAGTAAACGTGCAAGCAAATGTATGGTTGCTGATAGACAGTAGCAATAGGTCATAGCTTTGATGGTGATAGTAAGCTAAAATGTAACAAATGAGCCTCTTCTGACCCAATCACTGAAATAATAAATAAGTAATAGCTTTATTACAAACACGCTAGTATGGGTAGGAAACTCAACAGATGTTTTCTTTCACTAGTTTAATGTCATTTGCTGCTGGTGAGAACAAAATTTGTGTGACCCTGGATCTCCTTGACCATCCAAAATAAACGAGAGGCCTGACACATGTTGTATAACAACTGAAAGGCCCCAGGGATGCCACCTCCCCATATTTGACAAAAAGCTATTTGTAATACTCTCTGCGGAGGAATTTCGTGTTGAAGAGTAATGCGTTGGCGTTCAGCACAGGAATAAATATCTGGTGAAAGTGTCATACTTGTTGAATATGCAAACACTTGCGGACCTTCTTTGTCGGTGCGTAAAATATCGCGCGTATTTCAAATTCCCGGACGTGAGTTGCCCCCTAATTAAGTGCAAGGACCCTCAACCCATTACCTGTTACTCACTTCGCAATTTCGTTACTTTTCAGCGCTCTAAGCGCCAATCTGCAGCACAGCTGTGGCAAACATTCGAGCGTAGACGGCCAAGAAAAATGAATATGTATATGAGCAGTGGTCGACACGTACAAAAATATTCATTAGGTTGTTTTTGGACGACCGGTTCAAAATCTAGGAGTCTTTGAGTGTGTATCGCAGGTTAGCATGTGTACGACACTATAGCTCTGCAGTACGACACTCAGTTGGAGTTCTGATGTCTTCTTACTCAAATATTTTACATACAATATAATTATCAGAAATGAAATTTATTCCTCTTCTGCTACTTTCAGAATTGCCTTCAAAATTTCTCCAGTTTTTCTATATTACTGTCAGTCTTCGAACACTTAATTTTACCTTTTCTATGAGGTACAGTGAGAAGGGAAAGTATTTCATTCCAACCAAAAGTTCGAGATCAAGATTTAAAATATTTAAAAATCAAGATTCAAAATCAGAGAAATACATGTTTTGAGACAATCTGAGAAGAAAATCAAAACAATATAATCTGAGAACAAGATTGCTGAATCCGTTAATGTATGTGTATGTATTTATTGACTGCAATTGGGTACTACCCGGTTGCAGAGTTAAGAATACATATCAAATTACAAATACTAGATTTACAACAATAACACAATAAACAATAAAAACATGATATTATTTTAACTTTAGTCACTTAAAACATATCTAATTACTTCTCTATTTACATATTATATACCATTATAATTTAAAAGTTAAACTATAAACCATCTAGATTTTTTCTAAATTTCTTCAGCGACAGGGGACAGCCCTGAAAGACTGCTACAGGCAATTCATTCCATTCTTCAATGGTTCTATTAACAAAAGAAAATTTTCCTACGTCGGTTCTGTGTCTTCTACCCTTAATTTTATACCTTATGATCGTTTCGTCCATAATAATCCGGATTATCTAACCTTACACTAACGTCCACCCATGCCTTTACACCAGCATTAGCTTTGAATAATGCTGCCAACCTATGTTTTTACGCCTAATTCTTAATCCCTCCCATTTAGTCTCATCTCCTTTTATAGGCCCAAAATACTTGCCTCTTTTTATGAATTTTATTGCCCTCTTCTGTATTTTTTCTAACGGATCGATTTGGTTAGCTCTATACGGGTCCCAGCATGCTACTCCATATTCCATAACCGGCCGCACTAAGGCCTTGTAGGCAATTTCCCTGGACCTAGCGCTCCCCATTTTCAATATTCTCATTACGAAATGTAATGCCTTCCACGCATTCCTAGTTGTGGAATTTACTTGTTCGTCCCATCCAGCATTGCTTGCCAGGTACACTCCCAAGTATTTGCAACTGTCCACCTGTGGAATTTGGACCCCTCCCATGTGATAGTTAACAATAATTTTGCCCTTAGTTCTACTAAAAACAATGGACTTACTTTTCTTGGCATTAATTGACATTTTGTTAGCCGCAGCCCAATTACAGATTTCATTTAAATCATCCTGAAGAGCGGTTTCATGCACTGTATTCCGAATTTTATTATAAATGATACAATCGTCTGCAAACATAAGCAAATACAAGTGTTTACTACGCCCACTGTTTTCTCTGGCAGCCAGCCATTTGAAAAGATAATTAGATATCAACGTTTCGGGAGTGTGCATCTCTCCCAACTTCAGGATATTTATAAAATCTTATAACCACAAATTAAATACTGGATATAACACAACTGTAAACAAAGACAAAACACTATCAAAATTCGCGTTACTGAACAAAAGACTGTTTTCGGTAAATTAAATGCCAGGTCAGGAGATGGCGTGAGTATAGAAAATTGTGTCAAAGAAACGTAACTACTTAACATGATTATCAAGCTGTATTGATCTTTGCTTCTTAATTCTACGGAATTCCATTTTAAGGCTGGTTTCCAAGAGGAGCTAAACTGAAATCCAGCATCACGATTAAGCGTGTTCCTTTCAGAGGAAATCGCCAAAGCCTCTTTAACTCTCCGCTACCAGAACATGAACCGAGCATTCGTTTAATGCAACCTGAGAAGTCTGAGCTGGCAGAACATTGTTTTGATAACGACCATAGAGCCAATTTTCGAGAGACGACCATCTTGGCAAAATGCAACAATTACTGCACAAACGTGACTTGCCAAATTTGATGAATTCTTGCCCCTTACTAATTTTTAAAACAGGGATGTTTAAACCACTCTGTGGTTTCTGAAATTACTGTGTGGTAATTACCCAGACCTTGAACTGTGTTTAAAAGAAAACTCAATTGCGTTAGCTACGAGGGCTATCCAGAAAGTAGATTACGTTTTCGTCTGTTTCCGCTAGGGGCGGGGCTAGCGCGGCCATCTTGGGGTCAGAGCGTTGCGCAGCTCAGTCGGCATCTAGCCGTGCTAGTGAGAGGTTCGTGCTGTGCTCCGTTCAGATTCTGTGACGGTTTGAAATGTCTGCGATAATTGAAAATCCCGCGAGCTGCGAGGTGCGTGCAGTAATAAGGTTTCTGACTGCAAAAAACTGTAAACCGATAGAAATCTATCGGCAGCTTTGTGAAGTGTATGGGGACAACATTATCACTGAAGGTAGAGTGCGTCAGTGGTCATCAGATTTAAAAATGGCCGAACCAATGTTCACGACGAAGATCGAAGTGGGAGACCCAGCATAGTGACTGCCGAACTTGTCGAAAAAGTCGATGCTTAAGTCCGTGAAAATCGAAGGTTCACAATAACGGAACTTTCTTTGAGTTTTCCACAAATTTCGCGAAGTTTGTTGCACGAAATCATCAGCGAAAAGCTTGGTTACCACAAGTTTTGTGCAAGATGGATTCCAAAAATCTTGACAGAGGACCACAAAAATCAGTGAATGGCTGCAGCGTTGAACTTTTTGGACGTTTACCATAAGGATGGTGACTCTTTACTCGATCGCATCGTTACTGGTGACGAAACATGGGTGAAACACGTGAACTGTGAAACGAAATTGCAATCAATGCAGTGGGGGCACACAAGTTCTCCCCAAAAACCCAAGAAATGCATGCAAACAATGTCGGCAAGGAAGATGATGGCGACTGTTTTTTGGGACAGAAAAGGTGTGATTTTGGTGGACTTCCTGGAAAGAGGCACTACAATAAACTCTCAAAGGTATTGCCAAACTCTCCAAAAACTCAGAAGAGCCATTCAAAACAAGCTCAGAGGAATGTTGAGCTCTAAGATCTTGTTGATTCACGACAACGCCCGGCCCCACACGGCAAATGTCACTCGTGAAGTTCTCGAATCTTTTAAGTGGGAGTTGTTTCCTCATCCGCCGTACAGTCCCGACCTGGCACCGAGCGACTTCCACCTATTCCCAGCAATGAAGAAGTGGTTGGCTATGCAGCGTTTTGATGACGACGCACAGCTGCAAGAAGAGGTAACGAAGTGGTTGAAGGCGCAGGCGGCCGAATTTTTCGACGAAGGAATTTCCAAGCTCGTACATCGCTACGATAAATGCCTTAATTTGAATGGTGACTATGTCGAAAAGTAGTATTTGAGTGTGGCTTTCATCTGTATATAATAAAATTTGTTTCCTATACTTTGTTTACTTTTTATTCCAAAACGTAATCTACTTTCTGGATAGCCCTCGTACACTGACTTTATATAACTGGTTTTCCTTAAAGTATAAACGCTCATAGCTGACGAGTTCCATAACTGGCCGAAATGAATCGTACCCCTTACACTAGGATTCCTTTAAACGCTATCACCTATTTCATAGTTTCGACTATTGACCTATTCCTGACTCAGATTGTGAAACTGTCCAACTATTCGTTGGTCGTCTTCGAGAATTTTTTTACTTTACTTTCCTATATGTCTTAGAATCGGTTGCGCTTCAGTGTTTGTACATAGTTGAAGTAGTTAAGCTTAAACCCTTTTATATGTTAATTGCAATTGTAGATCTATAATTGTTTTTTCTATTGCGACCGTAATTTTCCTTTTTATCTACTCTTTTATAGGTCATGGCATTATTAAAAATGTCATTATTAAAGCTTCTATCTGAAATTTAAAACATGGAAATTATTTATTGCAAATGTTTGACTAAATCCCTATTATTTATTCATAAAAACATTAGTCTTACCAGATCGGTAACACAAAAAAGTGATAGAGATGAGAGCACATGCACTTAGTGGACTATTTCTGGGTTCTCCCTCTTATCTTTGGGACAGGAATTTGCGACTATTCGTAGTTAATTTCTCTCCATCTTAATCAGCCACGAGTTCGAGTGCAATTTGGTGAGGGATTTCTATATTTGAGATGGCATGCACGTTGACTTTTCGAAGACCCACGTCGACAAGCCAGATATAACAGGGTTAATTCATTGTATTTTGAGTTGTTTCTTAATGATTGTATTTCATTAAATAAGAGTCATGAGAATCTTGTTTCAGGCGTGGTTTGGAATAAAGTTTCGGAGAAGTCAAATTTTGTAACTATTTAGTTGTATTATTTAGATTACATTTTACTTGAACTTCCTTTCCCAGTCACTTCCAAAATATCGAAGGCCGCGTCGTGGCTCAGTGGTTAGACCGCTTGGCTCTCACCAAGGCGGCCCGGGTTCGATTCCAGGCGACCGCAAAGTGAGATTTGTGATGGACAGCACGGCGCTGGGGCGGGTTTTCTCTGGGATCTCCGGTTTCTCCCGCCATCTCATTCCACCGGTGCTCCATCTTCATCTCATGCATCATCAGGTCACCGCCTGCGGTGCCGTATGCAGTAAAAACGGGCGTTAAACACTACACATTTCACATTTCCAACATATCGATAAATACTTACTTTGTTATTTTTAAACAGTTCCAACTATTACATAAATTTTCTTGTTCTTGCACCACTATCCATCACACTCACCATTACAAAAACATCTCTCTAAATCGATTATTGATTTTTCGTAACTATCGATACTCATATCTTAATTTTGTGATTGGCCGATTTAATGCTACGTCACAATATTACGTCATACAATTATTGCTACGGCCAATCACAAAATTTCATATATTTTTACTTGTTTAAATTACGAAATAGATTTACATAATCATTTGTTTTATAAATTTATAAACTTTTCATTACTTTTCTAAATATAACTCGAAACTACTGTTACATCTTCCATACTGCACATGACATTCAACAATTTCACCCCCTTAAAACCAGAAATGGTGTCAGTATTCAATTAGTCATTAATATTCATAAGTGAGTAACTGGTAACCTACAATTTAAATTAACTTATTAATAAAGCGGTACATAGTTTCAAAGTGCCTTTGATAATTACATTGTTAGGCTGACTATGATAATTGGCCGTCTGATAGTACGAAGCTGCGAAGATTGATCGTACAGAGCACATGCACGCTCCCAACACGTGCAATATCACACTACTTCAAATGAATTATTCATTGTCTTCGTCGATCAGAATGTGAGATGACCTCTGCTTCAAATATCTTTGTTAGTGGCCGCGTTTCCAAATCGATGAGACAAGGCTTTTCCTAATCAGACTCCATCGCAGCTACAGATCGAAGGTTTGATTTCATCCCTACTTGTCCAAGTTGAGATTCTTTAATTAAATTTTAACTGCTATAGTTAATAAACTTCCTCTTCTTGTTCCTTCTACAGACATCTCCTTTTCCGTCTGATTATTTATACTGTGTGTTTGTTTAATAATTCCTTCATGCCCCATTCTTTCCATTCCTGTCCAATGTAGCTTACTTTCTTGTATACTTTCATTAATGGGATATATAGGTTCCAGGTTTAGTGATTACAAATATTTTGGACACACCTCCCAGTATCAAGTGAAAATCATTTATTGCTGAGTTACATGACAAATGTAGACTTAAAAATTTATTGAAATCCTTCTTCCTCCTGCTTTATGTATGCTCTAAGCTTGCTTTTCCATATTATGGCGTCTTCTGCTGCAAATTTCTGCAGTGTTTTGCATTTATTTAAGTGTGAAACCTTCACATTTGGTACAGGTATCACGGTATTTCAAATCAGAAGGTCAATCAGCCTTTTCAGTTAATTCCACTCAACCAGCCAAACTATACACGAATCTATATTTAAAAAAATTACACTCTCCGTCATAAATGAGCTGGTGCAACATCTTGTACAAACTGCATTTATTGATTGATGGTCAGAGACTCATTTATATTTAAAATGATACAATTCACTTCTGTTGATAGGTCTCTGCATTCAGTACGTAGAAAAGAAATAGGTACCAATAAGGTGGCCGTGAATGAATCCACCTGAAAGGTTAATTCAACTAATTATTATTGGAAAATTTACAAACCACAATAACATTACAAGGAGAAAATGGACAAACTTATTTGATAAGACAGAGGAAACAATCAGAAACAAAATAATTCCAGAATACTATCCAAACATTATTACTGATGTCGAAGAAGAAAAATCCTTTCTTAACATCTAACACGTGGTTTCTGAACACATTCGTTTGAACTTCTTCACTGTTTTGATAATTTCCGAAGTTTTTAACACAATGAAGGTCACTCTATATATGCAATTATAGTTTTAAATAGTCATATGCGAATATCAAGAAATGAAACTGTGAACTAGTAAAGTTAACAGACCCACAGATGCACAATAGTGCAGTAAAAGTTTCATCGCGCTTTTGTTTTCATATGAAACACGTTGTATATCCAGTTCTGATACCGTGAACAAAATGTTCCTCTATTTTCTGCAAATATGCTTAAACTGTAAATTGTTTCTAATGGAACTTGATTTTCATGTAATTCCTACACGGAAATGAAAAATTTGGTACTCTTTCAAGATCGAAAGTACAAAAATTCCTTTTGCATAAAAAGAAGGCCAAGAGCAGAATATTTGATTTTTCACTGTTCACTCTTTGAAGGAAACATATGCTATTCAACCCTTGTTTATTAAACTAATTATTAATCTATTTTAAAACCTGAACAGATACAATCAGACTGAAAAATTCAATGCCATGACCGGGATTTGAACCACTGATCTCCTGGTGTATCAAGTCGCTCTTAACCATTGACTTACCGGCCAAGGTAGCTTAATGGTTAAGTGCGACTGGACGGAGACTGGGAGTTCAGTGGTTCAATGCCACGGCATTGAATTTTTCAGTCTGACTGTATCTGTTCCAATCTTAGTTTATACACAGTTGGTGTGGAAAAATGATTAAACTTGTAATTTAAAGCGTTATTTACATGATTCGTAGGATGTTTTATTTAATTGAATTTGTAAAGTTTGTACAAACCTAGCATGTTCAGGAACGTTTGATTTTCTCGAATTTCAGTTGACGATGATAAATTCTTTTGCCTTCCTTAAAAACTTCAGTTCCCTGATTTTCCCTTGTCGATTCATTACATTAGATTACAACAGGCATAACTGTCATTACTCAAAGTTATTAGTCTGCCTCTTATCTTGTTTAATTATTACTTAAGGTTCAATAGTTGGTATTACATAATGTAAAGTTTGGAGACCTTGCCATCAGTATAACTTTCATAGATTTTAATCATATCTTACAAATCTAAAGTTGGACGCTTGCTCATCGTCCTTCACGAATGGCTATCCTGAAAGGTACTGGATAATTTTCTTCAAGTCCTCAATAGTATTAAAGTTAAAAGTACAATTCTTATAATATAACTGTTCCATATGCCGAATGTCAATTGAATTTTTGTAAACAATAGCCCAGAGCTTCTGCAGGCGTCAAAAAATTAACACAAGTTTTACGTGGAAAAGTTGTTCTTCATAACTTTAATTCCATTTTCTTGTACTGTTGTTTGTGTATGTATTAAATAAAGACAGCCAAGATATCTGCCGCTCTTCTTTTATTTACTGTTCTTTCTCTAATGAAGTTAATCACAAAATCTGTATTTTCGTGTAATTTTTTATTAACCTAATTAACTGCATATGATACATATTCTTTTAAATACATAAATTACCAAAGTTAATTACTGTTGGCTGTCAAACACTTTTTTTCTTAAGGTGAAGTGGTTCCTTGCGTCTTCGGATGAAACTTCTATCAATAGATGTGATGTTTTCGTGGCAAATGCTTCAGTTTTTATACATTTCATTCACACATTGAGAGTTTTTAGTTATTTTATGTTGTTATAAATGCTTCTGGAATATTCTTATAAATTTCAGATAGTAATTTACTTCTCTGCACCTGTTTGTGAATCATGTTCTGTGTACTTATTCCTGTTTCTCTTGACTATCTTCTGGTTTCTTTCAACATTTGTTCACAAACTCTAAGATAAAGGCCCAGTGTTTTTATGTGTGTTGCGAAGTTTTTTATAGCTTTTCTATAATCTTTTCTGTCTAATGAAATGCTAATGTTGCAGATCAAATATCCATATTTATTAGCCTCATTATGAGACAAAAATACCTAAGGTACATTGCTCATTAAAACCTCTTCTGATTACTTCAACGGAAACTTGCTTATATGGACCATACTTTATATAAGTGCCAGTCAATAAAATCATACATGCGAAATAAAAAAGTGAAGGAGTATACTCCGGCAAATGATCAAAGAAAATATTTGACCGTAAAAGAACTCTTTGGTATATAAAACTACATTTGGAGTCCAGGCGAAATACATTTTCAGGATAATTTATAAAACAAACACCAAACAGGCCGAAGCCAAAGTAACTGGTGCAATTGAATACAGCCAAGGTTAGCAACCGGTGTATACAGATTTTTTGAAATGTATTAAAAGCACTACGGCATACCCATTTTAATCAATTTAGTTTTAGGCATAAGCCCAAGTACTCATTACAAATGCAACGTCCTTTATCATTTTCCTCTCCGTTTACGTTATATATATTGTCGCGGCAACGGGCATAAAAGTTTCGTTTCGCGGTAACAAAGACCTTGCATAAGCAGTTAAAGACAGCGCGAGATAAAGGTCTGCTGAAACAAATTGAGATAAATGGAAATTTCTGGTAAGTCTTGGTTGATAGAGATTATTCGGTGTCTTTCTTGTTCCGGAAATATCTAGAATTTATCAGTGAGGCATTTAAGAAGGCGACAACTCGCAAAGAGGCAGTCGCGAGAGTCGTGAACAGATGTTGCGTAACACGACAGTTGTAAAACAAGAGGGAGAGGTAACCAGTAAACAGCTGTAGAGTGTTGTTGTAGCGAGAGCTGATGTAATCAGAACGTTTGTTACTGTCATCGACCTTGGTAGACTATGGGTACGTTTTATATTTTTTTGTGGTAATTTACGTCCACCAACGTTAAGTCATATCGGACGATGAATGGAACAGGTGAAATTATGCTCATGAGTCCAGAATCCATAGAGCTTAGAGTTACCCAACATTCGTCTTTCAGAATAAGGAAAAAAAACCCGGAAAAACCTTATCCAGGTAACTCACCCTGACCGAGATTCGAACTCGGGACCTCTTGAACGTGAGCCAGACATGCTACCACCGCGCTACCGAGGTGGGCACTGTGTGTATGTGACGTAATGTTGTTACGTGAGAATTGAAGAGTGTATTTCTACGGAAATAAAGAATGTTTGGAGTATCTGCAACTCGAAGTTTTAATTCTACGAGCCCACAAAATTCACTATATATTCACATATTATTGTCTATCATTACCAACTTATTTTCCTCATCGTTGGTTTAAAAATATTGTTTATTAAGAGCTCTATTCTTATCCGATGTCAAACCGACAATTAATTTTTTCACCTCCTCAAAATTCCATCAGTTCACCTTCTCGGTCAGCCAGCCAGCTGAAAAGATGATTAGATATCAACGTTTCGGAAGTGTGCATCTCTCCCACCATCAGGATATTTATAAAATGTTATAACCACAAATGAAACACTGGATATAACCACTATAAACAAAGAAAAAGCACTATCAAAATTCGCATTACTCAACAAAATACTGTTTTCAGTCAATTAAATGACAGGTCAGAAGATGGCGTGAGTGTGTCAAAGAAACGTAACTACTTAACTTCATTATCAAACTGTATTGATCTTTGCTTCTTAATTCAATGGTTTTCCATTTTTAAGGCTGGCTTCCAAGAGGAGCTGAACTGAAATCCAGCATCACGATTAAGCGTGCTCCTTTCAGAGGAAATTGCGAAAGCCTCCTTAATTCTCCGCTCCCAGTAACTGTTGCATTTTGCCAAGATGGTCGTCTCCCGAAAATTGGCTCTCTGGTCGTTATCAAAACAATGCTCTGCCAGCCAAGACTTTTCAGGTTGCATTAAACGAATTCTCCGTTCATCTTCTATTATTCTAGTAGCGATGGTCCTTCCGGTTTGTCCTATATACGGTGTCCCACATTCACGGGGATTGCGGTACACTCCCGGAACTTGGAAGTCCAGGTTGTCTTTCACTGGTCTCAACAGATGTTTCATCTTCGGAGGTGGCTTGTGGATGGTCCTGATGTTGTATTTGGCGAGAATTCTGCTGATTCTGCCGGATAGATTGCCGGTAAACGGGATGCAGGCTGTAGCTGTAAGCTTATCTGACGCTTGCTGCATTACAAAAAACAGTCTTTGGTTCAGTAATGCGAATTTTGACAGTGTTTTGTCTTTGTTTATAGTTGTGTGATATCCAGTATTTCATTTGTGGCGTTATAACATTTTATAAATGTCCTGATGATGGGAGAGATGCACACTCCCGAAAAGTTGATATCCAATCATCTTTTCACCTGGCTTGCTGCCCGGGAAAAAAGTAAGCGTATTTTTCGCCAGGAAATCTTCAGGTCGTATTTTAATTTCATCAGTTGTTTTCAATTCTGTTTAAACCAACCTTCTACCTCCAATCACTATACCCACCTATTAGGAACGTCCAAGTTTGTTCAAGATGCACTGTTATAATCCACAATCTTTCAATTTTCAACTCATATATTTTACTTACTATCATTAGCACAAATTTTGGTCAGTAGATAGAAATAGTGTGTACAAAATCAGAACATAATTTGAAATCAATATTAAAGGGTTCTTCAGTATTATAAAATGCATTTAAGAGAAGCTACCTGTCCACTATAATCTTAAATATCAGGAGATCTACAGCAGGGCAGTTAAATGTCATCGAGGATATCAGTAGATACGAGTAGAAAACTAAACTTTACTCTTGTATGGTTTAACACTTGGCTGGACAAGAACATAATTATGGTTAAGTACTGATATATCAGTAACTTCTGATTACATCAAGGAAAGCTTTAATATTGTACAAACTATCTGAAATATATAATCATTCTATAATAAATATTATTAAAGTGAAGTATCCATATGACGTGGAACATTAGAAGCGGTAATAAATTGTATTTCGTAAGTTTTAATAAAGATTAGCTAAAATATACATTTAATTCTCTGCTATAAAGAATATGGAAATTATGACTTTTCTGTTATATAAAGATGAATTATCACACCTGTTTAAAATAAAATGACAACATTTATATAAGTGCAATTAATAGGAAATTCAAATTTAAAACACACAAACAAAACACTGAAAATCAGGGGCGGCCGGTGAGGCATTGAATTGGTGGAGCCATAATAAATAACTAAATAAGTAAGTAAATAAGTAAATAAATAAGTAAATAAATAATAAATGAATGAATAAATAAATAAGGATTGTTTTAAATATAAATATATGTACCCATTTCGAACTATTTAGGTAACCTTATAAATAATCCACCCTATTTCATAATATACTGTACCAAGCAGAACATACAGGGAAACTGAAATAGATATTTATTACATCCGTACTCTTGTTACGTACAGGTATAACGAGTACAGTAACAGTTTGATAATACAATTCATGGAGAATGTGATACGAAACGTTCGTGTACGATTTCGCGACAGAGAGGCAGTTGTCTTAAGTCCCGTACTTTACTGCACTCTAACGCATAAAGTGTAAGTTATGTGCCAGAGAAATCACGGCACCACCTTCTGCCATAAGAAGCCGTGTATAAGCAGACATTCTAGCCCTTAACACAGGCGCTTATGAGTGTAGATGGTGCCGTTCTAGAATCGGCACCCAGCCACGGAAAACAGACAGAGCGCTTGCGTTTAATGCGCCTAGTCACACGAGGGAGCAGACACTGAGAAACAATCCTTTTTGCGCAATTCCTATACACTTCTCTTTCTTTCGTTTTCATACAGATGGTGCCATGGCACAGCGGCACTACCTCAGAAGCCGTCCCTGCTGAAAATATACATACGAGTTGCTGATTTCCTCAATTTGCTCTAGCCTTAAATCCGTGTTACACTCAGCTATAACAAATTTCTGGTGCCCCTAAAATAAAATTGGCAAAACTGCAAAACAGTTATTCAGCATACGCAGATATTCACAAACATTTTGGTTAGCATTTTCTGTAGATATAAGGGATAATGAGTGAGACCAGCCATCATCACAAGCAGAAAAATTACGACATATTTCCAGTCTCTGTGTACATTTGGCATTATACCAATTTTGCATTGCAGCCAGATGTATCTTTTACTATACTCTTTATATAATCATTACAGGTATTATTCACTGTATTTATCTCATTTATTGTTTTCCTTCCCAAGTTTGACTTCATTTTAAAACATTTTTCGGTTTACGACGTTAAAGTTCACATTAACTGCTAGGCCTTCAGGTGTGCTTGTTATATTTTGTTTAACGTACTTGAAAGGCCACTCACCTGCTCAGAAACTGTTGAAGTTTCAGCTTCATATTCACTCACCTAAACGAAGTGCTTCATGAACACTGCCTCTCTGATTTGGTTCTGGAGGTTGGTTTATAATTTATCTGCAGACGTGGATAAAGTAGTCCACAATTATAAAAGATATTTTGTTTATATGTATAAAAATAGAAACTTCGTCCTAAATCCTTATACATAATGTTACAAATTAATATGAACAAAACAAACAAATGAGAATAGTCCGATGTAATGCGGAACTTGTTGATAAAATAAAACATGCGATGTGAACAAAAACTTTCGTAAGGCATTTGTAAGGTTTCCATTTCTATCATTTTATTTTTTAAAATCAAGCTTATTTTTCTAAAATAAAATTATAGTAACTTTCCTTTTTGTCATATTCCGTATTTAATTATTAAAATTTGACAAAACATATACCTATATAACAAAATTAAATTAAAATCTCTCAAATACAAATTACTGGCTGCGATTTCACAGAAGTCCATCTTCTACTCTGATCAAACTTAATCTCATGCAATTCAAACTACCTTCCTAATGCCATCATTTTCTTAAATTACTTTCACCTTCACACACGTCTGTCTTCTACGACAATCAAAGTTATTCTGCTAGACTTATTCTACGAAGACTTGATGTTTCTCCCAATAGCAACCTATGTTTACGGTTTACTGTCACTCGTAGCAATCTATCGGTATATAAATCTTGTTTAAGTTTACAATTTCACTTCCTAAATATAATATAAATATTATAATACCTTAAAACATTCTTTAGGGATTTTTTAAACTGTAAATAATGTTAGGAGAAAACAAATAAAAAACATTGATTTTTTTCGGGGTCAAGTTTAAAACAAATGTAACAATTTTATATATTAATATGAAAAGAATTTATCAATATTTTACTGTACGTCTTAAAATATTCAATAGGCCACTCTCCCAAAGTACATTAGATCACGTATTTGGAAGCCACGTATGTATTTAAATGAGCCCATTAAAGCATTAAATAAACCGACTAGAAATATGATGCATTACATTAACTTAAACAAATCTGAACTAACTTAACCTAACCATTAAACATAAATAAAGCTCGTCTACCCATTCTTGCTATAAGAAACGTAGTTCCACCTACATATGCTGTTATTGGATGTAGGAGATAAAACCATCCTTAGTTTTTAAAGATGATGCTGCAATTATGATCCGTAAGCTGAATACTTTATTTTATAGAATTGATAAGTGAATAGATAATCACTTTCATATATTAAAATTCATGCATAAAGTAAGCAGCACAAATTACAATTTTCGGAAATAGAGGCCATTAGTACGAAATGTATTGAGGTCACGTTAAGACTAGTAACTTAAATAAGACGAGAAATTCTTTATATTAAGAGTCAGCATGGGAGCTTATTTGAAGAGGACATTTAGTTTTTATTTATGGATGTGGTTTAAATGCTATGGTGCTAAGCATCCCATTCTATTTTGGGAGTGAAAAATATCTTAATTTTGCATAGAAGTCTCTTTATCGAGCTTGAGGTTCTCTTGCGTGCCTTAAATGTACGGCACGGGACCACCGGTTTCAGTTTCCCTCCTAAGGAATCCACGCCAATGAATTTTACACTGGGAATACTGCATCGCCCATCGCCGGGTCATTCATTTCTTTGCCAGCTCGCCTAATGAACTTAAGGTCGCGTATCGGCAAAGAGCGATGGGTTTTTAATGTCCTTAAATGTACCAGCCCTTGTGATTAGATTTTCTGATATGTAAAAGAACTCCTCGTCCCAGAGCACTAGGGACATTGATTCTGATAATTGAACAGGATCGTTAACAGACTTAATACGAGGCATGTTTTTTTAAGTCAGTACCGTTTTGCGATTCCGCCACCGCAGCGCTACGGTCGGCATTCCGCGCATGCGCGCTGGTTACCTACATCTCTTGTCTATGCACTGACACCATTACAGTCTGATTCTTCATTGTATACGTTGGTTACTGAGGGTTTAAGATGCCTCCGACAATCGTGAGTCCCGCCGACTTTGAAGTACGGGCTGTTATACCATTTCTTAGTGCTAAAGGCTTAAAACCGACCGATATTCATCGTGAGATCTGTGAAGTTTACGGACAAAATATTATGAGTATCGGAATGGTAAGGAAATGGGTGAGAGCATTTAAAGATGGCCGCACAAATGTGTATGATGAAGAACGGAGTGCGCGTCCTTCGGTCGTTACTGAAGATTTGGTGCAGAAAGTGGACGAACAGGTGAGAGAAAACAGACGCTTTACAATTTCATCATTGTGCGACTATTTTCCTCAATATTCTTGTAGTGTTTTGTATCGCGTTGTGACCAAGAACTTGAAGTACCGGAAACTTTATTCACGTTGGCTTCCGATAATTTTGACGGATTTGCACAAAATCCAACGTTTAGGCAGTGCATTTACTTTCCTTGAGCGGTACCACAATGAAGGTGAAGATCTTTTAGACCAAATTGTTACTGGTGACGAAACATGGGTGGGTTACGTCACACCAGAATCGAAACAACAATCCATGGAATGGCAACATTCATCATCACCCACAAAAATGAAGTTTAAGCAAACAATTTCTGCCCGGAAAATCATGTGCACAGTTTTTTGTGACAGAAAAGGAGTTTCTGACTCGTAATGAGACAACCATTGCAGCCTCTTGTTGTGAGACGAACAATCTGCGCCGTGCAATCCAGAACAAAAGATGTGGCAAGTTGAGCAAGGGTATCGTTTTGCTGAATGACAATGCCCGTCCACATGTGGCTAATCGGACCAAAGATATCATCAAATCTTTTCAGTCGGAAACTGTAGATCATCCTACATACAACCCTGATCTGGCGCCCAGCGACTACCATTTGTTCCTGCACTTGAAGAAACATGTGGGCGGTCAGCGTCTTCAAGACGATAACGAAGTCAAAACAGTTGTGATACAGTGGTTAACACATCAGGCGGCAGAATTTTATGAGGATAGTATTCAAAAACTGGTGCCACGTTATGACAAGTGCCTCAATATTCACGGATATTATGTAGAAAAGTAGATTAAGGTACAGGCTTTCATGTAAAAATAAAATTATTGCGATATCTATGCACGTCTTTTTTAATTCCAAAACGGTACTGACTTAAAAAAACATGCCTCGTATTTATTTTATTACCTCATGTTTCAGGTAATGAGAACTCAATGTGTTCGGAAATCAAAGTTGTCTGCAAATGCTCACGAACAAAAGTTCGTAAAGAGTTATAAAAAAACGCCAGTGAAAATCTTGAGAGACGGCAGATCCTGGAGAGGGTTCGCTGGTAGTGTGAATGAACTGAGGTCAAAGATAGACGCTTAAAGTTCCTTTTTGAAATAATTTTTGACTTAATTTTCATTTATCTTGCAGCACTCACTGAGGTTCTGTGATATCTGACCAACGCACCAGTTAACATCAATTTTATGACTAACATTATTATTTTTATGGAACTTGCTTTCCAAAAGGCTTGTTGCAAAAATCATAATTTATCCTGTGAAATTACAATGATGATTGTAATGATAAATTACATTTAGGAGACAAAAGGGCAAAACGTGATGTAAGAAACGATTTGAAGTCAACAGAGTATTAAACCCAAAAATTAAGTGGAAAAACAAAAGAAGGGAAATCTGTATGTCGTCTTTCCAAGGGCAAAACTAATATCAGAACCAAAATACCACAGTAAAGATGACTACATATCTGGTTTTTTTGTAGCCTTCCACATAAATTGCAGTTCTAGCTTCTATAATTACATTCTTCTATCGGAGCTGACCTCCAAGGCGCGAAATGATCATCTGACCCAAGGGCTAAGACAAATCATTAGTGGAGGGACCTTTGCACTTAGTTTAATCAAGATTTGACCCCTCATTAAGCTTCTGCATCTGTATTAGGGAAACCCATTTTCTAGCTGTATTGTTCTTATGTCTCGTATTCTGCGGGAGATGGTAATTGATGGTGAACTATTAAGGTATTCATGCCCAAGGTTACAGGATCTCTTGCTGATTTTCTCTTCCGTTATTCGCAAAATGCAGGCTGTAGAGATTTGTTAGATATAACGAATTAGATAAGCATTGTAACAATGTCGTGAAGTTATTATCTGTATCTGATTAGCTGTAGTTTTTATTAGAAGAGATATGTAAACTATGACTCAACATGCCCGGTATTTGTTATAAGTACACAAAAATCTTTACAAAAATCAAACAAGACAGATACATCGCCAACCAACTTCGGCTTGGAAATAAGAAGATACCGTGGTTTCTCTGCGGCTCATTACGGCCTTCGTTCGTGTTACTCATTTCTAGTAATACAGTAAAACCTCTCTAAAGCGGAACGCGATCGTCCCGACAATTATTTCATCTTAACACAGATTTCCGTCTTACAGAGGATTGTGTTTGAATATCAAGAAATTACAAAACGATCGCAGTGGTTTACAGCGAAGGAGTAATATAGAATTAAGTGTAAATAAGAATAGGCTGATAAGTATTATGTACTATATTTATTTTCAACTTACATACAATTGTAGCTTTCTCCGTTTTCAATTTGGTTTTTCTAATTTTCAACTGTCTGCATATCAACTTTATTTGTTTCACCATACACAACATTCAAAACAATGTTATGGCGTCTACTGGAAACTCTTGCTGTCTCTAAGGCTTGATTCTGAAGCAATGGTCCAGAATGAGAATTCTTTTAGCGCATTCCGTAGGGAAGGGAATCCGTCCCATTCAGCTACTGTGGTGCGAGCGATGCGGACCTTTAGCACTCGTGGTACCTCTGACGTTACTAGAGGAACATCGGGCCGAACATTCGAGCCTCTCCCTGAATGGGAGTTGTTCGGATTGGGTTGGGCTCGAGGGGGCAGTGTGTTTCCGACACCGGTGGGAGGGGCTCTAATGTTCGCCCCGAGGTACCTCTCGTAACGTCGGAGGTACCACGAGTGCTAAGGGTCCACAGCACTTGCACTAAAGCAGCTGAAGGTGACGGATTCCCTCCCCTACGGAGGGCAGTGTATGACAGAGGCATTTTTTAATTCTTGTCTTCCGGTCCGTGCAGTATTTGGGTCCAGCACTTAGGGGATATTCAAGCCCACAGGATGGAAAATGCCGCTGTACGAATTATCACTGGGGTTTTTCAATCTGAGCTGTAGCCTCGACCACATATAGCATCCTCTCACCTGACCTCAGCTTCCTGAGAGGCGCCGCAGCATGGGCAAAGGCACATAAGAAATTTATAGGTCCATGTGTTAGGATCTCCCCTCAGTACCTAACCGAGCAAGATATCTCACACGGTTTCGTCTGTGGCCTGCATTCGGAACGCCCTTGACCTACCTGATCAAGCGTTCATTCGGGGGTTTTCCCGGGTCACTAAGCGAATGTTGGGTAGGTTAATTACATCCCCCGAATGTCCTGTCCCTCCATTTGAACTCCATTATCATTTCACATCACCTTCATGTGGTGGTCTCCTTCAGTATCAGCAAGGATCTCGGTGATGGACGGCAGGATGGTAGGCTCTTAGCAAAACTTCCTCCCCTTTCGGGGAGTTTCCAACTGATAAAGGAGGAATCCTGCCTTTCTACACTTTCGAGGCTCCTTGGGACACCGCGATCTGACTCGTGTCACCTCATCCTTCCTCCCGGGGATGCCCACTTTGAGGCTTCTTCTTCTTCTTCTTCTTCTTCTTCTTCTTCTTCTTCTTCTTCACTTCATGGCATAGGCACTCAAGTGCCTGTTCCGCCTTCGAAGTCCTCCAGCCATCGTTTCCTGGGTCTGCCCACCGATCACCTACCTTTCGGATGATACTGTAATATTCGTTTTGTAAGTCTATTATCTGGCATTCTTTCAACATGTTCCTTCCATTTTTGTTTGAGATCTTTTAACCTATCATTTATACTAAAAATGTCCAGCTCTTCTCTTATATTTTTATTTCTTATTAAGTCCCCCTTCGTGCATCCTTTCACACTTCTCAAGAATTTCATTTCTGAAGCCTGTATTTTACTCTGTTGCTTTTTAGTTAATGTCCAAGTCTCACTTCCGTATGTCAGTATAGGTACAGCCATAACTTTGTAGAACTTTAATTTTGTTTACTTTGAGGCATAGGTACAATAGACTCAAGTGTGAACCTCCGTGCCGAATCTCCTTCTTAGCGTAGTCAGTCCAGTTCCCTCAGAACCTCTCTTAGTGTCTAGAGATAAACAAAGAGCTACGAGTCAAATATTTATGTAACTGCGGCTGGATCACTTTAAAATGAAGTATAAAGATTTAAGTGAAAACAACTGAATCTACATCTTAGCCTGTTATTGGCATTATATTATCTCGATATTGATTCTCCAGATTATGAGTCAAAAAACGTAACAATAACTCAGAGGAATAAAGATCATTGAGAAATATGTATGTAAAGTTATATTTGCAAACATAATGTTCGCCCAAAAGTGACTCTAGAACATTAGAGACATTGTTTTTAGGATTTAAAAATATTGCTTTTACCACTTTCTTAATCTTTAATTAATAGTTTTGTCTTGGAACGCCCAACAAGTAAAAATTTAATTACAGTCAACGTAAGCCAATCATTTTTTCCTTTCCTTTTTAGGAGGTGCTTTTTCGTCTTGCAAGGAACACGCAACTTGACGATGAACCAAAGCTGAGGAAGTATATTGTGTTAGGAGGTCAGAGGGTCGTCGAATAAAACTGAATATGAAAAAAATAATAAACATACACAAAGACAAGAAACAAGTGAAAGTGGTTGAATCAACAAAATCCTTGTAGCAACGCAAGTTGAATCCCTTATTGTGTTTGAAGAAGGTGGAGCGCGAGTCCTTGCGTGTTTAACATTCACCATGTGTACGGTTCTACACGTTTATTTATTGTTAGGCTCTAAAAATACTCATATTTTTTCCTGTACACGACTGGCAAAACCCTTTACGTACTTCTTGTTCTCTGCATTGACAGCGTAGTTTAGCGCAGTGTGAATCTGTACATGAACGACTCTTAAACAATTTAGCTGCTAAAGTAGTTGGGAAGTCTTAACACAACAAAATATCCAGCTGGTATTTATGAATAATTTAAAATAAATGAATTTTCCAAAATGTTTAAAAAACGTTTGCTTATTCAGTTAACAGACAACATTTAGTGGTAAATATGAGGTGTCAGCTACTAACGCATTCCTCAACCGAGCGGGATGGTTCAGGCGGTTGCGTCTGTGGCCCGGCTTCGATTCCCGTGGCCGACCTACCTGACCCATGGGTTTTTTCCGGGGTTATCCCCGAGTCACTAGGTGAATGTTGTATAGGCCAATTTACTTCCACCGAATTTCGTGTCCCTCCAATTCATCTCCATTAACATTTCACATCATCTCTCATCTGGTGGTCTCGGCGGTGCATGGCAGGATGATATGCTCTGAGGTAAACTACTTCCTCCTCTGGTAGGTCGGTTGCCAGTCTCCGCCCATTTCGGGACCGCCAGCCAGGGACATATGGGGCTCGGATCGCCTGCCTGGGACCTTTGGGGCTCAGCTGCTGGGCTCACTGCCGTCCCGTCATGCCATGTCATGTGGTGCTGGCTGGCTGTATATAGCCAGAAGGTTTTTGCTACGTGTCCACCCGTTAAGAGTTTTACCGCAGCTAAGGTAGATTTCGGGATGTTGTAGGGTGAAATGTGGGTTTTTAGATTGATGTAATTTATGAGGTTACAAACATGTACCTTGGGGTTGAAGGACAGGATGCAATTGCCTTGCACCCTGGTGTATTTATTTGTTTTTACTTTGGGGAATAATTTTGATGCCAAGTAGCTTGGAAGGATTATGTGGAGCTCAGCTTTAGCTGCTGTTCCGATTAGCTCCTGGTTTATCTCGAATGCCCGCAAGCCATGCGGGGTAACAGGTGCTGTCTAGAACGGCGTCTAGTGGGGTCATAATCTCCCAAGGACCTGACAAGGGCGCTTCTGTGGTTGGGTAAACTTGCGTGTGACTTTGATGCCCAGCGCCTAATTTCATCCTCCACGTATGGAAGAATCGAGGCCTCGTGAAGCAACCACTGCCATCCCGTAGTAGGGGAACGTGTCCTTTATCCTGGTCCCGTAGGGGAGGGGATCCGTCCCCTTCAGCTGCGTGGTGCGGGCGCTGCAGACCCTCAGCACTCGTGGTACCTCTGACGTTACTAGAGGAACCTCGGGCCGAACATTCGAGACTCTCCCTCTGGGATTTGTTCGGATTGGATTGGTCTCGAGGGGGCAGTGGTTCCCGATACCCGTGGGAATTGGGTACGTCTCCGGACGGGGTTGAGGGAAGCCATTAATATTCCCGGGTACTAGCCTGTGAGCTAGTAGAAGGTGTGCTAGATCGCCAGGCGGCCCCACCGATGTCATATCGGTAGCCTTCACCTTTGGTGTTGGCGCGCGTAAGTGGCGTATCCACTTCCATCCCGTCTTGTGTCCGTGGACCAGATGGGGGGGCTTGTTAGTAACCTAGGTCTTGTCCTATGGAAAGCCCCACGGAGGACGCCGGGCACCCTTTGGAACAGCTCGGATACTCACTGGTTTTAAGAGGCCCGGGTCTTGGTCCTACGGGTCCAGGACTGATGGGCGTAGACCCTATGGACTCAACTGTCCCTTATCCTGGCCTGTCGGGGGAGGTCTCTAGCCAAGTAAACTGAAGGAACCTGCCCTCTGTACTGTCGTGGCTCCTTGGGTTGGCCGCCCTGTTCGTCCTCATCGCCTCATCCTTCCTCCCGAAGGGGCATAGGAACAATGGGCCCAGCATGGTGGCCTACGTCCCGAATCCTATCCGTAATGAAATCCTAATTCCAATCATAACGCATTCCTCTAATAAGATGAGAAAGGGAGTTTAACTATCTGTGCTACTTTACCAGTAAGTACGTAAAGCATTGTAGTCCAACCAAAAATTCGATATCACGGTGAACCGGAAATTGCATGCATGTCTATGGAGAACGAAACGTCGGTTAAATACCAAGTTTAGTATTTAAGTTCAGCGACATTGGAAGATACAACATCAAGAATTGAAAAGAAAAAAAGGTCTCTTCACACCAGACTAGACTTGATATTCGACACTTTTTTTTAAATTTGAATTTCTCAAAAATTGTTCAAACCATTTTCTTTAAAATAGCATACTTTAAAGTATTTATATGACACATTAAATATATATCATTAAATGACACGTATATGTCGTGAGTATAACGATATATTAAACAAATAATAAAATCGTTGAGGCAGATAAAAGTATACATATGCATATTGTAATTAACAATAGCATAAGAGAGATAAATAATAATAAGAAGAATGCAAATGACAAATAACAGTTAAAATAAGAAATAAGTAAAAGCAATAAATAGAATGAGTATTGATTTGAAAGCACTGCTGTCCAACGGACAGATTTTGAAAGCCACCCGTTAGTTGCTTGGCGTCACATGAATACTCTGCGTCTAGCTAGCTACGAGGACACACCTATGTAATCTTGTGTATCTTAACTCTTTTTATATTCTAAAAGGTATAATATATTTGGTTTATAAAAGCTTAAGTGATATTATTGCGGTATTCGACACATTTTGCATATTTCAGATGAAGTTTTAAACTAATAGAACTTGAATTAGGAACTTTAACTCCGTGTTGCTTCTTATCATACCCATGCACACCCTGAGAATTACATCTCATAGTTCTACCGAGCAAAGCCTGGGATCGATGTGGATGTTGTAGAAATCTTCTAATTCTTCAAAATATCGACGGAGCAGCCATCTAATATCTACGAAGACTACTCATCTCTGAGCAAGCATCCACGCTTCCTGTGAGGCACCGCGTTCACCATGAACTCTAGATAAACATCTAAAACATGAGAAACAAAGTAGAAGGGAGCAGATGAAGAAAAGTCATGATACGTAGGATTCAATTCCGCGTCATCGTTAAAGTACCTACACAACATCTGAAACACATAGTTTCTGGAACGATTTCGGAAATATTCCTGTTTGGATCTACACATAATCGAGGTCTCAGATTCAGTTCTCGTCGACCTCCCACCGTGACCTTAAAATGTTCATGGTTTTTCTCTCTGCAGATGAATGCAGGAGTGACTTTCCACGTATCATGACTTTTCTTCATCTGTTCCCTTCCACTTTGTTTCTCATGTTTTAGATGTTTATCTAGAGCTCATGGTGAACGCGGTGCCCCACAGGAGGCGTGGATGCTTGCTCAAAGGTAAGAGTAGTCTTCGTTGATATTAGATGGCTGCTTAGTCGACAGCAGCTCCTTCAGTTCGGCGTTCTTCGAGCCTGGTACTTTTAGCGTCTGTTGCATCCTGTGGTCTATAGCCTACTGTAAATTGAAACTCACTTTTTAACCGCTACAGTTTCCGGTGGTCAGTTAATGACGTGAAGACAGTTTAATTGTGCTCGAATGTCTCTTCTTCATAATTTTTTTTTTAAACATGCCAAAAATCTCTGACATGGTACTACCAACGTTAATTTCCTTCCGGATGAAACTACGCTAAGTTTTGTACGCCGAAGAAATCCATCCCTCCAAACATTAGCTACCGTAACAACGAGAGGACATCGCGACCCAGAGCGTCAACATCAGCCCGAAGGACCGGATGCTGTAGCTTCCCAGCCCTGAGATCCAGTAGCAACGCCTCAACCGCGTCATTCCATTTGAAATTTTGTCGCAAACAGCAACAGAACAGAGTGTGCTATTGTGCCTATCCAAATATATACTACTTTTTCTAAACAAATGTTGGTTCAGGTCTTTACAATTTCATATTTAGAACCTCTAGAAAACTGTAAAACAATGCTTCTTGAAAGGGGATTTTACATTCAGCCTCGTTCTGCAAATATTCCAGCTCCGAAAATCCTGAAGTGACCTCAGAAATGTGCACCCTCCTCTCTTCCTCCCTCCTTCTCAATGTGTGTAGGTGTGAAAGTGTGTGTGTGTGTCTGTCTGTGTGTGTGTGTGTGTGTGTTTCTGTTTGTATATTCACATTCAATACAAGATACCAAATGTAATGGAAGAGAGATTCATCCAGTAAAGTAATGACACCTGGAAATATCAAGTGGGTAACCCCGAGGGAAGCCACAACACAAATAATCGTAATTTAGTTAACTGATGGAAATTAATCATTTCTCCACACTAGCCGTATATAGGCTAGAGCCCCTAGTGGTCTACCGGGGAAAATATACGAGTCAAATGGAGAATTTAATGTCAGGAAGGCACGTTGGCCATGGTAGCTCAAAGGTTAAGAGCGACTGGACGGAAACCAGGAGATCCGTGGTTCAAATCCCGGCCATGGCATTGAATTTTTCATGTTGACTCTATCCATCAAACATCTTAGCTAGTGTGGAGAAATGATTAATTTCCATCAATTAACTAAAATAATAAGAGTTAAATGATGAAGCCTGGGACTTAAGTACTTACAATAGTAAGTCGCCACGAACGGTGTATCTCGGATGCGAGAGCCCCTAGTGGTCTACCGGGGAAAATATACGAGTCAACTGGAGAATTTAATGTCAGGAAGGCACGTTGGCCATGGTAGCTCAAAGGTTAAGAGCGACTGGACGGAAACCAGGAGATCCGTGGTTCAAATCCCGGCCATGGCATTGAATTTTTCATGTTGACTCTATCCATCAATCGTAATTTACTTTAATGTTACATTGTTTACCTTTAAATGTGTTAAATTTAAAAGAAGGACTTTGTAATAATTTGGTTTTAGTTTGTATTTCTAGTTGCTTGGTGTTATATAAATATCCTTCCATTTAGGAATACCTCAGGCTGTTCCAGTGAATTTATGAATATTTATACTTTTCTTCATATAACTGTATTTAGTTCTCAACAAATATGTCAGAGTCACTTTTACTAAAACTAAAATTTTCGAAACATATGCCATGAAAAAGTATCTAGGGTTGTAAAATACTAAACATAACAACAACTTAAGTAATTTTGCCTGAGAAGAGCATCACTTTTAATGCTATTATTCTTATTTCGGAATTTTAGCAAAGTGTGTATTTCAAATGTAATCTTGGTTTCTGATGTTTAGCTGCAATACAATAGCATCCTCTATTTTCTGCTAATATGTAGAAGAGACGTAATAAAAGTACTAGAAGATGTGACATTCAGTTATGAAGATGAAGTTCAAATAGCAGTTCAAATGATGAGCTTAACCAAATAATTGTATTTGCCTGTCTCGTTTTATTTCACAAACTTTTTTCAAACTAAATTTAGCAATATATATTCCATCCTTTACAGCTGAAGCACATTAAATGCTGAATCACAGGTAAGAATTTTTGCATTAGTATTGCAGAGAGTATGCGAATGTCTGAAGGTCAGGAACATCGTGCTCAAAGTGCAAGAGTGAAGTCATAGGTGAAAGAGAAAATTGCCACAATCTTATACGATTCCCAAATAACAGCTGTTCTTTTTAACGGATATACCACAAAGATAACGCTTGTGTAATTACATAGCAAAAAGTTAATATTTCAAGAGCTGTAAAATAAACTGAAGGTTGCCAGGATCTACGAATTTGACATTTCCACCGAATATAAACAAAGAACAAGGCACAAATTATAGAAAGATTAAAAGTAATTGCAGTTATATGCAAACCGCTATGATTTAATGTCCAAAATACGTGTACTTGTACTTATTTAAAGTATCACCTTGATATTTCTTTGTTTTATTTTATTGAAAGTTTCATTGTAATTTGATAGAAGGTATAGTTCAACCCCAAACTCTATTTCTATGACATGTATCTTCTACAAATGAACCTGAAAATAAGAGGGTGTTGTCATTCGGTATAGTCATTTATCCAAAATATTTCCATCTCACGTCACGTAATCTGATTATAATTATCTTTCCATATTAACAACTTTTACAGTGTGATCCATATAAACTGAACCGGTACAATAGGCGATAAGTTTTGAGCCAATAATTAGACACACATGCAACTTTGGTAGAATATAATACACAATTGGGAGAATACATTACACTATTTACATCTCAGAGAAAATGTTGGAAGTGTCCTCCACCGGCATCTATACATGCTTGCACTCGTCTAATCATATTCTCTGAAGTTTTACGGAGAGTACCCTCGCTAATGTTACTTATTTGTGTTCGAATGGATTCCTTGTGAACGTCAATTCTCTGTAACCTATTCTTGTGCACTCTACGAGGTTAGGTCAGGGGATCAGGGGTGCAACAGACCTTTTGAGATTATTCGATTATCAAAGGAACTAGTTACAAGTTCCATGGTGTCAGATGTATGGCACGTTGCTCCATCCTGCTGGAAATAACCTTCTCTCAATTCGTTATCATCCAGTTGCTCCACAAATGCTTTCAAGGTACCCATATAAACTTTAGTGTGCACAGTCGTATCAAATAAATTGGGACCAACGATCCTGGAAGCTGACACCGCGCACCATACTCCAACCTTTTCATCATGCAGTGGATCAGCAGCACAATATCTGGTGTTTTGTGTGTTTATTTAACCTGACAGGTGAAACCATGCCTCATCTGTAAACCACGTTATGGAGTGAATGTCCGGTCGTGGGATAAGAGTACCCTGAAACCATCGACAGTAACTTATTCGTTTTTCATAATCTGATTCTTTCAGTTGTTGCACCATATGCACTCTGTAAGGTCCTAATCACGATTTCTTCACAGTGCTTGCGACGAGTGGTATGCTCTGCGTGACAAGTTCCGAACTGTAAAGGAGCTTCCGAATCACTGGGTGACCTCCTGTCGCTTATCGCGGCGGGAAGAGGTTATTTTGGCTCGGTTGTGCATTGGACACTGTCATTTTAGCCACAACTTTTCATTAAACCGGACACCGGCTCCAGTTTGCTCGTTCTGCGGTGCCGAACTGTCGGTGCATCATGTACTTTTAGAATGTTTTAGGCTAGCACGTCTCCGCAGGTCCCTCCATTAGCCGGCCAGCTTGGCAGAGATACTCGCGGAGGTCGAGACGGCGGTAGGCAATGTTTTAGTGTTCGTTTTATCTGTAAATTTTAGGATTTAGGCCCTAAGAGTCTGGGTATTTTAACCATTTTAACCTATTTTCTGGTTTTACTGGTTTTAGTTTCCTTTTTTAGACTTTGCCACCGTCGTACGGATGTTTTATCTTGTTTTTATTTGATTGATAGCCTTTTAGTCTTTTTAGTGTTTTAGCCTTTTAATTGGTTTTTAACTCCGCTGGTTTTTTATGGGCGCTGATGACCCAGCAGTTAAGCACCCTTAAACACAATCATCGTCAACGTCGTCATCATCATCATCATCATCTTCGCAGCTCTTTGACATGTTCCATATGAATACCCTGATTCCTGGCTCAATCGACGTAATGATTTGTTTGGAGAATTCAATAGCCTTTTGCAAGCATCTGTAACAGTCTCTAGATTCAATGGCGGTCTATGTTTTCCACTCTCACTACTGAGTATATCAGTTGTCAGTGTTGTCACTTCTCCCAGAGGCCACTTAGATCATTAAACAAATTTCTACATTCTACGATCTTTCAGAGGAAAATTATGGCATTAAATGGTTCAGATTTATATGGATCACACTGCATCATTTTCTTTTCAACCTATTTTAATCTTACACTCATTCTTAAGATACAGCCTTTCCAACATCCAAATTTTGTAATACGATTCGGGTTAGAAAACTGTTATGGAGGGATTCAGGAAAGGGATGGACCTCCTCGAGCGTAAAACTCCTTAGCTTCTTCTGAAAGGAACATAAAGCTGTTGGTCCAGTATTGCAAATATTTCGGTAAGTAAAATACCTCAAACCTGATAATGATATCTGAGCAGAATTAAACGTGTTTTAACGCCAATAATTGTACAATGGGATGGTAAAAACAATGGCAGTTAAAGAACGTCTATCAATTGAACAAAATGTAATATAAGCTTAGATTATTTAGCTTTCATATAAGCTTTCAAACATATGACAGTAAAAACTGTGCAACTGCATCACTTTAGATTGCATTACAAAACTAAGTAAACTACCCCAACTCTTTTTCATGAAGATCTGTAAATCTTATAACCCTGGTAAACGGTACGATCCAAGCTTATCTCTAGGTGTTCTCAGCGCCGGTTGACTGAAGAGATTAAAGAACGGCGCTCTCACCCGACATAAATCTCAGAAACGCTATCCACAGATAACGAGGTCATTTTGTACATTTCTTCCAGATCTTCAACCAAATCTGTCAACGTTTCTGGCTCTGTATATCGGCCAGCGTGCTCATGTGTGAGTTGGTCTGTTGTGTCGTACAGCGAATGCTATTTAGCTTGGGAGAGAAGCAAAGTCCTGTGTTCAACAACAAGCGAACAAATGTGGGAACAGGATTCTTGTGATATATAGCTCTGAGTATTAAACAAGAAGTCCATGATCGACAATATATGGAATGAACAGGAAGGAATCGTTTAATCGTTTCGTACACAGAAAGTAGAGTGAAGTAAGAGCGGAAACGGAACTAAGTTACACTTATATGGTAACAATATTTAAGCCTATCACTCTTCCTTGATGTGAGACATGGACTTTAAAATCCCAATAGCAAGTTTAATTTAGCAGATTTGTGGGGAAATTGCTTTAAAAATGTCGCAGTATTAGCGTATATATAATAATTTGCATTTTGAAAAGTGTAAAATATTCCAACCGCGAGAAACCTACTTAAAAATTCGCATATATAATATACTTGATATAGATGTAAAACACATACATTAAATTTATCAATCAAAAAATTATAGTTTATTGTTCTGTCTACTTCATTTTAACCCAGATAAAATTTTGTAGAAGTTATCTTATTGGATACTTCCTTATTAGTACAACGGCAATAGCGATATACAAACAGGCGTTTAGCGCTAGTCAAATCTTCTAAGAGCAGATTGCTATGTAATATCTTTGAAACCCATGGTCAAAAAAGAACTATAGAAAAAATCCAGAGAATTTCTTCTAAAAGCTATAGTTATTTGAAAATTCATACTAACAACTGTTATCTCACTAATAGATTTTTTCAAAAAAGGGTTATTTAGTCAAGTATGTCCTTAACAAGGTATACATTTTTTAAAGTAAGTCCTTGCCTATCGCCTAAGGTTTACCAAATTTCGTAAAAGTCAATCAGAATGAAGAGGGCTTCAGAGATTCATGATGTGCTCTCATGAGTGAGTGAGTGAGTGAGTGAGTGAGTGAGTGAGTGAGTGAGTGAGTGAGTGAGTGAGTGAGTGAGTGAGTGAGTGAGTGAGTGAGTGAGTGAGTGAGTGAGTGAGTGAGTGAGTGAGTGAGTGAATGAGTGAGAATGGGTGGGTGGGTGGGTCTCTTGGTGGGGTTTAACGGTCCGCTTAAGCTAGGTCATTTGGTCTCGATGTCAAAATTAAAAGCTTAAAATCTTATAAAAGTGAAACTTACAAAATTAAAACTCCAAGTTAAAACATTAAATACGAGACAAAACTGTAACAGCTTATCATTACACAAAAATCTTGAACATATCTGGATTATAGGGGGTTTTTTATGAAAATTTTGAGAAAAATCAAGATTTGCAAAATTAATTACCATTTAAAAGGGGGTTTGGGTTTGAGGAATTTTCTTGGAAGACTTAGAACAGACAAACAAACAAACAAACACATACAAAGAGGGGAGGAGAGAGGGGCTCTTTTCTTTAAAATCTTCAACTTTTGTATTCAAGGAATGTATAAACATATTTCCAGTGGAATTCTGGTACCGAACTTATACAAAACTTTCTCTCATTACCACAACTGCATCTTAATTAAAATAAGTTAAAAAACACATTAAATGACTTAATTTCACCGAATAATGACCTTATACAACTGACCTCTCAAACCTAAAAGCACCTTTACGTACAGAAGGGAACAAAGTACGCTCATTTCTAATGCAATAAAAGATTGCCACAGAGAAGCATTTCACGTGGGAAAAATATTTACGATTGCTTTTCTGCACGCAACCTCAATGCAAAAACGGAAATTCTGTGGAGTTCCCTATTTTTATTATACACTGAAGTTTAATCACTAATGGGCGGACCGCTTCTACAACGAAAGCTATTCAACCACATCAATGGAAAAAAAAAAATCCTCATAACTTTCTCAGGCATTCAACAAAATTCTACCGAATTTAAACATCCGCAGAAATTGTGATATTACATATCTCCTTGTATACAGAAAGATAAAATGGAAACGCAGTAGGTTTAATCATAGTTACATCTTTTAACAAAGGGTAACAAAGGGTTACTGTACAACAAGTTTGCATTTCAGTTGTCTTTACATGACCAGGTTAGGACAAAAAATAGCTATTAACGTTTTTGCACTTGAGAATACTACCTATACTTAATATTCAAAGTTTCAAACCAATAAGAAGATCCTTAAAATAAGTAACTGTATTAGAAAAAGTTAACATAAATTCTGCAATTGATATCTAAATTGTTTGTGCCCTGAGATAATCTTGTCTATCCCTTTCAGTTTATCAGTTACGTAAAGGCTACCCAAAATGAAGAGGATTACTAGAAAATTAAAGTCATATATTTCATTTAGCATAACTATGTCCTAAACATAAGGTATCTTGTGGAAACGTAGAGCCAGACTGAAAAATTCAATGCCATAGCCGGGATTTGAACCACGGAACTTCTGGTTTCCGTACAGCCGCTCTAACATTAAGCTACTATGGCCAACGTGCCGATATGACATTAAATTCTCCAACTGACTCGTATTTTCCTGGTAAACCACTTAGGAGTTCTAATAAACACATGAGACAACTACCTTAATGGTGACTTACGACATGTAAGTACTTTAAGGTCCGGGCTTTATAGTTAACCACTATTAGGTCAATTAATGGAAATTAATTGACCTAATAAGATACCTTAATCAAAATCGCCTTAAGCATTTAAAAAAATACATTTTAAGTATAGTTTTGAATGAGGGTTTACAAGTGTTCATTTTGGAACCTTAAAAGATGGTATACATAAGTACTAAATATATTGTGGACGATTTCTTGTTATTCACTCTTTCGTTCACAACCCCCTCCCCCCCCCCCCCACACACACACAAATTTTGGTGAAATGAATTTTCACAACGGACTTTTTATGGATTTCTATAGCTTTTCTGCTCATATACACGGAAAAATAAGATTTCATCTGTTACATTTTTACGACTTTTCATTTGTCATTTATTTTACATGGCTTCTACAACATGTTTTTGCAATAACCTATTTAGAAGTCCATTTCATGGCATGTTAGTTAATGACATTTGGTTGTGTGTACAAGAGGAATGATGCAAGGAATCAAATCGATATTCACTGGCTCGGTATGGCCATGCCAGACTTGAATTCCATACACTTTCCACATCACGAGAAACAGCAGAAAAGCTACATCCCTTTCCAAATACTGAAAAATCCTACAAAGTGGATGGTGGGTGATTCCATTCCATCTTTTATGGTCTATCCTTATAAGGTTAGCTTCAGACATTTTCAGAAAACTCAAAATATATATTTTTATTTACCATAAGTGTCTATAGTTTATAATCGTAGTTTCAGAGCCCTTTATTTAATATCTTGTATGGAGATTTCTTGAAAATCTTCGTACTGTACGTTTAGAAGATTATGAACCTAAAATACCAAGCACTCTGTTTAGCAAATTTTTCATTCCTCTTCACACATACCAAAAAGATAAACTGAATGAAAGGCTACGCACATTCACACAGAATGTGTACCAAAAGTGCTCTTTTGAATTCAACGATCCTAAAGAGGTGTACTTCCAATGAAATTCTGGTATCAGTTTTTTGAGTGAAATTCAGTACTTTTCGCTAAAATACTACAAATATTAGAAATGATAGAAAAGCAACAGCTTTTGAAATAATTGTTTGTGAATGATAAAACGTATTTTGCCTTGCAATAATTTGACATTCACTACTGTATTCTATATACTATTCTTACAAAAATGTATTATTGTTTACGTAGAAAATGAAGCTAGCTACAGTGAAGCAATAAATATTACATAAATATAACTATTTGTTACAAAAACTTCACTGATCTTAAGAAAATGATGTTGATTGTTCTTTTTATTTGAGATCGATTTCACAAAGTTCTTGCATCTTCAGTCCATCAACATGATTGAAGCAATTTGTTTGTGAAATCGAACTCAGTTATAAAGAACAATTAACATAATTTTCTTAAGATAAGTGAAGTTTTTTGTTAAAAATAGTTAAATTTGTGTAATGTATTATTGTACCTATTTTCTTAAAATATTATTTGTTACCCATTTATTTACTGTGTAAAGCAATACTTATGCAGGCTTTTAAGGGGCTTACCACTTATTGAAGGCTTTCAAAGACCACGACTGAGAAAAGGACACTGACTTTCTGTACCCAAACTGTAATAAATATTATTAATAATATAAACCTTAGTTCTATCTACTTCGTATTGGCAAAATAAATATTTTTATTACCTAAATATTTATCTTGTGGACATAATGGGTATACTGGTGCATATTAGGCTTAAACGATAGTTAAATATTTTAAGAGATGATCTGTATGTGGGAGTCCTGAATTCTTTTCTCTTTTCATGACCAGGAAAATCTGACTTCCCATTTTAGACGATATTCGAAGTTGAAACCAATTGGAAGGAATATCCAGCAAGTTATTCACTTCAAAAAAGTGTACCACTTAGGTTTATACCTTAATGACATCTACATTTTTTGATAATATGAACTACCAGTTCGCAAAAATATTTAATACAAAGAGAACCATAAAAGCCATTTCCAGAAGATTTTAAATGAAAGAACAAGATAACTTTTCTATGTAATGCTTACTTAAATTCTTTTCCCGCTCTTCTTTTTGTCCTATATTTAATTTACATGCCACCTTCAACACCTTACTTTTAGAATAATAAATAGAAATAGAGAAATAGGGGCTATACACATTGCTCTCCGACAATTACTAAATCTTACCTTAAATAAATTTAACAAAGCAGCAATTCTCTCATATTCTAAAGCTGCAATTCAAGGGATATGTTCAAATTCTACAAATATGTCAACAAAAATTAGAGAACGCTACAAAATGTTAACGCAACTCCAAAAAATTAATAAGATTGTCCATCTCCAAAGGATTCCAGTACACTGTGGCGTCATGGGGAATGAAACTGTAGATAACAATAAAGCAAAAGTCTAAATTTAATTTCTCATATTCCTCAATAAAACGCTTGATCACAACAAAATTTTCTCACTCATGCCTACAATAGAAACAAACGCCAAAGACAAAAAATGGATCACACTACTTTCCAACACAGATATAATCCCCCAGAGAGCAAGGAAAACAGCAGTTGCAGCCTTCAGACTATTGACAAATCACGACTGTCTGGCAAGTCATCTCTACAGAATAGGTATCTCACCTTCACCAATATGTGTCTATGTAACGATCCAGAAGAAATAAATGAAGACCACTTGAAGAACTGCGAAGCATTAAGATCAGAAGAAACTACATTTCAAAAGTATTGGAAAGCACGAATGCTAATGGCTTCATTGCCAGTTGCAAGGCACTAGAAAACAACATCTTTTAGAATAAATACCTACTCGTCACTAATGACAATCGATTTTAAAGTTGGGTGATATTTCTTCGAATAATTACATTAAATTGTATAAAAATTCGCAGTTCCAAACTCTGGAATGGATTGATATTAATCCTGGCTAAATAAAATTCCCCAATCTCTAGCTGAGAATCGGACCAGAGACCGCTGGATTTGAACTACAGTACGCTTAATACGAGATTACAGTGACAGTGCTGAGGGATCTACTTGAGTAGTTTCTTGCCGCGTCTGTGGAAGATGCAGAACTTAAGTATGATTTTGTTGTACTTTAGTTCAAATTCTTGAGCGATATTCTTGGACTGCTATTATTGGACTCACGGAACCCTAAAACTTTATTTCCTGTGCAATTTCATATTAAATTTTTGAGAGGGGTAGATCACATTCTTTATACTGAGTAGAAAAATTAATAAACGACTGTACGGGAAATAAATCGAAAATTCAAGATTTTTAAAGGAACTGATTAGGCTAGAGTACTGGAGGGTTAAAGCAATAACTGAGGTCAAGTGTCCATATTAGTACAACATAATTTAAGTGCCCAGCTGCAGCATATACCTATTATATTCGCTTAAAGGTATAAATGTACTTTTGACATGTACTAGTTGTGTGCTGTTACAAATTAATTTCTCCAGGGGAGCATATTATGCCTGTGGTTTCCACTGCGGCAATTTTATTGCAAGCCCTGTGCAGACTTGTGCAAGCTAATATGTCGTCCGCTCCCCCTCGCTTTATGCACAAATTCAATGTAATAATTTATTGCTCGTGCAAAAGAGCCTCCTTGCACAGACAGCCGTTAGCCGCCGACCTGTTACCGGGTGTTCATTAAACGTAAAGTAATATAATATCCCATCACGAGTCATTCTACTGGCTTTGTTCCTCCTTTCCTAAACAGATCTTAATAGTAGCCGGTCCTGTATGCACAGAATTGCTCATTTTGTTGCTAGATCCACAAATGCTGGGAGTATCGTGAATAGGTAAAGGGAGCTTACAGGACTAGTAGCTTATTAAGGATTCAACAATTGTCAGACAGTGAGTTATGTACAATTGTGGATTGAATATTCAAACTATCTAGACACCCACCTCGGTAGCGTGGTGGTAGCATATCTGCCTCACGATCAAGAGGTCCCGAGTTCAAATCTCAGTCAGGGTGAGTTACCTGGATAATGTTTTATCCCGGGGTTTTTCCTTATCCTGAAGGGGGGGACGTACGAGAAAATGTTCAAAAAATCTATTTTTTTTATTATTTTGTAAAATGGTATATAGTGTTAGCTATCAAACACCAAAATATTATGACTGTACGTGGTCTGTATGTACCTTTAAAAAATTAAATGCCCAAGTGTTGCATAGTAGCATAGTAGCAACACATAGTCTTCCATCAGCACACCCAGACTTGCTAAAAAAATGTCTCTATGGAGAGAGACAAAACCCAAATGAAAGCCTCAGCAGTCTGATATGGAAAAGGTGTCCCAAAACATCATTTGTGTCTTCCATAGTGGTGAAAATTGCTACATTTGATGCTGCAATACTGTTTAATGATAGGAATGTTGGCAAAAACAAAGTTATACACCAGTTAGGGTATCAACCTGGTGTGTTTATGGAAACAATTTTGTAGAGTATCGCTGGTGCAGAAAGAGCTATGAAATTAATGCAGAAAGAAGCAAGACAGAAGAGGAATTTAAAAAGAAAGGCTGACGAAGACCAGAATGAGGATACAGACTATGGATATGGGAAGTTCTGACTTAAAATTAAAAGGCAAACTGAATAATACTTATTGTATTTTTAATTGCCTTTCCCCGTAACTTGCATTTTCTACACCTTCAACCCATTTTTCTCTCAAACTAATTCATCTACAGTGATGCAATTTAGCACACAGCTTTCTAATGCCACAATGAACATTTTGTTGGTTCTAGAATTTAAGATTAAGCTCTACATGGAATGTGATGATACAAAGTATATAAAATTATTTTAATTTTTAAAGGATGCATATGATTAACATTTTTTTAAATACTATACCGCTTCAATAAAAAATCTAAATCCAACAAAATCATTTTAGTGTGTTTTAAAATAACATACCAAATTTCAGAAAGATAGCATATGTGAATTTTGAGGAAAATGGGCTTAAGTTTGAAAATATCTCTGCGAATAGAAAAAAATGTAGCATTAGTTATAAACAATGGAAAATTATGAAAAAATTGTGCAAATTAACTGTATTATCTTAAATGAATATACTAAGTTTCATTTCTTTAACTTGAAAAATTTGGATGTTGTGGCTATTTATGTAAGACTCTGAGTTTTTGCATACGTCCCCCCTGAAAGATGAATGTCGGGTAACTCTAAGCTCTGTGGACCTTCTGTAAGTTCATTTGAGCATCATTTCACCTATCCCATTCATCGTCCGATATGGATAACGTTGGAGAACGTAAATTTAAAAAGAAAACTACCTACAAATAAAGCATGCAATGTTTTAACAAATCAAAAAGTTATTCGCAATAATCGATTATTACAAGGGAAATGTGGGCTTCATGATACACTGAATGACAAGAAGTTATACAATAAAGGCTAAACACACTAGAAGGCATGAGTTAGAAAATTCTATATACTTAAATCGAGGATCAAAGGTCAATTAGTTTCTAAAATTAATGAGAATCCAATTAGGGAGAGAGTTATACCTTAAAGTTTGTGAGCTGTGTATGAAGAGGGAGGTACTGAGGGTTTCGTTTGGGAATGAGGAATTGAAGAATGGAGGAAAATATTGATTTATAGGGAATGGCTAAATGAAATAAAGAACACCCGCCTCGGTAGCCTGGTGGTAGCATGTCTGTCTCACGTTCAAGAGGTCCCGAGTTCGAATCTCGGTCAGGGTGAGTTACCTGGATAAAGTCTTTCAGGGTTTTTCCCTTATCCTGAAAGACGAGTTGCGGTAACTCTAAGCTCTATGGACCCCGGGCTCATTTGGGCATCATTTCATCCATTCCATTCATCGTCCGATATGACTTAATGTTGGAGGACGTAAATTAAAAAAAAAAAACTGGTAGTGACAAAAAGATCTTTAGAAACTAGCCAGAGCTGAGAAATATTTAATGGAATTGAAAATTCAAACGGAAGTGGTCAGGGAAAAGAACAGTGGAAGGATAAGATCTTCGTCATTTAAATTTCGTTTTCTTATTGTTAGGTTTTGGGATATTTTCTGGTGAATGGTTTTGGCCAATACGTAGCAAACACGTATACAACATTAGCCTAACTCTTATAAGCAAAAGTATTATCATTACTATCACTATCACTGCTATAGCACGAGGCTCGCATAGCAGTCCTTCCAGAAACATTCAGATGCACGATAGCTATGTTGTTCTATGAATCCCTTTAACATACTTACATTATTGCAGTGACAACTTTTAAGTGAGCATAACCAACCCCATATAAAATATTTAACACTTATTCACACGAGAAGTATTTATTGACAGTAAGATTTATAGTTTTATGGAGGAATGATAGGATAGGAAGGCTGGTAAATAATCGCAGTAAATTATTTATGTGTGTTGAAATCAATTTAATGTAATTACCGTGAGTTACAGTCACTAGCTAGCAACATAAAATTTTGTCAAAGAATAGAATTTATTAGTTTTGCAGTTTAGTGAAGCCCCAAGGTGTTCCTGGAATTCAATAAGTTTACCTATTGGAAACGATGCTATGCACATATATAATTCTTGAAATTAGAATGGAGAGGAAGTTCTTGGTACTGAGCACAATCATAGAGTGAAGATTAGTCGATACAATAACAGGTTCAGGAATGGCCGTATAAGTGGAGCATTTTTGGGAATGGTAATAGGAAACTTATCTTAATAGAGGATCATGTACTTCTAAAATTCGCGTCGTTTCCATCTGAGTGACACTTTACAGAAACGATACAGGAAACAGGAAATTATTTTATTTAATTGATGGAAATTAATAATTTCCTCACACTAAGACTTTTATAAATACAGTCAACATGAAAAATACAATGCTACGGCCGGGATTTGAACCACGGATCTGCTGGTTTCCGCCCAGTTGCTCTTATCCATTGAGCTACCATGGCCAACGTGCCGTCATGACATTAAATTCTCCATTTTACTCGTATATTTCCCCAGTAAAACACTTGGGGCTCTCGCATTCGAGATACACCGTTTGTAGCGACTTACCATCGTAAGCAATGAAGTCCCAGGATTCATCATTTAACTCTTATTATTTTAGTTAATTGGTGGAAATTATCATGTCCTCACACTAGCCGTATTATAGGCCAAGGTTTTTGATAGATAGAGTCAACACGAAAAATTCAATGCCACGGCCGGAATTTCAACCACGGATCTCTTAGTTTCCTTCCAGCAGCTCTAACCCATTTTTGTTACTGAACAAGGTCACAGAGTGAGCGTTGTGTTTCATATAGGTTAGGAGCTCTAAAAATAACCACATGGAACATTTTTTGGAATGATAATTAATGCGGAAGCTTAAATTAATAAGATCACGTAATTTTAAAATTCGCACCCTTTCCCGTTTGAACAAACAGTTTACGGGAATGTTTATTGTGATCGATTATTGGCAGCAGAAGCTCTTAAAGCTTATGTTCGAGTTGAATAAATTTAGCGGTCACAATTAAGGTATGTCCAGCTGAACATTTCTAACGGCAAAGTATGTTTAGCTTTATTATTATGGAGACAGTTTTTTTTTTTTTTTTTTTTAAATATTCCGGATGCGTCACAGGATAGCAGAGTGATGAAGTAAGGGTACAGATTTTTCGTGGCTAGTTAGAGCTCGCTTCAGATACAGAGGTTTAGCTCCACTAAATTTATTACATCATTTGACTGGTATTTATTCGCACATCTACCTTCGCAGACCGTGAAATATTTAAAACAATATATTACTATTCAGAAAACGAAATGAATTATTTAACTTATTTAAGCTCATTATTAATATTGGAAAGTTAGAATATATCTGCCACCTAACTTCGGCGCTCTATTTTAACTTTGGCATGAATATATGAAAACATATTCTCCAATAGACAAGTCCACCACTGAATTGAATGACGTGGAGGAAGAGTACGGAGCTGCAAGAATGACTTTAGTATTCAACTTACAGTAGAATATTTTGAAAGGCTTTCCTATGTGCAAATTAGCAATTAACATCAATAATTAATATCATTGAACAATTATATAAAAGTTACACCATAAATCTGTTCAAAATAATTATAACAAGAAATTACTTGAAATATGAGCTGAATCTTTCCTGACGTCGTATATGTTATAGACGTTCTCGGGCTTCGAGTCAGGTAAGAAGATGTTGTGACATCGACGTTTCGGGAGCGTGCATCTCTCCCATTTTCAGGATGTTTCAGGATGCTGAAACATCAAGAAATTACTTTTCTGATTTGTCATTTCTTCTTCTTCTTCTTCTTCTTCTTCTTCTTCTTCTTCTTCTTCTTCTTCTTCTTCTTCTTCTTCTTCTTCTTCTTCTTCTTCTTCTACCTCAGGGCTTTGGATTGTTTAACCCGTTCCGGCTCCAAATTGGTCTGCCCATCTTTTCTTTGGTCCTCCCTGGTTTCTTCTTCCTATAGGTTTATAGTTTGAGGGTATTTTTGGTATTCTGTTATTGTTCATTCTCTGAACATATTATTTCCATTTATTTCTATTTCTATGGTATATTTCATCTACTTTTAATTCTGTCCTAATATCCTGACTACGTTTTTTTTATCAATTTTGGTATATCCAGCTATTGCTCTTATGAATTTCATTTCTGATGACTGTATTCTCGTACTATTTCTTTTTGTTAATGTCCATGATTCTGATCCATAGATCAGAGTTAGTATTGCCATTGTTTTGTATAGTTTTATTATAGAGTCCTTTCTTGCTCTATTTTTTAATGTTTTTTTATTGTGCCTGTTATATAGTTAAATTTATTTATTTTCTCTATTATATCAGCTTCCCCTTGGTACGAAACATTACATCCTAGATACTTAATTGCTGAGATACTGCTCAATTATTATGTTATCTAACACTATTTTTGATCTTACTGGATTAATTCCTTTAAATACCATGGTTTTGGATTTATTTGCTGATATTTTCATTCCATATTCTGTAGCAATTTTATCTAGACTATAGAGCATTTTCTGCAGGTCATCTGCATTTGTGGCCATTATTATTTAATCATCTGCATACAACATAGTTTTCAATTTAGCTCCTGATACATTAATGCCTCCATTGAGTTTATTCGACCAAATCCTTACTATTTCGTCAACATACAAATTAAAAAGTACGGTTGATAAAGGACAACCTTGTCTTACCCCACCATTATCTATTACTGGTTCTCTTTTATTTATTTTTATTACTGCGTCAATGTACATACTTTTTATAACTTCAATTAGTTGTAAAGGTATGCCTCTATTATTTAAAATTGTCCACAGTATCATTTGTGATACTTTGTCAAAAGCTTTATAATTGTCAATAAATAGTAAGTGCGTCTCTAAATTTTGTTCTCGTCGTTTTTCTATTATTTTTAAGAGTAAAAACATTGTCAATGGTGCTTCCTCCTTTTCTAAAACCAGTTTGTTCTTCTAGGAGTATTGCATCTGTTATTTTTTTTAACCGAGTACTTATTATTTTGGCATATATTTTGTAGGCAGCACACAATAAAATAATCCCTCTATAATTTTCAGGTCTTGTTCTTTCCCCTTTTCCCTTTCAGGTCTTGTTCAATTTTTAAATGAAAATTATTTCAATAATTTTAAAACTATAATCTTGTATCTAGGTTCATGTGAAGTAAACCTAGTAAATTTAAACGTTTAATAGGAACAACGTAAGTTAATTTCGTAAATACAGACTTTGTGCAGTATATTTTAATGTTTTTAAGAAGATTGTTAAAATGATGTAGGCACAAAAATCAATAAAAGAGCACCTAACACAAAATTACAGTTAGATACCCAATCCTTCCATCCAGTGTATTGTAAGTTGTGTAGGTATTACACCTCGAAAATTCATGGTAGAAGTTTAATTCAAAAATAGACCTTCTGAGTTCCCATAATCCAAAAGAATAATGTAAGAGGATATTTATAAAAATTTAGTTTCTTTGACTGTACATGTACGTGAGTGTGTCAGTGTTTTAGAATGTCGGATAAACACACAAATTGGTGTTTAACTTCAGCAAGATTTTCCAAGGACATGAAGATTTTTAAAAATATCCTCCACCTCAAATTGCACTTCATACTAAAAATATTTGTTATTTTTACTTTCTCAAGATAATTTTAGCGAGTAATTTGCAGATACGCAGATTGACTTTATATGCAGATATGTAACAAGCAGCTGAAAGGATTAGCTGGTTCAGTACCCCATCATTGTTTATTTAAAACCGACTGAATCTTAATGATATTCAGAACTCAGGACTATAGAGAAAGCCGACTATTAACAGTGTGAGATGCAAAAACCGGTCGCCCCTAAAACGTTTCCCTCATTACTGGACTTAAGCCCTGGCAAGGCTCGATTACGAGCTCCTCTACTTTAACTCGGTCCAAAGAACAATACAATTACTTCACATACACATAATTTAATAGTTTTACGATACACTTACGATATATTTTCTTTTATGACAATGATGAACAAATAAACGTACTCTTATAGCAGTATCTTTTACTTCATGGTCCGCAATAAACCTTGAATTTGCATTCAGTACTTAAAGTGCATAACTAGTGTAAGTGAAACGTTCGAAGGTTTTTTATATGCGTATAATCTGGATCCGAACGATAAGATGCGATACATGAAGTATAATAAAAAGGTACTGCAAACTTTTGAGCATAACTGAATGTATTTACAACGTCAAATAAAATGTGCATCATTATTGAATGAATTTTGCATCTGGAAATGCTGAAGGTTACTGCCCTAAGAAACCAAAGAATTAAGCACCTGCCCTATAAGAAGTAATACTTTATACAGGGTGATTCAGCAGAAATTGTGTTCTCAGTGACAATAAACTATGGAGTTTGTTTCCTACAGTAAGGGACAGGAAGATTAGAAAATCAAATAGAAGAAAAATAGAATCAGTTGAAATGAAATTATTATATTCTGTAGTGGGATATACACATTTAGATTCCATTACAGGTTTACTACAATGACTTCAACATCGGGAGACACTGAACACCACATACAAAACCTTCATCAAGCCAATACCTCTTTATAATGCAGGGGTAATAATTACAGCAAACAGTTCCTACATAAATCACCTAGAAGTATGCCAAAATCAGGCCCTGCGACTAATAACCAGTGCAGCAAAATCAACTCCAATCATGGCAATACAAGCCTTAACTTGGAACTCTCCAATATATCTGACTTTAGAGGAGCAGGCACTAATACAATGAAAAAATGTTGCAGTTAAAAACAACAAAATGGGAGAAAACATTACTACAACCAATCATGATGAAAACACAAACAAGTTTCCTACACAAAGTTATGGAACTGAAAACAGATCTGAATCTTCCTAATTCTAAAGAAAACATTTTATGAACCAATTAATATTCAATTAGATTTAGAACAAATAGTTACAAAATCTGAAACTTCCAAACCTGTACTAAAAGCACTAGCATTAGAAACTGTGAACAATAGATATCCACCTGAAGAATGGTTACATATCTACATAGATGGATCTAACTTGGACAACAACTCAGGAGCAGGAATTAAGTGTGCTGTGTTCTCATTCTATCAACCAGCAGGATACCACACAACAAATTTTTATGCAGAACTAACGGCTATTCATATTTCACTCCAACACCTTCTATACAGAATAGATAAATTCAAAAATTCTGTAATACTTTGTGATCCTAAAGCAGCATTATGTGCAATAAGTTCATATAAAATGAGGTCAATCCAAATTAAAGGATGTCACAAAATGATCCAACAACTTCCAAAACTACAGAAAAGAATTATATTACAGTGCATACCTGCACATTGTGGAATTACTGGAAATGAATCAGCTTATTTTCTTGCCAAAAAGGTGCAAATTTAATTCAGAACAAAAGTAAAAACTTACCCTTTACATCCTTCAAAAGATTAATCAAAAAATATAAAAACAAACAAAACTAATCAATATCTAACAAAGCTAAAGACAAAAAATGGAACATTTCAATTCAAAATCCAGAAATTATTCCAAAAACCCCACGTAAAGCTGCAGTAGCAAATTTTAGATTACTTACGGAACATGATTATTTGGCCAAACACTTACAGAGAATAGGAATTTATACAAGTCCAAATTGTCCTCTGTGCAACAAAGAAGAGGAAATGACTGAAGAACATCTTTTAACCTGTGAAGCCCTACCTGCCGGACCCACTACACAGAAATATTGGAGAGCAAGAGAGCTAATGGCTTCATTGCCAAAGCCTAGCATTTGAAAACAACAAACAACAACTTTAACATCGTGTGTGCACTTATTGTACAACTAACAAGGGAACTGTCACTGTACTCACATCACTACGTACTGATAATTTGATGGTATAATGTCTGCTGTATATACACTATGTGTACCAAAAATCTGTTGTAGTGTAGAACCATAACGTACAAAACTGACAATTGCTGACCCTAAGATTTACTCGCTTACTCAAGTCCACTGGCTATAAGTCTTTGGCTTTCCTGAGCAGCTTTGTGTCATTTCTTCTTCACCTTCGCTTCTTTTACCCTAATCCACTTTTCTCTTAACTTATATAAGAATTCTCCTATACATCTATTTTTCTTTTCACCCATCCCCTTTATCATACTTAACGACACCACCTCTTTGCTTACACTGTCCCATTTCTTATCCCATATTTTTCTCCCGCAATTTGTTAATTCCTTACATGGTACCAGGTAATGAACAGTGCTCTCTTCATCTCCACAAAATTCACATATCCCTACCTCATTACTTCTCAACCCTTATAGATATATTATTCCTACTCTCGTCCATGTTGTGCCTTCTCTTTCAGTTTTGTCCCATTGATCTATATATTTTTTCCCACCCCTTTCTGTCTTTAACTGCTTATAAAATTTCAGTTTTGTTTTCTTCTATCCTTTCCCATATCCCTTGCGTATCTATTTCTTGTACTCTGGTTCTCACTTCCTTCCAAAAACTGCTATGGTTTGTCTCCTCTGCTCTCCATAAATCTTCCATGCCTATCTTCAATACAATTTTTCTAATTTGGCCAACAACTATTTGTGTTCTTAATGCTTTACTATTCAATTTTAGACAACAATATGAGGATATTAGAACAGTACTAAATACACACAACTTAAATGATAGAATAAATGAAATAAGAAATAACTGGTTAGAACATGTAGAGTATATCCTGCCAATGAATGGCTACATGTTTACACTGATGCTTCCGGCTTACCAAACAATGTTGGTACTAGCGCTGGTGCAATATGCCCACTTTTCTCTTTCTACAAAAGATTAAGTGTAAATGTTACAAATTTTGATGGAGAAATTTCGATAATTTCTATATAATATAAATAAATTTAAAAAAAAGGATTGTAGTATTGTCTGACTCTAAAGCAGATAAATATACATAATATCTGACACCTATAACATTTCAAAAACTTAACTACGGCAGCATGTCAAAATCATAAAACAGTTAATTAAAATAAAGGATTAATACTTCAATTGATACCAGCGCGTTGCGGAGTACATGGTAACGAAACAGTTGAATATCTAGCCAAAAAAAGGGAAGTAAAATTAGGTCAAATTAATTTGAGCCACTAAGTTATCACTATCAAAAGGATATTATGTCAACATATAGTAAAAAAATTAGAGAATAAAATATATTAAAAACAAAAGGAAAACTATGGAAAAATTATGGGATCAATACACTAGCAAGAAACTCCTCTGTAGCAACTTTTCGACTTCTACCAGACCACGATTGTCTCAATTAACATTTATTGAGGAATGGTGTAGTGAGATCTCCGCCATGTCCTTGTTGTACATTAGAGAAGCTGCCTATCCTTTAATCAACGTACCAACATAACATCAAAATACTGGAGTGCAAGAGCGAGAATGGCTTATTGCCAACTACTTGACATTAGATACCAACCAACTACACATAGAAAGGATGCCACAAAATGGATTACCACAAGTATTACTTCAATACCAACCTAAAGGTAGAAGAAGAATTAGACGCCCATGCGCCAGATGGATAAACTCGGTCTCTTGATGCGGAAACAGCTCAAAGACCTAAATACGTAAAGCAGAAGAAGGAAACTACCTGTGTAGCTCCATTTGGTACCTGATGGGATTACGGATACTTTCTTTTCCAACAGGATTGAGCACCACCTCATATTTCCATAGCTCTTCAAGCTATCTAAATCAAGCTTTCCACGGTAGATGAATTGGTCATTCCGCACCAAGGATGTGCGCCGCTGCTCGACAGTTCTAATCGCTTTAGGCACTTCGCGCGGGAATTTCTCAAGTACAGGAATTACTCAGCGAAGTTTCACAGAGTGGTACAATTAAATCAGCGGATTATAACTGCACCAGCTATGCTTGAGAAAGATTTCCGCTCTGTATTGAAGCGCTGGCACTTTGTTTAGATGTGAAAGGTGGTCACATTACAATGTATCGTTAACTATGTCCTAAGAAGGCGATATCGAATTTGTTTTAGAAAATCAAACAAGGATTATTTTTTAAAATTTTAATTCAATTATACTTTGACAAAGCATTTCCTTTAATATAACTGCATTTTTGCATTCAATAAAATCGGTCCTTAAAGAAAAGATGACAACCTTACATTTTTCCTTAGGGATTTTAGTCTTCCACGTCTTCATCTGATGGCGAAAAACTGATTCCACGCATTTTATTTTTAATTTTAGGAAATAATTGTTAATTTCTATATGCTAGTTTTATTGCGTCAAGATGCGAAATGCCCGCCTCGGCAGCGTTGATGGTAGCGTATCTGCCTCGGGTTCAAGAGGTCTCGAGTTCGAATCTCGGTTAGGGTGATTTACCTGGATAATATTTTTCCCGGGGTTTTTCCTTATCCTGAAGGACGAATGTAGGATAACTCTAAGCTCCATGGACTCCGGACACATTTGAGCATCATTTCACCCATTTTATTTATCGTCCGATAGGACTAAACGTTGGAGGACGTAAATTAAAAAATAATGCACAATTGTTAGTTTTTTTGCATACGATGATGCTAAATCATGTACAATTATTCATTTCTATCTCATTTTTATTTAAATAACATCTTCCAACGCTATCTTATATCGGGCGATGAATGAAATGGATGAAATGATGCTCAAATGAGCTCAGGTTTCATAGAGCTTAAAGTTACCGATCATTTATCTTTCAAGATAAGGGAAGACTTCTCAAGGAGACCATATCCAGATTACTCACTCTGACCAACATTTTAACTCGGGATCTTTTTCCCGCCAGTTTTATGATCTTTTACGAAGCAGTGCAGTAAACAGAGATTTTTATACAGTCGGCAATAACGGTACATTTGTCTTCTAAAGCAGCAAAATAACCCATTGCAGAAAAGAAGGGCAGCATCCATATTCATATCAGCACTACAAATTCATCTGTCTTTTGTAGGCTTAGATACAGTTTCAAATAACCATTGAACCGAGTGATTTTTGTTTACAGAATCATAATAATAATAAGTACAAAATTCACAACGGGAAACTACATTCTAAGACAAATGCGAAGCGCTGTCTTGGAATTTCTAAAAAGGTTTTCTGTATCAACGAATGCGTAGTTGATAATGCATTTTTCTCTGGTGTTTTAAAGTATTTGAAATTGTAATCATAGAAATAGCCAGTTTGGCTTGAATAATTTCCTAAGTTGACAGTTTATTCTTATTTAGCATTGCTCGAAGAGCGACAATTATTGCATCAGTAACGGCAGTTCTTGGACGTGTTTCACATGTCATCACTAAGAAAAAGCGATCATTAATTCACTTTAACAGTATAGATAAGACTTTTGTATCAAAGCATTTATAAAGTTTATCTTGTCACTGTTTATACATTAATGACAATTTAAAACTGTAAAAAGAATTAGCCCGGAAATTTACTCTAGTCCAAAGAATTCATATATGGGTGTACAAAATTTCTTGAAAGATGATGCTACAACAAAACTATGAAGACAAATCTACAAATTATTCTGCAGTCAACTCGAAAAACATTAGAAAACAATCAAATTTGTTTTTACAAACATTGTAATTTTAAAATGTTCACTATTAAACTCGTACTGTAACATCGCTTTAATACTGTTGAGTCCTGTGTAAAAATATTATATAAATACAAATATCCAGTGGCTTTATAATCTCCTTGTGCATCGATTAATATAACATTTAAGAATTCATCTAACAATATAGGGAATATACCTTTAGCATCAACAGATACCTCATAGTCAGTATACGTCCAGCAAATGTCCAAACTTTCTGTAATGATCACAGGTTTGTTGAATTACCTGAGTCAGTGTGTACCAGATAGATGCCCTTAGTAACACAGTCACCTTTCTGTGTTAACCATACTAATGCTTCTGAGATCGACGAGCTGCTGGAAATTCAGATCGTGTACCTAGTTTATGCGACACCTTAAGGAAATACTGTGCTCGTTCAATGCTTGGATTTTGTTTGATTTGCAACGTTAACTAGTTTTTAATAAATTTAATAATTAATATTGGTCTAATATTATATTTAGGGCAGTTTTGAAGATTTGATGGTTTCTGCTTACATCTCCAGGGCTGTCGTGACCGCTCTGCTCTCATTCATAAGTTTTATCAGTAGATGTCGGCAGCAGAGAAGTTACAATGACGAGATCTACAGACCCTGGAAGCCACGCGTGCTGAAGACTACCCTAGGTGTTTCAAAACACACAAAATCGAAACTAGTCTATGAGCTTGCAAAAGAGCCACTTTTTGTAGAAGACGCATATCTGAAGTTCACAATGCCACATATGCAGAGAGTTCTCCAAAAAGGGAAAGAAAGAGGGAGGAAATATATCTCAATTTGTATACGATAGAAGCCATGATAAACAGATCCTGGACAGACGCCACTAAAGACCTAACAGAAGTTTGGGGACTCTAACAGTTTGGGGACTCGTTAGTGGTGTATGGATAAGTACCATCATAATCTAATAACCCCGACAATAACTGTGTTTGTCAACTGTGAAACCAGCTCTGTGACCCATATTAAGTTACTGTGTGCAAAAAGCGTGGAAAATATTTTGTGGCATTCTGCACAATCCTGGCAGCACTTTTGTGTGACTTTGAATTAAGTGAATTCACCATGGATTTATTTTGTTTGCGAAATTTGTGCGCAAATCCATCTAATATAAAGGTTTGAAGTTGTAAAAGGAAAGAAATTGTGGGAAATCATGACTCGAAGAAGCTACCCAAATCATCTCATTAAAGTTCTAACATCTATATATAAGGATACAACAATCAGCATACATATTGGAAATGGAAGGTATAGTAAATGGATACATACAAATCAAGGTGTAAGACAGGGTTTCAGTTTGTCTCCTATCTTATTCATAATTTATATAGATGATCTGATTAGAGAGTGGATGTTTAAGATTAACGGAGGCATTCATCTTGCACCAAATTTTATTCTTAAGACGATGCTATTTGCGGATGACCAAATAATTATAAGTAAAACTGAAGACGAGCTGCAAAGAGCAGTATATATTTTACAGAAGTTATGTAAGAATTATAATTTCAAAATTTCCACAAATAAAACAAAACAATGGTGTTTCAAGGTAAAGACACTATTAGAAGCAAAACAGTAATAGATGATATTATCTTAGAGCAAGTTAGGGGTTTTAAATATTTGGGAACATGTGTCAGTTATAAATATGAAAGTGATTTTAAAAATAAATGACCAATGTTTCAACAAATATGCGACATAATAAATAGAAGCCTAAAAACTAAAACCAGAAAAGAAACAGGGATGAAATTTTATAAAGTAATGGCTGTGCCTCCTTTGTTTTTGGTTCTGAAACATGGACATTAACAAAAGGAGACAAAATCAAGATACAGGCTGCCAAAATGAGATTTTTAAGAGCAGTAAAGTGGTGCACTCTTTTAGATAAAACTCCAAATGAAAAAATAAGAGGAGATTTAGAAATAAGTTCTTTAGAAGAAAAAATAATAAAGTATAGAAATGAATGGAGACAGAATATTGAGAGAATGCCGAGAGATAGGATCCCAAGAAGAGTTATAAACTATAAACCTAGAGGAAAGAGACATCCGGGAAGACCACGAAAACGATGGCCAGACATGTTTTAAGCCGGAACAGGCAGCATTGCCTAGCCCTTGGAGTGAAGAAGAAGTTGTAAAAGTACAGATTTGTGCTAACCTTTCTCCCCCCCCTCTCTCTCTCTCTCTCTCTCTCTCTCTCTCTCTCTCTCTCTCTCTCTCTCTCTCTCTCTCTCTCTCTCTCTCTCTGAAGTCGACTTCTAATTTTCCTTGTTCTACGTGCCCCTGAAGTCCATCGCAGGATTCATGTGTACAAAAGAAAATTATGAACATGTTCGGTTAGCTTGGGTTTGAACCTGGAGCCCCAAATACGAGATTGAGACATCATATTCGATATATTTCCTGGTGTATATTATTACTCTACAAAAAAGAAGTGTAATACAGGACGTAATATTCACATACCTGTGTTTAAATAAATTATTGTATAAAACATTACATATTAAATAGTTACAAAATTACAGAGATCTGAAGCAGCTGGAATAGGGAGAAGGATGCTCCTTGTTACCATATTATCTTGAAAAATTTGGTGAAGAATGTTTTAGAACAATGTGATAATAATTTATGTTTCTTGTCCTTTCAGCATTATGGGGCCAGTCTTTTGTGGTGTGTGTGCTTTGAAGTGTGAAGTCTTCAATCGTCATGTCTTTTAGGGTAGATGGTCACCGATATGGGAGTCTATTAGGATTCAGACCGCTACGATGTATCTGCTACCACCAAATCTGCATACTCACTTTTGGTAATTCCTCTCTCAAAGAGGAATAGTACAACTGGCAAGGCTCCTTTTTGCAATACTTTTTCTATTGTCACTGAAGTCTTGATGAATCTCCCAGCTGCTACAGTGATGAACTTGCTTATCTCTTCTCAGGGTATGCGTGAGTAAGTATGAGAATTGACATGAGCTAGGTTGATTTATAAATTTATTGGAGACTAGTAAATGAATTATTTGAAGCGATTGCTTAAGGATATATAACTAAATTGTCTGTGAATCTTAGCACCAGAAAACTGTAACTAATTTAAGTGTTATATTTGTTAATTTCTAATACATAAATAACTTTACGGAGTAACAATAAGAAGCGGCAATTGTCATGAGTCGCTGAAATGTTACTTGGGTTTATTTTCAAGCAGGATGTGGTAGCCCGAACGCTGTCTTTTAGCGATATAGACTGCTGATGGTTAATAACAGCAGAACATCAAAACACCATATGCTCTGATATTGGGTTTTTCGTAGTTTCTATGGATCGATAGGTGAATCAGGAGCCTTTCTCCTCCACCATGATTTTCCTAATTTTCATGTGCTATAGCCGTCATTTCCATCTTCATTTGTTTCAGGGTTGAGGACGACGGTGTTTGGCATGTTGCGTCTAGGCGGCACAGGTGCAGTTCTCCAACTCACACAACTAATGGACCAAGTCCCTGTGTGCTTTTAAGTAAGCTCCCATTGACAGGACCCAAAGGGGTGGACCTGACCGGCGTTGGATGCGTCCAGCCTGGAAACGTTAGGGTTCCCAGGCATTAGAGATATCTCCTGCATCTCGTCTTCCTTCGGGTTCCTCCCTACCCCGCTGTCAAGTGTAAGGAACAAAGGACTACAGTGACTTACGTAGGGTTTGGGTCCCCTCGTGATGCCCACTTAGTTTTAAATTTTTAGTTCCCCAAATAAATGAAAACGAATATTTCAAAGCCTATAGTAAATACCAAAGCAGGTAATATATTTCAAGTGTTTTCTACCTGACTTGCCTTTACCATAGCAGGCAATAATAATCAGTGTTCACTGCATAACAGATAGCGTCCATTACACCGCCGATAACGTAGCCATATTACCTTCTTCGCTACAGAGATGATTATCGCAGTCCGCTAATTAATCTATAATGAATATGGAGCTATAAGGGGATTCTCGAACGCGTTTTAAGATAATTGGACATGTTTATTTACGAGCACTTGCTGCTTTAACTACCAGGTGATAATTAATTTGCACTGGGATTTCTTACCACCATACATGGATTCTCATGCAAATGGAGGTAATTTGAAGCCTTAGATCATCTGCGTGCAGTGTACATTTTTTCCAAAAATTAGGCAACCCAAATTTATTGCTCTGCAGCCCACAATTAACAGAGTAAACAACGAACATAAAGCATATCATGCAAAAGACTATTAATTTATTTTTAACAGATAGGTGCAGATCCAATTTACAGTTTGGGATAACCACACCAAAATTACGCCCCATTGTATTCCTGAAATATGAATTATTTAATGTAAAATATAACTACCATTCAGATATTTCGCTGTGACTAAATGTCATATGCAAACAGCCCCGAGATTCGCTTTTGCCATCACATGCACTTGTACTAAATCTACTTACAAACACTTATTCTTGTATATACTAGATAAAGAAATTGCATAAATTATGATAGCACCTTATTCTTATAGGTGCAAGAGAAAACTGAAAGCCATGAAAGGATAGTCAAATGTTTTTACATCACAACCTATCTGTAAGCGTTTGAAATTGGGTTCCTTGGCTAGACAAGAGATAAAAAAATGAATAACGACTTGCTATTTGAAAATTAAACTAACAAAGAATTTTGGAAATGGTCCACTTTACATGAATAGGTATAGTTGAAATAAGTTGCGTGATTTAACCATATAAGAGAGAGAGATGTGTTTTATATAATTTACGTCCTCCTGCGTTAAGTCATATCGGACGATGAATGAAATGGGTGAAATGATGCTCAAGTGAAAAAAAATGAAATGTGTGGTGTTTAACGCCCGCTTTTACTACAGACGGCACCGCAGGCGATGACACTGATGATACATGAGATGAAGATGGAGCACCGTTGGAATGAGATGGCGGGGGAAACCGGAGATCCCGGAGAAAACCCGCCCAAGCGCCGTGTTGTCCACCACAAATCTCACTATGCGGTCGCCTGGGATTGAACCCGGGCCGCCTTGGTGAGAGCCAAGCTGTCTAACCACTGAGCCTCGGCGTGGCCTATGCACAAGTGAGTCTGAGGTCCATGGAGCTTAGAGGTACCCGACATTCGTCTTATAGGATAAGGGAAAACCCCGGAGAAAGCCTTATTGACGTAACTCACCCTGACCGAGATTCGAACTCGGGACGTCTTGATCGTGAGGCAGACATGCTAGCATCTACGCTACCGAGGCTGGCTGTTGGTGTGTGTGTGTGGGGGGGGGGGAGTATAATATTTACATATATACTACATATAGTAAGGTTTTGTCTATCTGTCTGCCGGTATGTAAAAGTTTCCCAGGATAAAGAGGACTTCTCAAGACATTTTCGGAAATTTCAAGATATATATTTAATTTGTCATGAAAATACCTGAAACATATAGAAACATACTTTAACTGAAACATACTTTAGAGTCATCTCTGACAAGAAAAACATTTTCGAAAAATATTTAATATAAATGTTAAACTGTGGTAGGAGGATTTTTGGAAATTAGTGTCGTATCTTTGGAGTATGCTGAAATTAAATATAAAATTTGGTATTTAAACTATTTTGTGTTTGGCCGCGCCAACGCCGAGTGGTTAGATTGCTTGGCTGTCACCAACGCGGCCCGAGTTCAATCCCGGGCCACACAGTTCACAAAATAAAAAATTAAAACTAAGATTTGCTTGTTTAGACACTGTTAATTACTAAGGTCTTATCACCAACGTTGCTGTGCCAAAAGTTTGTCCCATATGGCTTGTTTTACATGCCAGAAAACCTATTAGTTTGAACCTGTCATCTTACTGCACACAAACAAACCATAGGCTCCTGCCCAGTTTTGAACCACTGATCTTGTGATCAGTAAACCAGCATCTAGCCAATTGGGCCATGTGGGTCAACAAAAGTTTTAATCTTTATAGCATGTAAACATTCCATAAGAAGTAAACTGCGTGTGATCTCTGCTCATGTGCAAGTGCGTTAATGGTGCGTTTGACCCTGTCGTAAGCGCACCTTTTAACAGAGATTCAAAAAAAAAATGTTCGTCATTACTCTTAGAATATACGAATGAAGATATAGAAGGGATAAATTGACAATGAATTTACAAGAGGGGGAAAGAAGTGACCAGAAAGGTAAGAAAGCAAGAAAAATAATAGCACCAAACACAGAACTTAACATTATATCATTAGAATTTCAAAGGCGTTACATAGTGACTAACTCTTGAAATGTCTGACTATTACTTAATATACTGTGTGCCCCTGTTTCCACTGTACTAAAAGGAAATACAATAAAGCCATGTCTAAAATATTTAATTTGATTAACATGAAGTGGAGCGAAAAATATTTGTGTAAGAATTATTAGAGAATTTTTTTTTTTTTTTTTTTTTTTTAAGAACTGTGTTTTGTAATATCTATTAGGGAGAATATAGGGGCTCTCGTGTAGTCCTGGTGTTTAAAGAACCGAACTTTCAATTAACATTTTGTATCTATTTTCCTTTTAAAAATGTGTAATGAAAATACTACCCTAAGGCTTAAAGTGATAAAGTGAAGTAGATAAAAAATTAGCATTCATTAATATCCTTTATAGTAAGACTATAATAAGTTCATATAACTGCATCACGCCAAAGTTTCAAAATACATATGTGGTTTAAACTGGGACATAGTGATGAGCCTTGCTCTGGACGCCCTGTGGAAGTCACAATTCCAGAGATCATTGAAAAACATATCACCGTTTAGTACTGGAAGACTGCAAATTAAAGTTGTTTGAGATAAGAGAGGCTGTAAACATATCACAAGAACGATTTAAGTATTTTTTTCGGGCTTTCAGAATGTCTGTGCAAGATGGGTGCCGCGTTTGTTGACATCTGATTAAAAGTTGCAAAGAAAAGCTGTTTCTGCTAATAATTTGGAGCTCTAGCGTACAAATCCCAGTAATTCATACCAATAATACAAAATATCCGGACATTCTAATGACACAAATGAATTTATTTGGCATAAATTGTGTTTTAACCACATCCAGGTTTTTTGTATACTAAAGATTTTTGTGTCTCTTGCTGTTTATCTACATGTTATGCAAAATTTATTCAGAATGAGGTATTAGCCCAGTGCCCGGCGTAGCGGCGAAGAAGAATATGATGAAAGTGGTGATAGAAAAATTTGTGGATAAATACATGTAGCTCAGCATTCCCCTAATGTCCAAGCAAACCCGTCAAAAATGTTCAGTTAGATTTGTCAGCCTTAGGAATCTTCTGTAACCATAGCTCGATTTGTTGAAATACTCTGAGGTTCAGTGTTTATCTAATATTTTGATTATTGGTCATGCCATTCGCAGTCACAACCTCCTCACAGACAATAAAACGTTTTAATAACTTTTCTTGGGGATTTCAGAATATATTTTGGGTGAAATTCAATATATAGCTTTCTATACTATACAATATTTTCTATGTTTATTTCATATATAAATTTACATGCTCCAACGTTAAGTTATATTGAATAATGAATGAAATAGTTGGAAAAGCTTAAATTAGCCCGTGTCAATAGAACCTTCATCAAAATCTTCCACTAGATGGAATACCTAACATGTGTAGGTATGTTGTAGAGATCTTTTGCCATCTCTTATACTTTCCTAGTTATAAAAAAATAAAATATTTTAAAATTAAACAGGAGAAAGGCAATTAATATATTATTCTCAGAACATTCAAGGCATGTGATTATTTTGACTTCAATATCAAAAATATATAAAATTACAGCCGGACTGTCATAAGTGTTTTTGAGAAAATAAAGAGCAAAAGATCACGTTAAGTGTAGTCTGACGAGGAAGAAATGGTTAGTTTTGCTCGTATCTGGGAAAGAATCAGGAATTTTTATTTTTTAGCCACGCTGTCCTTACGTCCCCTCTCTCTATTTCATTTATAAACATAGATGTAAAACTGAAAATGTCCCTCTGTACAGCCTGTACCTCAGAGGATGGAATATTTCCAAAATAGGTACACTAAAAGTCTTAAAGCATAGTTTATCAAATACAATATTTACAGCTTTAACTCCTTATTATGCAGTAATGTTATATTTACCTATAAAGCATGGAAAAAATTAGAAAATGTAGCCGGTTTTTTAAATTATACCTATAGGACAGGATTTAAAGGCCAGGTTAGTAATATAATATCAATGGAGCACATACACATGGAAAACACTAAGCAAGAGAAAACAAGAAATTTTCTTATTTAAGATTATTCAGACGTTATGTTTGCGTTTTGGCTTATCTTTTGAAATTTTTTTATAACCTGTTTTACGTATGCATTTGAACTCCAAACGAAAGTTCATCCTCCTCTCTCGGAAGCGAAACTCCGACTGAATGGGGATCACAGAACGAACCCTCTTTGTATGTACCTGTAAATAGCGGTAGCCTCGACAGATGGCAGCACGTAATCATGTCGTCAGCTCCATAACAGTTACTGCCGATGTAGGGAATGAAAACAAAAGACAAGCTGGGGGAGCAGAAGTGGCATCTCTAGTGTTCAAAAACTGAATCGTACACTAAAATGAAAGCAAATAGGAATTATTGAAATAAGTAGTAATATACCAATAGATCGTTTTCAAAATGTAACTACTGAAAGAGTACAAACTAGAAGTAACTTCCCCAAATTCTCCTGGCGGTAACTGCGTAACCTTAACTGGATTGTGGTCAACTTATAGCAATTTTGTGAAATATTTTTCGTTTTATTCCGAAAACTGAAGCAATACTCAAGTGTCTCAAAAGCGCATACTGTTTACCGGATTCGATATCCTATACCATTACATAGATTACCTTTAAATTTAATAGTTTTAAAAAGAGAATTTGTTTTAATTTGATTTTAGTAAGTTAGCAGCTTTTATTCAATTAAAACATCATCTCAATTGGAAAATTATTTCAATTTTATCATTACTCTTTGAGGGGAAAAAATTTGAAAATTCAAAATAACAAATCGAAAATGCCTTAGTAGGTATCACAAACGTTTTAAAATATAACTATGAATGTTTTTAACGAAATGAACTTTGTCTGTGATGTCCTGTCTTTAGTGTCTAAGGGTAACATGCTAGCCTCTTCTCTGCCCAAGTCGCGTGTTCGAAACCGGTACAGGGCGATCGGTTTTTTTGCTTTCTTTTTTTAGCGTACAACTTCTTAGCATTGCTTCCTTTGGAAGGGAAGTAAAACTGGTGGTCCAATGTCGTAGACTTGCGGCAAGTAACTGAATCTCAAGCCCGATAGAGAGACCTCTGAGCAAGCTTAAGTAATCTCTCATGCCAAATATAGGATGAGACGCTGACAAACATAGAGCTTTTATAAATAAAAACTGGTGTTCAAGATTTCTTCAGTTAAATATATACAACATCCTTCACTTTCCATTTTTATCATAGATAAGAGTAAAGACGCTAATAAGAAGCAATACACAAAACTTTTAATAACGAAAAGAACACTAAATCTGAAAATTTCTAATATTATATCTCGAAATTATATTTTGTAACTGTTAAAAAAATAATGACAATACTAGTTTACTCCCACATTTATTGGGGTTCACTGCCAAAATTTTGTAACTGAAAGTGTGATCTTTTGTCCTACATTTAGCATAGTTTGATGTGAGTAGATAGTTTTCCACTAATGTTTATAAATTCAACAGATTATGTTTTCAATTAGATTAAGCTATCACTGCAATGGATCTTATTTATTTTATCCTCCGGACGCAATCTGGATCCGAAATCGGAGATTCAGCTTCAAATACCGACAAACATGATCACGCCTTGCCGTTGATACGAATGTTTAAGCGTATTTTGTTTCAGCTGGGAAGTATTTATTATGCTTCTCTGCTTGCCATGGTTCAAGTATTTAATGCAAAGAGCTCTTTTCATTAATTGTAATCACGAAGAATTTATAAACATCTATTCACCATCGTAAACACATTTGGTATGGTTTTATAAGGTTCAATACTTTCATAAATTTATTTTAACTATATTTTAAAAAGTTAACCCCTTTTAAAATTAAGTAAACTTAAAGTCAAGGTTTTCATTCACACTGAAATTAATTATCGTGCGATTCGATTTGGCTGAATGTGGGTAGTGATATTATTTCTTATATTCATTTCATTATTACACCTGACTACCAGTTTGACATACCTAATTCATCAAGAACTCCACACAGCTCAAAACAGTTAAGAGAGAAAAAATCTGGATAAAACGTCAATCATTGCAAAGTTATCAAAATAAGTGGAGTTCAATTTAACAAGGTAAACAATGGTTAAAAGAAAATATTTGTTACAATCACGTGATTTCTCTACATTTGTACAAAGTATTTTCACAAAACCTTATACCTATATCTTCTTCATGATTCACAATAAAAGGCTTAGGTATCTAAAAGTTTCTTTTAGATGCAAGTGTTATATGGAAATACCATAGGCTTTAAACAAAGCTGTCACTAACTGATGGCTATGGGATCTTGTTTTCTTTAGATGAACAAGAGAATAAGAAATGAATAACGTCTTTCCTTTTGAGAAAAGTATACCTAAAGTTTGTAAAATTATTATAAATAGCAAGTAATATTTTGAAAATGCATCACTCCAGAAAAATAATATAAATTACCTCCTTTAATACGAACCTACATATCACGTGTAGTATGTAAGAGTCTGTCTGTTTGTTACAGATTACTGATTATGTAAATTTTATCCATAATGAAGAGGAAATTCCCATAAAATTCCAGATTGCACTTCAATTTGTCATTAAAATACTTAAACCTATGGTTTTCCAACCAATATTGTTGGAACGATTTTCGAAAAACATTCACTGCAAATTGTCTCATGGTTGAAATTTAATACCAAATTTGGTATTCAGCCGACTTTTTGGTTTTGGGTTTTGTTCATGGACATATGAACACGCACAAAGCCACATAAGCCCACACACATAAGAACCCTTTTTTAAAAAAATACAACTAGTTTTTTATTCAGGGCATCTCAAAACGTGCACTAGCAGTGATATCACACCATCAAATGCTTATATGGAATATAATACCTTCTCTTCCTGTTATGAACATGACAGAGAAAGAAAAAAAGAAGAAAAAGGAGGTTCAAAATAATTGGTTAACACAGTATCTCCTGGGCAGCTACATAGTGTACGCCGGCCCGTAGACCGATGCATTTTCGGAGAAATATATTACGAAGTCGTCACACATTTTTAATAATTCTCTGGTAGATATATGAGATTCGAGCACTGTATCAAGTGCATGGATATTTTCCCTCGTGGTGCACTACAATGCAACATCTTCGAAAATGTCTCGACCTAAACGGTAATCTTGAATGGGGAATTATGTTGTAAATATTTGTGTCGCATCCTTGAGAGATGTTTAAATTTCTGAATTTTGGTTGCAATACAATTTTCTTTTACTCTTTTTTATCTTTTTATCTTTGTTTTGTTAAGCACGTAATAGTCCACTGCGAAGAAACAAGAGAGTCAAAAGAAATCTTAGAAGTCTCACTTCTAGGCTGGTAAGACATTCCATATTTTGATATTACATCCTCTGAATACCTTGGAATACAAGAAGCTTCTGCTAAGAGCCTTATGTCGTAGTTAAATGCCTCAATTTGTAAATATTCAAACGTAATACTTGCAAAATGGCAAGGAAAAGTAGGTGTAAATAAGGGTAGAAGAAATTAATGCTTCCTTTGGGAGCTAATTGGACCTACAGAATTAAATTTAAATCGCATCTCTAACACTTTAGGTATTAAAATATCCTTAATCAGTAGTTTAAGCTGAAGAAGTGTAGCATCGAGTCTCTTTTAATGCTGGCTTCTAACGCATGTCAAATTGTACGTAGATTTCAGTATATACGGCTTATGTTACTGAGTAGGTACTGTCCACCAACGCAAAGTAAGTCCCTGAAAGGAATGCGCCCCCTTACACAGTGGGACAAAGATAGCGAATGCGTGTGAAAAAAGAACGCTTGTTACACAAGGAGTATAACCGTTAAAAAAATAAAAAGCATTCGCCCTAATCACTCTGTATACTGAAACCTAAAAGATTCATTTACAAAAGTAGGGGTCATCAGAATGTTTTTGAATGGTACCGAGGTAGGGTGTAGGAACCTTTACCAACACCCCCGCGTCTCATCCCCCGGAGACTTTCGTTCCTGTGATATACTGTAAATGGTAGTACGTGTGGCATGTATTTGAGAGATTTTGGATTGGATTCCCATAGACGATCTACCTGACCCATTAATTTTTTCGGGGCCTTCTCCGGCTACGCTAGACGCATGCTAGGAAGGAGAATAATTTTGTCCTCCAAATTTCTTGTTTCTCCATCTAATCGCAGTTCTTATTTCATACTCATTTCCCTTTAACCTTACTTTTGATGTGCATGGCAGGGCATTTGGTGCCTTTCACTCCTGTTCTTCGAATTGGGAGAAGTTCACCATTATGGACCTCCCCTCCCTCACAGTGGATGTCTAAATCCGCAAGGGAGAAGGCCTCCTGTCGTACAAGCTACCTCAAGTTTATGATTATTATGGGCCCTGCCCTCCACTGTGGTCTCTCCTCAATCCAGCCACCCTTAGCAATCTCCCATATCAGCTCTGCCACCTATGCAGGGAACCGTCAGGACACAAGCTCGAGGTTTTAGTCGCCGTTCTGAACCTAGTCACAAAGTCATAGGTGGATTTCGAAACTGCACATCATGTATCTAATGAGCGTGTCGTTTTCCAGGTATTATTTAAATGACAAGAGAACAAGGGAAAGTATTAAATAACATTTATAAACCCCAAGTAAAAGTTCAGAGACTAATTTCATGATAATCAACACAAATTAAAAGTCGTTTTTTATGAGATACCAAAATTTTGCTACTAATTTACGTTTTGAATATTTTCTAATCCAGAAAATCCACTTCTAAGAAAATGTATGTATGGGTAGGGCGGTGTTCACGTGCGCAACTAAAAGTCGGTTATAAAGAATTCAAGCATAAGAGACACAGATTTTTAAGAAAATCCCACGACAGAAAGTGCTTTATTCACAAATAAATTTTGAACATTTAAACTTTCTCCAAAATAATATCTTGAATTTTCTGGATATACTTTGGGACGCTTTTGCATAATTTGTAAATCATAATACACATTGTTTTTGGCACACCTTTTATATAAAATAAATTATAATTTTGTTAAATAGTATGCTGTTATCTTCTTCTCTCTGACGATCGCTCTCTATGAACTAGAGGTTCCTGAAATATCTAACTGGTGGAGCGCCGGAGAGCAGTGAATTTTTTCGAGAGCAAAAATGGTTAGTAAAGCTTTATTCGGAAGAGAAACACCCAGTGGTCTATGTCCTAGGTATAACTTAAAAAAAAAAAAAAAAAAAAAAAAAAAAAAAAAAAAAAAAAAAAAAAAAAAACGTCAATCGAGATAAAAGGGTGGCCACGCCGTGACTGAGTGGTTAGACCGCTCACCAAGGCAGCACGGGTTCGATTCCAGGCGACCGCAAAAAGAGATTTGTGGTGGACAACGCGGTGCTGGGGCGGGTTTTCTCCAGGATTTCCAGTTTTCACCGTCATTTCATTAAACCGGTACTCTATTTTCTTCTCGTATCATCAGTGTCACCACCTGCGGTGCCATGTGTAGTAAAACTGGGCGTCAAACACTGTACTACACTATCACTACGTGATAAACAGGCCTCTGAACAAAGTTACCATAGGGCGCTGAGAGTTATATTAATGAAAGAGTGCCTATAATTAAAAACTAAATTTGAATAATTCTCTCGCTCATCCCCTTACACTTTCTCTCAGCCATACTGGACTGGACTGCTTTAAGGAGAAGATTTGACACGAGGTCCAAACGTGGTCTATTGCACCTATTCCTTCAATTAGGACATCTCCAGGAGGAAGGATAAGGCGAGAGGAGACAGAGTGTGGTCGATCCGAGGAGCCACTTCAATTAAGAGGGTGTAGTCTCCTTTACTCAGAGCATATCATCCTGCCATGCAGCGCCGTATCCCCTACCGACGCTTCTACCCTGAAAGAGAGCAGCAGATGATGTGAAATGATAATGGAGATGAAATGAAAGGAGAGGAAATACGGGGAACCCACCCAACATTCGCCTGATAACCCGGGAAACCCTCGAGAAAACCACGAGTCATATCGGCCACGGGAATCGAACCCGATTCTCCCGAATGCGGGCCTGAGCCATGCCGCTTGGTCTCAGCCATATATGAACTTGAGGCTATCATATACGAAGAATGTGAGCTTTGTACTCCCAATATTTCCATTGTATCTATGAGAAAATGGTAACAAGATGTCCTTTAACTTTTTAAGTCAAATCGGACGATGAATGGAATGGGTGAAATAATGCCCAAATGGGCCCAGGGTCCATGAAGCTTAGAGCCACCCGACATTCGTCTTTTAGGATAAGGGAAAACCCCGGAAGAAACCTTGTCCAGGTAACTCACCCTTACCGAGATTCGAACTCGGAACCTCTTGAACGTGAGGCAGACATGCTACCATCTACGCTACCGAGGCAGGCGTTTACCTATCTCTTTTATAGAGAGGAATAGGGAGTTTGTAAATATAGATTAAGAGTGAACAAAGCCATGTGAATGTAACACATACATCAGATGTTTCATTAACTCGATTGTCAATTAAACCAACATTAGCTTCCTAAGGCACTTAACTAGTTCTGTTACGAACTATCTATAAATTCAATAAGTACTTGTTTATTATAAAAGCCTTTAATATTCAAACTCGTCACAGAGTGAATTACCTCGTAACCTTGTATTTCACTTCGACCACAAAAATTCACGTAAACATTGCATTAACGAATTAAATACCCACTGTGGTATGTAAGACAAACGCAAACCGTGCGAACTATTTCGTTGGAGCGAGATGCAGCAGCTGTAACACCGTGAGAAGGAAAGAGCAAGGCAAGTTCGTTTTCATCCATGCGCCTCACGTCCAAGGCACGCGCTTGGGTTTTCGTGGCTGGGGGAAGTAGGGGAGGAATGGCCTGCCGCCGGCTTTTGGAAGAGGGGGGAAGCGAAGCAACAGGCTCGCGCGACCCTCCGTCTCTCCTTTTCACATACACTTTCATCCGTCTCTCCGTTTCTTCCAGCTTCGCAGTACGGCCGAGCGCATGAGAGCAACAGTGTCTGCATCTGGATCGGCTCCGACCGCGTTCCACATAACACCGCACTCTGGTATCGATTAGCGGCAACATCGGTAGTGAGCCTTTAACTATTTATGAACTGAACTAGGAATATCATTATAACTAACCAAATGCTATAAATTACTTAAACACATATTACAAAACGGCATTAACGTAATATTCTACCGCACAGACTCTTCCGCGATCATAATATTGCTTCCAAAATGTGTCAAAAACTAGTTATTTCGGAAATCCATATTCTCTGTCGTTTTCTTGCAAGATCCATTTCTATTTTCTCTGCTACATACATATATGAAGTGTTGTATTACAACTGAGCACCCTTTTTTAAAGAGTTATTGTTTATATATATTTCCAAAATCTTATGTATTATATTTACAAGGCTTTCCATAAAAATTATACAAGACATTTTTACAAATGGTTATACTTCGGTCTACTTCATTTAATAGATGTAACATTTGTAGAAATGCGCTTATTATATAAAATTTACTGCAGATACAATGGAAATAGGAAATTAGCCCGTGTTTAAATGGAATTCAAATCTTTTCAGAACTGGTGGCTATGTCAGACTTCAAACTAGCGTTCTCTTTGCCTAATTTCGTGGGACAAATGGAAAAATATTTCCCATTTAAGATAAATATACACACGTTAATACTGAAGATAATAAAAAGGAATTTCTCGGAACTGGGTAACTCCACAAAAAATGACAAAGTGTAACTAGGTCTATACTTTTGTGTAAAATGAGTAAAATCACTATATATGCATTTTACGCCAGAAGAAAGTGCTAGAGAATTTAAATATTGAAAGGATAGAGCCAGTATGAAAAATTCAATGCCATAGCCGGGATTTGAACCACGGATCTTCTGGTTTCCGTCCAGCCGCTCTAACCATTTGAGCTACTATGGCCAACGTGCCAACATGACATTAAATTCTCCAACTGACTCGTGTTTCTCCCGGTAAACCACTAGGAGTTCTCATAAACACATGAGACAACTACCTTAATGGCGACTTACTATGCTGTAAGTACGCCATAGTAGCTCAAATGGTTAGAGCGGCTGGACGGAAACCAGAAGATCCGTGGTTCAAATCCCGGCTATGGTATTGATTTTTCATAGTGGCTCTACCCTTTCATAATGCATCCTAATTAATAATTTCCAATTTAAATATTATTAATAATTTAACTTAGCTGTTGCAAGGACATTAGTAAATTTCTGTAAAATATTATTTTTTTTAAGTTATAGTAAAAGCAAAGGCTAAAAAGGACACAACAAAGCATAATAATACACATTTCGATTAAAGAGAAAATATCTCCTAGCAGTGCCAAGAATCTAAAATTTTGATTCTGACAAACTATATAGAATTTTTTATTTATTTCCTTTGTTTAGTGCATTTTCCAAACCTCCAGTCATTACTGGAGGATGGACCACAAAGACTCTCCCTGCAATGTTAGGTACATCTTTAAATTTTCGATTTACTTTTTCCTGTTTATAACCATTACATTTTACAGTCATAAAATATTCATGTTTTACATCATTCTTCAAGTACGTTACTTCAGATGTAAGTTTTTATTCTTATTTTCTAAATATAAATGGGTTGCTACAAAACATTTATATTATATGTACTCATCTCATATCAGTACTTGGTACAGTACATTTTAGATATAATTGCAAATTAGCTAAACGAAGAAAAATGAAAATAAAAGAAACTGGAAGAAATAAGACACAGTTTAACTCTTGAAAATATGAGAGTGTGATGATCTAAATTTTGCCCACATCGGTAGCGTAGATAGCAACATGTCTGCCTCACGTTCAAGAAGTCCCGAGTTCGAAACCCAATCAGGATGATTTACCTAGATACGGTATTTTCCCGGACTTCTTATTCTCAAAGACGAATGTAACTCTAAGTTCTATAGACTCTGGGATCATTTATCATTTGGGAATCATTTCACCCATTTCATTCATCGTCCAATATGACAACGTTGGAGGACGTTTGAAAAGAGTTGCCGACTACTTGTAGATTTAGAATAAACTGTTTTAGCATATTAAGCACCCACTAGAAATTCATACTACTGAAGTATTGCATTATCTTCTAAATTCTGATATGACAATAAATTTATGGTTTAAAATAACTATTTTAATAATAATTACAAGGCCTAAGTTGCCGTGAGTCACTGAAATGCTACTCAGAAGATCCTCTTGCGCCTGTTGTCAAAATTGCTTAGCCCGAGTGCGATCTATTGGCACTACGGGTTATGCACAACAATATAATACTTTTGTAAGTGACGAAAGTCAAATTTTAAACTAAACTATCTTTGATCAACACAACTCCCGCTTACGACATTCTCCACCAAAATTCTCACGTCACACTTTGCAAATTAACTTCATATTCGCCTCTTGTTTTTACTCAGTGCGTTGCTAAATTTTATAAATTCAGTTTTGTCTCAGATTTTTACATGTAGTCTATCTTTTACCCTGAACTAATAAGTTCCTTTCTACCTATTTAGCCTCAAATATTGTTTCTTCTACAATATTTATCTTTCCTTGCTGATGACTTCTGGACAAAATTGCAAGTCTTACTCAATGCATTGTTTTTAACATATGGTGGTTATTACAAATATTTCTGTAATCCCTATAATTTCTTCATGAAACATACCAATAAATAATTCCAACTGATATTTCTGTCATAATGATGATGATGATGATGATGATGATGATGATGATGATGATGATGATGATGATGATGATGATGATGATGATGATGATGATGATGATGATGATGATGATGATGATGATGATGATGATGATGATGATGATAATGATGATAATGATGATAATGATGATAATAATGATAATAATAATAATAATAATAATAATAATAATAATAATAATAATAATAATAATAATAATAATAATAATAATAATAATAATAATAATAATAATAATAATAATAATAATAATAATAATAATAATAATAATAATAATAATAATAATAATAATAATAATAATAATAATAATAATAATAATAATAATAATAATAATAATGTCCTTCAACATTAAGACATTTCATAAGATGAATGAATTAAGTGGTGCTCAAATGACCCCCAAGTCCACAGAACTTAGATAAGGGAAAACTCCTAAAGAAACCCTTATCCAGGTAACACTGACCCTGACTGAGATCGAACTCAGGACCTTTTAAATGTGCGGCAGACACGCTACAGAGGCGAGGAGACTTAAATACCTTCTTATAGTTTACTGTAGTAAGGAAATAATAGCAGAAACTAACTCTTAAAGCTGTACTTCTCAAGGAATGCGTGAAATTCATAAATAAATTGGTGAACAGTCTTAGAAATTCCAATCGCTTATCGGTTTTAGGAAGCAAACGCATGCTGACAAATCAAAGAACAGAACATCCATCGTCAAGTGATGTATTATTTACTGGACGTATGTGATTCCACAAGCGGCGAGATTGATACTTCCTCATTAAAACTCTGCCACTCTTGTAACGTGAAGGGAGTTACGTGGTGTTGGAGCATAAGCATTTGCCCTGAACTCATTCTGATTACTCCCCAGAGAGGAATGACGCAATTAATGCGTAGTTAATAAGGCGTACTTGCCCCATCCATCGCACTGGATGAAAGAAGAGCCGCCTCTACGTCTTCTTAATGGCCAGGAGGGAAGCGATCTCAAAGTCACTAAATGCCTACAACTTGTGGGCCTTACTCCACTTATTTGCATAAAATAACAGCTCAGGAAAATAATTAGGTTTCTTTTAAGAGAGATTGTTGTCATAGGATGATATTCACCAGCTTCGTATGGGAAAAAGTGACTTACAACTTTCAGGAGGAATATGGACGTGTTTCCCAAATGAGAAATACTTAGAGATTGGCTTCTTCCTGAACGAGATTGATTTACATACTTATACTGAAATTTTGGAAGCCTCCAAAATCCAAAAAGAGTTATATATATAATAAAAAATATAATAAAATATAATAAAAATAATAAACAATAAAAATAATAAATAATATATACAATTAAAAATCAAATGTGCTCCCTCGGTAGCGTGGTGGTAGCATGTCTGCCTCAGGTTCAAGAGGTCCCGAGTTCGAATCTCGGGCAGGGTGAGATACGTGGATAAGGTTTTTCCGGGGTTTCCCTTATCCTGAAAGACGACTGTCGGGTAACTCTAAGCTCTATGGACCCCGGGCTCATTTGAGCATCATTTCATCCATTCCACTCATCGTCCGATATGACTTGACGTTGGAGGACTTAAACAAAAAAAAAAAACAAAAACAAAAAAAAAAAAAAAACAAATCTAGAACGAGCACCAAATTTATTATATAAAATTCGTACCTTCATGAGATGCAAAAATTTTGAAAAACCCCAATGCACTCCAGAGTAGCCTTTATATAGATACGCTTTAGTTCCATTTATTACTAAAATGTCTTATGTTTAAGCTATTAGTCACTACAAAAGTGAATATTATGGATTTTCTGAAAAATATCTTTAAACATATGAAAATAATTTTATATAATGTTGTACATAGGGTAAACGAATTTAATAATAGGTAATGTAATCAATCCATGACCTAACAGCAGGCCAGAGACGGCCAACGCAACTGCCGACCTCACGACCACAACACAAGGCAGAGGTGGGCGATCCTCCAACCTATACGGGGAGGAGACGAGGTCAGCATCACACCGCAGCTGGAAAGTTAGCTTTCTTGATCAGGATTCGCTACCTATCCTATCCAACAGTCCTCTACCCAGGATATATATTTTGTAACTTACGTACTTTAACGTTAAGTCTTATCGGGCGGTGAATGGAAAGGAGTTATCCGACATTCGTCTTTCAGGAAAAAGCCCCGGAAAAAGCCCTGTCCAGATAACACACCCTAAACGACATTCGAACTCCGGACCTCTTGAATGTGACCCAGGATTTAACCTGTACACCAAGAGTGGGATTGAACCCGGGCGTATTCCGTGACAGGTAACCAAAGCACAACGCCTGGACTTCTACGCCATGGAACAGGTCGATAAAAAGGATTTACTGCATAGAAAACTGCTTAAATAGACAATTTAATTTAAGTAACATTTGCATTTACTAGATCTTCTTTATTATTTGTTTGAGGTTTATTTTGTAGTTTTTTTTTTTTTTCGAAGTGACCATCATTTTTTCTCCCTTTTTATTGTTTCTTCGAAATGTCCGAAATGAGTACGACATTTCAAGATAAACAAATAGCGACCATATTTTGAGAATGTTGCTATCGGTCCAGTTTGCTGAATCTACCTTTTCTGCAGTCAATTATTATGACCCAAAATTAATTAAATATTGTAGGTATAGCTTTTTACAATCTGTTTGATATTGGATATATCACCGATGATACAGAAAATCGCGAAATGATATCAATTCTGGAAGTGTAAAATTCAGATATAGCTACAGTTTTCTGTGAAAGAGAACGGATATTCGAATGATGAACTTCTTGACTCAGTACGTTGTGATTCAGGTGCTTCGTCATGCAGATGCCCAACAACTGTGGCGAACATTAACACCAACAGGTAATTTCCCAAACAAAACTGTTGCTTTTGATGCGTCATCGTAACGTACCAAGCAAAATCTTATTCACCCATCTCTCTTGGTGTCTAAGAAAATAGTTCATTCCCGTCCGACTGGGTTTAGAAACTTATATTTTGTCTAGTTTATTGAGTATTGTTTTTTTCTATCTACTGCATAGTGGGGAGAGGTGGTATTGCATTTCACCCAAAAATTTGGAATCCAGATATCACCGGAAATATGTTCATCTTTTGAGAAACACGAATCCAAAAAGGCGGCGCGGTGGCGGAGTTGTTAGACCGCTTGAGTCTCACAGCCAGCCCTCGTAGCCACGGTCGTTATAGAGCGTATGTCTCTAGCGTTCTGCAGCTTTGAAGGTTGCGGGTTCGAGTACCGCCTTGGAAATGAAATGAAATGTGTAGTGTTTTACGCCCGCTTTTACTACATACGGCACCGCAGGCGATGATACTGATGATACACGTGATGAAGATGGAGCACCGGTGGAATGAGATGGTGGGGGAAACCGGAGATCCCGGAGAAAACCCGCCCCAGCGCCGTGTTGTCCACCACATATCTCACTTTGCCGTCGCCTGGGATCGAACCCGGGCCGCCTTGGTGAGAGCCAAGCGGTCTAACCACTGAGCCACGGCGCGGCCCTACAGCCTTATGTGTATAGTGCATATGTGTGAACTAAAGAAAACAGATAGTAAAATAAACGCAAATAATAAAAAGAAATTAAAAGAAATTATATATAATTATATATACTGTTATTAAATAAAAATTTTAAAAATAAGATCGATCCCAGGCGACCACAAAGTAAGATTTGTGGTGGACAGTTTGGTGCTCGGGCCGGATTTCCTTCGGGACCTCCAGTTTCCTCCGCCATCATTCCACCAATTGCTCCATTATCATATTTCCTTTCATGCATTTCACCCTTATTTTGTTATTCTAATTCCATCACTCTCATTTCGGAGACCGGGCTGATCACCCTTCCCTGGATTTCTCTTTCTGACCCTCAGTTGTGGCTCCCTCATCAGACGCATAAAATGCTATAAGGGATAGAGGACCATAAGTGAACAGGACTGTGTTCTATATCAAGAATAGTAGTAGTAGTAGTAGTAGTAGTAGTAGTAGTAGTAGTAGTAGTAGTAGTAGTAGTAGTAGTAGTAGTAGTAGTAGTAGTAGTAGTGTAGTGGTAGTAGTAGTAGTAGTAGAACAATAAGAAGAAGAAAGTGTCCGTCTGTCTGACTGACGAAATTTATATACCATAACTGGGCAGTGTCATACTAAAATTAACACTAACCTTAATGATTATATCTTTTAAAACTTTAGATTTTCTAAAAATCTTATCCTAATTTAATGTAGATCTTGAATTTGCTGTAAATGCTCTGTTATATTCGCTTAACTCAGCAACCATTTTTATAATTTTCTGTATCTGGTAAATATTAAATAGTAGAGAAAAATGTACATCTGCTTAAAGTAGATAATTTACTCAAAATATTTTTTCCCCTGTTTTCTGATAATTGTTTTGAAGCTTTTGAATATTTCATTGCTGTCCCTATTCAGTTTCTCGAGATGTGGAAAGATTTGTATAGAATTCCAAGGCCAGTATAGAACTCACTTCTAGAATCTAACTATCGATTCAGTTTTCTTCAACCCCTAGTACTTATAAGGGGTGAGAATGGATAATGGTTGTGACTTTGCTGTTATAGTTTTATAAAGTGATCAACATGTCTTCATATTATTATGATTGTGAATAGGGCGTGACTTATTTTTTTAAATACAACTAGTTTTTTTGGTCATCAAGTTTCGGAATCTACAGGTAAGATGCTTTCTTGAACTGTAATTTAAAATTAGGAGTACATGAAATTTTAACCAAGAAAACATATAGGTACACAACTAGTGGTGCTGTGTTGTACACATGATGAATTCAGTTCGAAAGGTGCTCAAAATGACCTCTATTTACTGCCAAACAATGCCAAAGTATGTCTTTGAAATTAATTAATGCTTCCAGCAATACTGTTCGCCTGATCAGCTGAATTTCTTGTCCAATTCTTCGCTTTAGCTCTTCAAGATCTCTTGGTCGTTCCTTGTAAACTCTCCACTTCAGATATCTCCAAAAGAAAGAGTCTAAGGGGTTCAGGTTAGGAGATCTAGACGGCCATTCAGTGCGTCCTCTTCTGCCAATCCACTGATAACACATCAAGAGCTTTATAACCATCTGTAACTCATTTTGGGCTTCCATGCTTTGCCTTATTTTAGCTCTTTCATTTTCATTGATTTCATTTTTTTTTTTTTTTTTTTGTACTGTTGCTTACCGTAGAATGAGTAATCCTTCGTTCAGGATGCATTTCATTAAACAAGACACAAACCTCTTCTTGGGTCTCCCTCCTGTAACCATATTATTACCATATCATCTGATTATCATTAGTATTTTAATGCACAGTCTTTTTGTAAGTTGTGCCACGACTACTTTCAGGAAGATTTTGCAATGACGTAAGCATTGTTGTGCCTTTAGTTAATTGATGGAAATTAATCATTTCTTCACACTAGCCGTATATAGGTTAAGGTTTTTTATAGATAGAGGCAACATGAAAAATTGAATGTCATGGCCCCAGGATTTGAACCACAGATCTTCTGGTTTCCGTCCAATCGCTCTAACCCAGCGACTGTTAGAGGGACTGGCGGAAACCAGGAGATCCGTGGTTCAAATCCCGGGCATGGCATTGAATTTTTCATGTTGACAATGTCTACTGTTGTGCTTATTAGCTTAGCAAATGACATCATCCAAAATTGGAAAAGTATTATTAAATCATGAATAAAAATAAATAATAAAAAAGTTTTAAATATTTTACTATATGCAGATGACGTGGTTTTAATACAAGAAACGGAGGATAAATTACAATATGCACTACACCGCTTGAACCAAGTATGCCAACAGTATGATCTTAAAATATCGACGGAAAAATCTAAGATAATGGCCTTTTGGGGAAAACAACATATAAGATCAAAAATAATTTTAGACAACAAACCATTAGAACAACTAAAAGCATTCAGCTATTTAGGATGTAATCTTAATTATATGATGAAAACAGACAGAGATGTGAGCAAAAAGCTTGTAACATTCCAAATGTTTTGTGGAACAGTGCATAGAACGTTGAAAAATAAAACAAGAAGAGATACAACATTAAAGTTGTGCAAAACAATGCCAGTCCCTGCACTACTTTATGGAAGTGAGGCATGGGTACTCACGAAGAAAATGAAAAGCCAAATTCAAAGTGCAGAGATGAACTTTTTAAGGAAAAAAAGGGACGCACAAGGTTGGATAGAATAAGGAATGAAGACATAAGAAAGGAACTGAACGTAGACTCGATAAGTAGCAAAATTGAAAAATATCAAAAGGAATGGATGCAGCATATACAAAAAATGTCCGAAACAAGACTGCCTAAGATTCCATTCCAATATCAGCCACAAGGAAAGAGAGATGTTGGTAGATCTAAAAAGAGATGGAAGGAGCAATTATTGTGAGACGGAACGGGCACTCTGCCCATGCCGTGAAGTGAAGAAGAAGAAGAAGAAGAAGAAGAAGAAGAAGAAGAAGAAGAAGAAGAAGAAGAAGAAGTAGAAGAAGAAGAAGAAGAAGAAGAAGAATTAGCTTTTTTTTCTGTATTTGTTCAATCCAAAGTCACATACTGAAGTAGCTTACTGTATTGTTTAATTCAAAACCTAGTCAATTTGAAGTAACGATGCGTTTTCCTATGCTTAGCCCGTCTCGGTGTGGTGGTGGCGTGTCTGCCTCACGTTTAAGAGGTCCTGAGTTCGAATCTCGGTTAGGGTGAGTCACCTGGATAAGGTTTTTCTGGGGTTTTCCCTTATCCTGATAGACAAATGTCTGGTAACCCTAAGCTCCACGGACCCCGGACTCATTTGAGCATCATTTCACAATTCCACTCATCGTCCGATATGACTTAACGTTGGAGGACGTAAATTAAGAAAAAGGGGGGGGGAGTTTTCCTAAGCCCAGTACACATGCAGTAAGGTGGTCCTAAAAATTTAAATTGAGTTTTGATAGAGTACTTGTTTGTACGTTCTGAGACTTAAGGATTGGAGGATACAGGAAAAAAAGTTGTCATTAAAAAAAAGAGCTTACGTCCTTTATTTGTAATCTTGTAATATGAGGGTATGTTCATATCTTACAGCTTTTCTAAAAAAAATCACTTCATGTAGTTGCAACAGCGGGGTTACAGGCATTGTTGCATACTTCTTACATACTCAGTATATTTCTGCAAATGTTTTTTCTTGGCCAACACAAAGTGTGTAGAAAAGTATTTTGAATTCTAATAAAGCTTTATAGCAGTGTGTTGAAATTTCATATGGATGTCAATAAATTGAAATGGATGAACTCATTACGTAAAGAATTTGTATTCTTAAAGGCGGTGCTAATTTTTGTCTTTATTTTCTCCGCAGCAAATACAAAGAAATTGATGTAAGTCACGATTTGGTCCACTTTCTGTAATTAACGCGATAACAAAAACAAAAGAGAAGTTGATAGCGGCGCGTATGATCCTGGTTGGTATTGAGATAGCTATTTCCCGAGCGGCGTTTGGTCGTTTTTGCTCTGAATGCTAGCTGGTCTGCCGGACGTCTGGTTGGAATTGTGCTGGTCCGATACGAAGAGAAGTTTTTGTGCCTCACTCTCTCTCTCTCTCCCTCTCTCTTCCCCTCTCTCTCACTCTCTGGCTTGCCGCCACTGCTCCTGCTGCAGACCAAAACTCGCCTGCCGCCGCCGACAGTCTCACTTCTTTCTTTTCCCAAGGTTCAGCGAGAAACTTCCACCGCTGCATCGAAACATGCGGAAAGTTTTTTCTCACGTTCCACCTACCCTCCTGATGTAAATTAAACAAAACACTGATGATCAAAAAATAACGTTATGGTTCCGTTGTAACAGCTGCTGAAGTAATGGATATAGCAGTTAATGTTTACCATTATTGTCAGAAAATTATTGAATAAAAAGTATGATGGTATGACAAAATTCGAGGAAGGATTTAGTATCTCGACCTGTGCCCGTGTAACCGCGCTCCACTGGAGGGAGGGCTGAGGTGAGAGGCAAGATGGATGGACACAGAGAGCAGGGACCCGAACAGTTGAAACTCTCAGGCGAAGGCTGGTAAACCGACTCTCCTCCTCTCTGTGGGCTAACAGATTACCTTAAGCCCACCTGTAATTCAGGGGTAAGGACCTGGAGTGCACCCCTCCCCTGGAAGAGAGGCATTTAAATAGAGAGCATTCCTTGCTTGTACATCGAAATTCCAGAAAAGATAAACTTGAATTAGCAAGAAATCACTATCATGGAGACCCAAAGTTAAACATTATAAAATAGTGATCAAACCGGAAGCACTGTATGCATCAGAAACATTCAACGTGAATTTCAAGGGTCAGATAGAGAAGCTCGAATTAAAAAAAAATCGGAAAATACTAAAACCGATCATAGGACCAAAATTTCATGATAAGGTAATAATCAGGAATGAAACTCTCTGCAAAAAATTCGAAAATCTCTCAGATACTATGCGAGAAAGGAGGATACATTTTTATGGCCATCTCCTCAGAATGAACTCTGCGCAGATTAACTAAAGAAATCTTTGATTTCTTTCGTAACCGTAACATAAAGTCTAACTGGTTTAAAGAAACTGATAAAGACTTGGCAGAATTAAAAATTACAGAAAATTCATTACTTGACGGGACAGCGAAAGTAATAACTAAAAAAGAGAATATAAGCTTCAACGATAAATCTATATTAAAATCCTAACTCATTATCTCGGCAGAAGAAAGGAAAAAAATATCAGATATAATAAAGAAATACTGGAAACTAAGAAAAGAACAGCACATAGAGAAATGATTGATTTAACGTACCCCAAAAAGGGTGAAACGAACAGAAGAAATTCCCCTCAACACTTAGAACTCTGAAATAGAAAACCAGGATAAAGTGAAATGAAATGAAAGCGAAGGAAATTAAGGGATAGACAAATCCTCATTTCCAACATTCGCCTACCGACCAGCAAACTCCGAAAAAAAAAATCCTTGAGAAAGGAAGGCTAACCACGGGAATGAAATGTGAATCACAGAAACTACGCCTGAATCAACCTACATGGTAAACACAAGAACCCATTACGTATCCAAATAAGGAAGAATGTGTCTAGTTATCACATTGAAAGTTTGCCCAGTTCTAGGTGACATTCACTGCACGTACATTGGTATCGCTTATAAGGCTCTAGTATTAATATTTGACTTGAGAAAACCTGAGTAACATTGTGGAAACGTAGAGTCAGACTGAAAAATTCAATGCCATAGCCGGGATTTGAACCACGGATCTTCTGGTTTCCGTTCAGTCGCACTGCCATTGTGCTACTATGGCCAACGTGCCGATATGACATTAAATTCTCCAACTGACTCGTATTTTCCCGGTAAACCACTTAGGAGTTCTCATAAACACATGAGACAACTACCTAATGGCGACTTACTATATTATAAGTACTTTAAGGCACGGGCTTTATAGTTAACCACTATTAGGTCATTTAATGGAAATTAATTATTCTTTCACACTGGCCGTGTGTAGGCTAAGTTGTGGAAACGTAGAGTCAGAATGAAAAATTCAATTTCATAGCCGTGATTTGAACCATTACTACGGTTGCTCTAAACCAGTGAGCTACTATGACCAACATGCCGACATGACATTAAATTCTCCAACTGACTCACATGTTTCCCGGTAGACCACTAGGGGTTCCCATATGCTATGAGACACGCACCTTTTGTGGCGACTTATTGTGCTGTAAGTAATTAAGTGTTAGTCTTCATAGTTAAGCCACTACGTTTTTTAGGTAAATTGATGGAAATAATCATTTCTTTCACACTAGTCCTGTGTAGGCTATGGTTTGAATGAGTAGAGCCAGACTGAGAAATTCAATGCCATAGCCGGGATTTGAAGCACGGATCTCCCGCTCTCCGTGCGGTTGCTCTAAACCACTGAGCTACTATAGACAACATGACATAGATATGTAGATATGTTTGGCATTAGTGTTTCTCTTCTCTAGCGTGACATCGCCTTTCATTACACATAAACTATAAACTTAAGTTCAGTGATAGCTTGCTAATTATGACCTACTTCCCTTGGCTGTTTCTACAACATGTAATGCTTACATTTCCCTTCCCTCACAATTCACATCACCTGTCTGTATGATGAATGTAGGAGAAAGAATAAACGCACAGTAATAATAAAAATGTTAACATATTAGAGAAAATTCTTTTTATATTACATACAATAATAGAAGTGAGTCTATATTGATATTATCCATAACCAAGGCCGTTATTGGTAAAACATTACTATAAATGAAACATGAATATGATATGCAAAAAGACAAACAAATTATTCGTTGTTAGCCAGAGCAGTTTATACGGAACTATCACTTTTCCACTAGCTATATGAATTTATGAAAAATTACTTCCGAGTATAGAAGGCTTCTCAGGCTAACCTTTAGTAACTTAGGAGAATATATAAATTTTATTACTCTGTAAATATATTAAACATTAAGGTATTTTAAATAAAATATTGGAAGCCATGTTTTAAACGAAATATATAGTAATTTTTTCTGCTTTTAGAGAAGGTTCTACCTGAAAATTGTTATGTCATATTTCGGAAGAATCTGAAAGTTCTAAAAAATTTGGTGTATATGGAATTTTCGATTTTATGTTATGGTACTCACTCACAGACACACAGGCATATACACACAATCTTGTACACAAAATTTCTCAAAACTACTAACTTTCTCTTCAATTAGAGTGTTTTACGGAATTTTTGTGGAAAACTATACCTACTTCCTATGTTTACTATAGCAAAGTAGCAAAGAATGTGAAAATGTAAACATTATGTTTACATGAATTTATTTACCCATTATGGCTTATTTCTCGGCAGTTTTTACATACTATTTTTAAGGAGGTATATTTATCTATCCACTCAGTCGGAATATATTTACCCATGCACGAATGGTTTCAACACATATTTGATTCTAACCTCATTGGGGATAGAGGAAACTGAATCGATAGTCCAATGTTTAAAAGACGATCAAACACCTAGTTTAAAAGCTGCCGAACTGATAATTTGCCGAAAAACACCAAACGAATCGTAAGCAGATGCTATATTTTAAACAGGTCTACTCCTTTTACAACGCTGTGCCTTCTATTTCAGAAGTTTGTAGATAAAATGGCCTTAGTTGCACAGTGAGCTTTCTGTACCGCATTTTTCTTCTGCTATTCAGTTTGTAGGCGTGGGAGGTACTGAATTTGGACTTCCGAATACTGAAAGTTCTGCCTAATGTATGCATTTAATTTATAAATCCTTTCTTCTAAGCACACGCATTTATTTATGACATTAAATCGCTTTACCTGAATATCCTAAAATGAAATATGCAGATATAACTTGAAAATGTATTTTAAATAACAACAGGTAGTTAAAATAGTACACTTTCATAACAGAATTTTGTAGAAGAATGCTTAGAGAAGGTCACAACATTTTTAAATCAAACACACTATTAATGTGGCACGTTAATTTAAGATGAGAGGAATGTTTACAACTCTTAATCCTAAATTATTGAGAGACAGTAACACGTTATTTTACATGTGTTCAGGATACAAAGAATCTTAGATAATCTTAAGTAAGAACCATGCTTTTTGGAAAAGGCTTCAGTGAAAGAGTTGCCTATCTTAAAGAAATACAATATTTTTTGAAGTAAAATCTAAATAGATTTCAGAGGCGAAAGTATGACAATGTATGACTGTCCACAGTGCAGTAAATTTTCTACAAATAAAGATACCATTCTAAAATGTTACAAAGTAAAGTCAGTACATAAAATACTATATGGCAGCGAAGTATGGGTCATAACTGAAAAAGATAAAAGAAAACTTCAGAAAATTAAGTGAAATTTCTAAGAAGCATTGAGGGATATAGACAAATCGGCCACAAACGAAATGAAGATATACGTGAAGAGCTAGAGATATTCAACCTGAATGACAGGGTACAAGAATATGCAAGTAAGTGGGTAACCTATGTACAAAAATGGAGAAAGAAACATCACCCCATATTTTATGAACTATAGACCAGCAGGAAGGAGAAGCATAGGAAGACCAAGAAAACGGTGGAACCAATAAAATCAATTATGTAGACTGCAATAGGCACTAATGCCTAAAGCATGAAGGAAGCTGATGATAACATTTCTGAAGACAGTTGAAATGATATATTTTGAATGTTATGAAAATTACCTCTGAAACCATTTTCATTCTGACCGAATTTTCTATAACTCGTAAAGCGTAAGAGATAGATAAAATATTACTGCACAAATCTTGTAGATTTTTTTAAAGCACGCAGTTGTTGTCAAATGAGCATCTTGTGAAGAGAACCATTTCTGAGACATTGCTTATTAGTTTTAAATTGTCCAATATTTATACTCCTCTCAAATAAGAAGTCATTCCCTTTGTTACTGTTGGCCGTGCAAAGAAATTCGAATCCCAAAAATATCATATAGCTCTTAAGCTGCTGTTTTGTCACAATTTCTACTTTTTTTACTTTTGATTGATAAGTATGGCTCAATGCATTTTATATTGTAGGTGAGAAATAGGAAATTGTATTTCAGTGTAAAATACTACCATCTGGTATTTTAACCACCAGCATTTAAATAGTGATAATGATGATGATAATGATGATGTTTATGTTTATTTTTCCAACTCACACATTCTTTTAGAATCAGGATAACAGATGGGAGTTTAAAATAAGGTCTGAAGCTTTCCTGGAGACAAATATTTTCGGCCTGGCGGTAGACTCGCGAAGCCGAAGCCGAAGCCGGTGGAGATTCGGAAAACTTCGGAACCAATCGTTACCGGTAGCGACAGACAGTTGAATGTAGAGTTAGGTAAAATAAACAGTTTTAAGCTTCTAGCAATTTTGTAATGGTGAACAGTGTATTTCGAGGAGAATAAAGTGTAGTTTTTGTGTTTTGTAACCTCGTTTTATTATTTCACGAACCCACAAAGTCACAATATGCTCAAGTTGTTCTCGGGAAGCAAGTCAGGGGGAAAGACGATTCGAAGTCGATGTTTCGGGAGTGTGCATCTCTCCCATCATCAGGATATTTATTAAATGTTATAACCACAAATGAATCACTGTATATAATACAAATATAAACAAAGACAACATACTAACAAAAGTCGCATTACTGAACAAAAGACTGTTTTCAGTAAATTAAATGCAAGTTCAGGAGATGGCGTGAACATAGAAAATTAATTCGGTCAAAGAAACGTAACTACTTAACTTGATTATCAAATTGTATTGATCTGTGCTTCTTAAGTCGACGGCTTTTCATTTTAAGGCCGGTTTCCAAGAGGAGCTGGACTGAAATCCATCATCACGATTGAATGAACTCCTCTCGGAGGAAATGGCCAAAGCCTCCATCTTGACAAAATGCAACAGTTACTAGGAGGGGAGAATTAAGGAAGCTTTAGCCATTTCCTCCGAGAGAAGCACGCTTAATCGTGATGCTCGATTTCAGTTCAGCTGCTCTTGGAAACCGGCCTTAAAATGGAAATCCGTTGACTTAAGAAGCACAGATCAATACAGTTTGATAATCAAGTTAAGTAGTTACGTTTCTTTGATCCAGTTAATCTTCTATACACACGCCATCTCCTGGCCTGGCATTTAATTTACTGAAAACAGTCTTTTGTTCCGTAATGTGACTTTTGATAGTGTTTTGTCTTTGTTTATATTTATGTTATATCCAGTGATACATTTGTGGTTATAACATTTTATAAATATCCTGATGATGAGAGAGATGCACACTCCCGAAACGTCGATTTCTAATCGTCTTTTCACCTGGCTTGCTTCCCGAGAACAATTTGAACGGATGTGAATTTGTTCAGAAATATATATTTTATTTAATTGATGGAAATTAATCATTTCTTCACACTAGCCGTATATAGGCTATGGTTTTTGATAGAGTCAACATGAAAAATTCAATGCCATGGTCGGGATTTGAACCACGGATCTCCTGGTTTCCGTCCAGTCGCTCTAACCCATTGAGCTACCATGGCCGACATGCCGTTGTGACATTAAATTTTCCATTTCACTCGTATATTTCCCTGGTAGACCACTAGGGGCTCTCGCATCCGATAGTATAAGTATTTCAATTTTAAGTACGTACAACTAATGCTTCATTATGCCAAAATTAACTTTATTCGTCTTCAAACTTTTCTCTTATATCAGACTACGTTTCTGCTCCAAAAAGAATAGGAATTAATTTTGGAAGCGTTTCAGTTTCTATGGTATTCAGAGTAATATTTTAAAATACGAATACAAGAAGATTGTTAATGAGTGATGTACTGTATTTATTGACGGAGTATATAGTTTTTATTGCCAAACCTGCTCAAAACTAAGCAAAACCAGACCAAATGCCACTTCCGCTTTAACTGCGGGTCTCTAGAGTCCGACAGATTACCTCTGCCTCATTAATTAACCAAGGCTGTCAAGCCTGACAAGGGAAGAACTAAACCGCAGTGGTGTAATGCGGTGGGGAACCGTCATGCTGGTAACACAGCGAAATTGTCACCAATTTACTGTTTTCCAACAAAACAATTTCGAGCTCTGTTAATGAATATATGACTGTAACTATATTTATTTATCTTATTCAACACCAAACTAGCATGTTGCATCCAGAAATAAAGGTATGTACAGCATTTGTCCCTTATTTTACATAATGAAATGAAATTAAAAAAACAAATTGATTATGATGTAAACCCGATTTTGACGAATAGTATCTAATGAAAGATGCAAAATTTGAAATAACCTTTTTTATTTTAAGAACTTACATACTTTAAATTTTATACAAATTTGTAAAAATAAAAGCTTTATAAACTCAACCAAAGAGCTGTTTTGCGCTGCATTTAGAACTATCTTACATGAAATTATTTAATTTACCTTTAACATAGTATTTGTTTACTTCTTAAGTATCTTTAAAAATTATAACAAAAATGAGATAAAACCAATTCCAATTTTGCTTCTGAAATTCATGCATTTTATCCTGGTTATTGGAACTGAAAAATGTGTTATTTTAACACTTTAAAATGTAATTATACATATATGTTTCTTGAATTATTTTTAAACATGTCTTTGTGTATTTGAAACTTTACGGATTCTTCAAAAACGAGAAAGTTTAAATAAATTTAAATGGATTTAACCATGTTTTCCAGATGGCAAGTACACAATAGTTAAATTTTTGGGATCTGCAAAGTCTACATTTGATTTGAAGCCAAAAAGTGCTTCCTCTGTTATTTGTTTCCGATTTTTTCTCCCCATTGCATTTAACTACAATAGTGATATAGGCGGCCGTTCTCCTTTGGAACGTATCGAAGCTGTTAACTCGTATTCGTTGGGTTTTTAATCATTAGATCACGCACACATTCGCACTGTCATTCATATTTCCAGTCCCAAGGGAAGTGAGGAATCGAACCCGGGAATCGAACCCGGGACCCCTAGCACATGTACGTTTTGTTATTCAAATTAGTTTATTTTGTTCCATTTGGAATATGTCGTTTCTTTTGGTTAACCATTATTCGCCAAATCGGCAGCTGGTGCTGACAATGCAATTCTCGTAATGCAGTAATATTTTAATAAAAATATCAATTGCATTTTTATTTATATGTTTAATTAATAACAATGACGTCGTTTAGATCCATTCTATTCCTTTAGGTAATAATTTTCACTCAACGTTTTGCTCCCATGCATAACAGTCACAAAATTATTTGATTATTTCAAAAGCTATGTGCATTTTTTCCCCTTCGTTTCTGTAGACCAACTTTACAGCTTTCTAGGTTTATATTAGGAGCTTGGAAAGAAACATTTGAATGGTGTGTTTACTCACTACGTTTGGGTTATTTTCTGTAGGTTTTCATTGTTTCTGTAAGTTATACATTCTCTTCTTCCAGACTTTTAAGTACCTAATGAAGGAAAACTTCCCATTTCCCAGCCAGTAATGGAACCCGGGACCAGGGGTGCGTCCCAATTAAGGTTAGCAGGCAAAATATCCAGCCCAAACTACTGTACACATGGAAAATGTTCTCTTGTTTATATTTTCTAAAAAAAAAGGCTCAGGACAAATGTAAGCATTACGAAATACAAATCTTCAACTATGTAATCCTGCGTAATTCTCATTATTTTATAAAACTAAAACAAATTTAATAAAACAGGTAAAACATAAGAAAGAGAAAACTATATCAGATATCTTTAAACACACTTATTCTAAATACGTAAAATATGAATCTATTAACAGTGCAGCAGACAAATATATACAAATATAACAATTTGTAACTTAAAACTTCACTTATCTTATAAGAAATAATGAAATTTTTCTTATAAATTGTCCGGAATCGCGATTTCATGTAAAACTTATACACATCCTCAGCCGGAAACAACAAAGCTGTCGCCATCATTACGAACGCTAGATGTTAATACGTTCTTGTTAGTACTACCAAAATCTGAAAATAAAAGAAATTTAAAAACAGAATTGACTGCCGGTATTTCAAAATTCATTACGCGATGTTTGTTTTTAAAATAAATATATTTTCCCAAATCATTTAATCCATCGGACCATTTAATTGTTTTAATCATTTAACTTCTGGATTTATTTCATGGTTAAATTACCAAAAATAATCTGCTATGGCCGATTTACGAGTCTGTTTATACTTAATGTTACGAAAATGTTCTTTCGTTCTGGTTTCTAAATTGAGTTTTGTCTTTCCAATGTAAACTATATCACAAGTTATAGAAATTATATTATAAACTTTATATAAATAATATAAACTTTATATAAATAATGTACAAGTTATAAAAGTTATAATAAGGGGTACGTCCAGAAATTAAATTCTGTTTGGTAATAAAATTAAATTGTGCACAGATACAGAAAAATTGTTTGTTGCACAAAATTCTACAACTCTTAAACTACTTTTCCACATAACTGCCGAAATTTTGCAGGCATTTGTCATAACGAGGCATAAGTTTTTGTATACCTTCTTCATAGAAGTTTGCCGCCTGTGTCTTCAACCAGTTGGAAACATTTTCTTTCAGCTCTTCGTCATTGCTGAAGTGTTGACCGCCAAGGATAGCTTTCAGATGCAAAATTAGATGAAAGTCGCTAGGAGCGAGGCCAGGGCTGTACGGGGTTGATCAAACACGCCCAAGTGCGGAACTGCGATCGCAGCGCTGCAGCGGAGATAAATTGAAACAGAACTTACTTTCTGGACGCCCCTGTATAACATTTATCATAAGATCCCGGACAATTTATAAGAAAAGTATATTTATTACTTATGAGATAAGTAAAGATAAGTGAAATTTTAATTGCAAATTGTTATACTTGTATACACTTATTCTATTTAAATGTATTTTATAGCATCAATAATTTCAAAGAAATGTGTGCTATTCTTAGCATTTTTCTGTACTTTATTGTACATGTTTAATTGCTAATTATTCTATTCATTTTATGTGAATCGTGATAAACATTTGCGTAAATTATTATATCGTAATAATTGTTATTAGAAACAAGGGAAATTTGAGAACACAGGAGATTTAAAACTATAGTCAAATTTCTTTAAAATGCCTTTGAAGTGCTGGTCTCTTTGTATAGCCAAGAGATAAAATAGTTTTCCAGCTGAGAAAACTACAAGCATCTATTTGAAATTCAAGCTTATAAAGGGGTATGTCGAAAACAGCTATTCCCACAAAGAAAGCAGTTTAACGGTTAGGCAAGTGTCATACAGAAGAAAGAGGATATCTGAAGACATTCCAAGAAAATCTACAATATGCCTACCTATATTTCATTTGTTATGAACAAGTCTTAAAGTATATAATATTTCTATCAAAATCGTTAGAGCCATTTAAGAAAATGAAATTGATATTTAACCGATTTCTCATTTCTGAGTTATGGCGTATGTGAACTATTCCAAAATGTTCCTTTCTGCATTCAAAAGACCTCAAAACGTGTATTTTAAATGAAATCTTAGGATTGGACTTTTGGGCGCAATGCAATGATTCTTTACATATTATTAATAACGGAGAATGTAATACATAAAGAATGTCATACAAATGTAACACATTACGACTCTTTGAAACTTGCAGTAGGGCGTGAGAACTAAAATTTCTGCATAATATACTCCTGCGGTGGAGCGGTCCCAACCAAACATCCTACCCCAGCTCTCACTGCCGAGCACATGCACTCTACAATTGCTCCCCCCTCCCATCGATGTGCAGCCCGGGGAACGGGGGGAGGGGAGTTAGACAACATCCACTACTTCATTGTTAAGGTCCGTAGTACTAGTTGTAGTTCCACCAGAGTGAAGACAAAGAGGGACGAATGGTGGAAAGAAGACGCAGATAATCCTCCCAGTGGTGGGGAGCGAATTGCTCTTGGTGGGGAGGAGAAAAGAGGAGGAAAGAATACACACACGCACTCTGTGAAGAAACGAAAAGAAAGGAAATAGGAGCCCTAGGGACTGTAGGGGAAGAAGAGCTTATTTTGTGTAAGGAGGGGAAGTTCACTACATAGAGGAGAGTAACCGCGAGGCTAGCAGCATTTCGGGAGTTGCTACCGAAGGTAGAAGGCCAAAGCACACGACATCGTCCAATGTCACAAGTGTTGGGAGAGGTGGAGATACCCGAAAAATATCACGCGCTACACTGAGCTTTCCAGCACGCGACCACCGGTTAGTCAAATATTTACCGAGATCGTTTTGAGTGAAGATAACGAAAATAAGAAAGTTGATTGTGTTGGAGAACTCAAGGACAGTGTTCCGGAGAGGAAGTCTTATCGCGCACGCGTTACAAGTGATAACAGTGGCGGTGTAAGGTGTTAGAATGTGGAACTCAATGGTTTTCTGACACCCTATGGACTCAGGAAGGCGTGTCTAGGACATCCGCTAAGAACTTTTACTGCCGGAAACGGTTTGCAAAGTGAATTTCTCCAGCTTATGGCCGCTTTAGGAGTGATGACGCTGGGACCACAACAGAAGGCCATGACGAACTTGGTGCAGCCGTCATCAGCATCGGCTTCTGGGGGTGCTACGACTCCCTGTGTTATCGTGACGACCGGCATCAACCCAGGGCAACAACAGGCGCCTTCATCTCAACTTTTGTCCTCCCCGGTGCATCACCAATACCAGCCATCGAACAAGACGACAGTACTTGTTCAGCAGAAGAGACCTATTGCCCCTGCCACCGCGGAGAACCCCAGCAATGTCCGCACCAGCGTCCTGGTCAGCAACCTCTCGACATCCACGTCTGCCACAAGCAATTCCTCCACCTCGGCGACGACAACGTCGGCAGATATGCTCCGGTGTAAACGTCGCATTAATTTCACGCATGGAGGCAATGGCCTTGGTTACTCTGGCATTCCAGGGCATCAACCGGCGTCTGTCGCACGAAGAAATGCCAGAGAAAGAAACCGAGTCAAGCAGGTGAATAATGGTTTTGCAACACTTCGCTCCCACATTCCTCTTTCTGTAGCTGCGGCATTATCGTCATCCTCACCCTCTTCAGGGAATGGCTCTCGGGGTGCCAGCAAAAAGCTCAGTAAAGTCGAGACTCTTAGGATGGCTGTTGAGTACATAAGAAGCCTACAGCAACTCCTAGAAGATCACGCTTCGGAAACTTCATCGACGACGTCTTCGAACCCCGACACGACGCCACCAGTTTCGGCGTCGACGGCGTCCACTACTGTGAAAAGCGAGTCCTCGACGAATGGTGGCTACTATTCGAGCAGCAGTCCGGAGTCCTCATCTGTGACTTTGCTGACCACGGCGATGCCGGTGTCACAGCATTTCACCACTTCGGCGACGGTTGTTTCCCACCATCACCTTCTACTGCAACAGCAGACACCACCTCTCAGTACGGGGTCATCCTTATCCCCTCCCTGTTCCGAAGCGTCCTCGTCGCCGACGCCGTCCTATGCGTCAGAAGGCTCCGGTTCCGCTGTATCGTCCTACGCGCCGACGTCGGTTTACCAGCAAGAGAACTACGAGAACTACGAGCCCATGAGTCCGGAGGACGAGGAACTCCTGGACGTGATATCCTGGTGGCAGCAGAGTCAGTGAGCTGCCATTCCGTGTCCCTCTTCTTGGGAAACCGCCATCGGAAGCCAACGAAACGGTAAGCAACAATTTCTTATTTTCTTGTAGAGCAGCAAGACCAGTTCTTTCTCAGTCACGTTCTCTGCCGAAGTGTTCAGTTCAGTCTGTAAGCTAGCCAACCAACCAGTTAGCGACCTTGACACAGAAATCGACTCTGGAGGACTGCTACCCACGTCCCTCACGTCTACACACATGGGCTGCTTGTTTATGTGCAAGAAAAGTAGTATTTCCTTATCTAGCACATCATTCACACTTTCGTTCATTGACCGGAGTCGAAACGTGCTTTACCCGTAGTATCTCTACTCCCCAGTAGATCTGCTATTTTCTTACGTGTATCATTTTACGTACGATAAATTCTTGCAATGAAACAGTTGCATAATGCATCAATAAAACCTTGTTGCACGTAAGATGCGAAAACAGCTGTCAACTGTTTATAAACAAATCGATGTTACTGTACCTACGTGTACTTTAATGTAAACAGTTCTGTTAGATGAAATTAAACGATTTTCCCACCCTACAGAAAGATTCAGAACACAAAAAGTCTATTTATTTCTCTTAAAACATATTTCCTCATGTTATGTTTAAATTGCCAAGAAACTATGAGCCAGAAATCGACAAACAAGAGCCTATAGAAAATTAAACAAATATTTAATGTTTCAAACTATGACAGAGTGCTATAAATACTTTATATAGTTATTGTTTATTGCTTTTTAATTTTAAAAATCCGAATATATAGGAATTTCAATCATTTCAGTATTTCAATGTGTTTCGGCCAAATTTAATCGAAAAAAAATTGTAAATAGAAATTTTACAGCAATTTTACAGCTAAAGCTGAAGTGTGAAAATTTTTTGACAATTTTCTAATTGTAGTATCCGTATCAAAGTTGGTAGCATATAATGTTCATGTTTTAAACTAATATAAGAAATGATATATTTATACTTTACTCAAATACGTACCGAATATTTCTTTAACTGACACGTTTACAAAACATAATTTCTGGACTAAATATTTCATTCGTCCATTTATAAACGTCAGTTACCGTGTTTTATGACCCAGCTCCTTGTTGGCTAGCTTTTCCCAGTATTTATGGTTCTGTTTTCATTACGATAAACGTGCGGTAGTCCTAAATTTGTCATCCAAGCGTCAAGCCCCTTTACAGTACATTCGAGGTCGCGATGATGGTTTTGTACGGAGCACGTTTTCAAGGGCGGGCCAAGGACAACCTCAAGTGTGAGAAAGTTTTTTCCCTAACGGAAATGTTTCCCAGTGCTCAACAACATAAAACACACACAGAGCAGGGCTAATGCAAGCCCAAGATCTTGTTTATACCGAGCATGCTGACAGACCAGTGTAGTTTGTATAGGAAGGTTTACATCCCCCATGTAAATGTTTACATTTTGACCAGAAATGCATAACAAACAGTTAACTCATAAGAACCAGTATGTTAAAAAAGTGTATAAGATAAACTACATTTTGTTATTTTCACTAAAAAACTAGAAACTAGAATTTTAAAAGGTATTTTACAAATGGCTGTGTAGTCATTTCATAAAAAATAACAGTAGAATATTTTATCAGTCCTACAGTTGCAAAACATCCCATTTCACAGTCATAATAACAACTGCAATTTAAATTATACCCGAAACCAAAAACACGAATTTTAACTCACGTTAATTACTGAATTACAATAATTTCAAAACAGAAGAAACATGCAAAATTTGTTTTTTTTTATGTTTCAATTGTTTTCTTCTGGTGTTGCAGTGAATTAAAGTCTTAGAAAATGACAAAAGAATCAGCATAGCTGTTTATAATTTGATTGGAATTGCTACTGATACATTTTATTTTATTTTCAACAGAAGTAACCCAAAATGTGCCAAATTTCTTTAAACTTCAGCTTTCAGGTCTTCATTTGGGAACAAAGAGCAGATGGCTTTAGTTCTTCCAAAAGATGATTGTAAACAATACGTCTATTTTTATTATAATAGATGCTTGGTCCTAAAATGTCATTTTTTTAATGCTATACAGCTTCTACTCCATGTGCCTCACTTAGATTTTAAATATAAAAAGTTCATCTATCTATTTTTTACTCAGTGGACTGACGTTATAAAATATTTTTTTGTGAGTCACAGTATGGATAAAGCTTTTATAAAAAAAAAGTTATTGCTGGAACGGATACGCTTTGCTTCTGTGGATTAACCGTTAAATAAACATTGTCCAATAATTTTACGTTACTTATAAAATAAAGCCTTGCATATTTTTTACTTACTTTGTTGCTTTTTATCTTGATTTTTTAACGTTTTAAATGCACTTTTTTTCTCACAGTATAAAAAGTTCTATGTGTGAGACAAAATGTGTTCAACCCTGTCGGTTGCAAAAACAACGGAATCTTATTCACGAAGACAAAAAGAGAAACTTGATGGTAATGCTGTACAAAAAAAAAAGAGAAGGTAGAAAAACTTTACCTGGGTCGGTCTGTTTCCCAGGGGTTTCTTTAGCTTCCGTGCGACCTACATAAATATAGGTTTTTCCTGTCCGGAAGAAAAGAAGAAGACCCTAACTGTATGTGCAAAACCCACGGCTGCTCTTCTTCCATGTATTAAAAACATGCTAATATATTAGTTTATAATAAGGGGCACTGTTCCGGTGCATAGGGAGTCTGTTTTGAATTCCTACTTTGATGGATGTATACGTTAAATTTTCTGGGAGTTAAATAGTTTTGTTTACATGTGTGTAATGCAGTACAGTAAGTTCAGCATAAGCTACAAGTAATAATAGGATATTCTTAACTTTATACCAAAAAAGAAGCTATTATACTAACTATTTGCACAGTTTTCCGTTTCAAAATTTAATTCCGACTTCTCCTTAATGTTCATATGAAACAAAAAACAAATATTCCATTAATATTTAATGCAAGTCATTGAAGTGATGTAGTAAAAGATTATGTGTGTTAGTTTTAGGTTTATTTTGGTCACAATTCTAAGTTTTTAATGCTTAAAATTTATCTGACTAGTGCTAGCTCTATTTTTCATATTAAAAAGGTCAACGTGAATAAAATATAAGTATGTATTAAGCAATTCATTCAAAAGTTAGCTTACAACGTACTTAGAAAGCTCAAAGAAGTACAGATTCATTTATTTACTTGATTCCAAAATCCAAATTAATAGGTTTTAGTCTTAGAAAATAACGTAGTTCTTATGCAGTTATTTTGAAATAGATTTTACAGATGTTTTTATATAAGGTATTAAATTAACAAAATTATGCATTTTAAAAATTTAAAAGTATATTTTTCGTATCAGGGTAAAATTTACATAGGAAAAGTAAATGTAAGGAAATACCTCTGCATAAGTATACACGAGATATTATACCAGTTTGTGTATCTTTTCTATATTTTGAAACACAATGAAATCATATTAAATCAAACATTCAGTGACTTCAAAGCGGGGGACGATTAAATATAGCTAAAACTTTTAAGCATTTGATGACGTTGGAAATTCTTGGAAGAGTAATTTCTCAAATGTCATAGTAAGACAAAATGATCGTCAATTCTTATTTTATCGGTCTCTCGAAATGCACAAAATGCAAAACAAAACACAGTCTTCCGTCCCGATGCATGTTTGTTCTGAGGAATGCATTAATGGTCTAGAAGCTCAAGGTTGGACGTATCCAAGTAAGCTAATGTTTTCTTCAGGTCGCTGCAAGAGAAGGAAGAAGAAGAAGAAGAAGAAGAAAAGAACACCCACGATTTTGGAACAAGTGTGCCATAATGGTCTAGCAGGTCAAGCTTTCATAACCAAAAGTTCACAATAGCTATGCCTCAGGTAAGGGACAGTGTGAGAAGAATAGAGGCAGAAGCGTGGCACAAATCTTTTCGTTCCTTTTTCTTCAAGGTATCTGTACCGCTTTGTATTGGACAGGCTATTTTTTTATACGGCACGTAAGATAACTTGTTCGGCATTCCTCGAGCATTCACAAAAACGAAGGACGTTTGGAATTAGATTTATGAACTCTTTTCTTCTCAACTTGTGGTCAAAAGTCTTTTGCTATTTTTATCCTTTCACACGAGGCAGTACCTACACAGCAAACTTCTTTATCGTTTTACCTAAACTTTATGAGTGATTTCAAAAATTCTTAATCGACCCTTGCATTATACCTTACAGGTATACGACTTAAAACGATGATTTCCTTTTTAATGCTGGACCTAAAACGTATTTCCATGTTTTAAAACAATATATTTTATTTTATTTTTTTCACAAGTACATAATATATACGTTATTTTATAATGTGTTTACATCACTGCCTCTGTTATCTTATTTCAAAATTATTTTAAACGAAATAGCTGTAATACACCTTAAAGATACGCTTGGATATTTTTTTGATTCGACAAAATTATCAGAGTAAAAACAAAGCAAAACTGTGTCCTCAGTAAACCTGCAAAAAAAAAAAAAAAAAAAAAAAAAAAAAAAAAAAAAAAAAAAAACACACAACACACACATTTAACCACGTATCATGACTCAAAGAATATTGAAGTGGGTAGTGAAATTAAAATAAATTCATATGCAGCCAAACTAATTTAGGAATTTTCAGTTATTTTATATTACCTACCCTAAGTTCTCAAAAAAAAAAAAAAAAAAAAAAAAAAAAAAAAAAACCAACCCAAACTCACACATTAAAAAAGAAATAGAAAGATCATGTTAAAAGATGTCTTTCTTCCAATGAAACAGTAGGTTTAAGGAAGGGATGGAGTGATATGGTCCTTTATAATCTGATATCCACAATCCTACACTCAAGGCTAGAATAATCTATATGCATACAATCAATGATCAATCCACCACTTTGAATATGTCACATATAGACAACTAATATTTGAGGCACTAATTCTGTATATTATCATTAAACATTTCTTAGCACATTTGTGTTTCAAAATTTCTTTCTTCTGCATATTATTTCACACATTTTAATCTCAAATCTGACAAATAAATTATTTGAGAAAGGAATTGTAAGTTTCGATACAGTATCCAGTTCGTAATAGCATTGTTTAGGACATTGGGAGTATAAATTTGTGTCCAAGCTGCAGCCCCTTTCTTTGAAAGCGGTTCTGGCATCTTTTTTCTTTTGATTATTCCAAATTTGTGTCACCTTATAAACTGTATATTAAACAGCAGCTGCAAACTGTATATTACACAACGCTTATCGGTATTTAAAAAGCTTAAAAGACTAATAATATGAATTTATCTGCAACATATATTAGTAAATAGTATAAATTTTGGATTATATTGGAGATCATTAAATGCTTTGCAGCCAGTACTATAATATTTCTCGTTTATTTAATCTCAAGCAGTCCCTTGTCTGCACTATAACACTTTAAAATGGCACTAGAACTTTTCATATATTTAGAGAAAGTCAAAATATAAGTGACATTTAATTGACAAACTACGAATGAAATAAAGAATTAAAAGAAATAAATACAACGAAATATTAATTAACATACAAAATTAATTGATCAAACTGCTTCCTGTGTTATTTCAATTTTTGTTTATATTTCTTGGTGTCGAGTTGTTTTGGCGAAGCTAACTTTATGCCGAAAACATATGACAATCGCAAACAGATTAACAAGTGCTAGGGAAGTCATAAAACAGACGCATGCTACGGAAGTAAGAAGCACAGATAAATGCTAGGAAACTATAAAAGCGTAGAATCAGCTTAGTGAGATACTCAAACTAAATACTGCATTCTTCGTCCCAGATAGGCAAAATTGAGAAGCTTCGGAGCTAAAATCCGGCTTCTCAGATTACAGATATGCATCAGGAACTCCAAATAGCGTGAAGATCGAGAAAAGCTTTATATCAGAAAGCATAATAAATCCCAGACGTAGCCTGTCGCGAGAGGCACAAATCCTACTACCTGTAACTCTCCATGCAAACCTCTGAATGAATTCAAACCAGCATCAATCTTTGTATAGCTTGAGCCAGGTTCTTTTCGTTCAATGCTCTTTCCATAACTCCCCATTCAGAAAACGCAGTCTTTCGTTACGTTGCCCTCAAAGTCCTTTCAAGACGGAGAAGAAGAGAGAGAAAAAAAATTGAAGAACACTAAGGAGTCTTTTCCCCTCTCTTTCTACCTCTCTCTTTCTCTCTCTCGTTGCCAAACCTTCTCTGTCTTTACCTAGGAGGAGGTGGAAGCCCAAGGTCTGAAAAGATATTTTAAAAATATTTCCTAGACGCACAAAGAGCTCCCTTCTTTCAAAGGAAAATCTCCTTTTCTCTTGAACCGAAGTCTAATGTGGCTTTGCACAGTAATTACCCTATTGCTTTGAGCTTAAAGTTTTTGCAGCGGGTACTCGAAAATGAACACTACTTCTTGGTGTTACACAGGAAAAGAAATGAAAGAAAAAACTTATCTGCATTCTTTATCAAGATGCTGCTTTCGATATCCTGTGGTATTATAGAGCTAGAAAACTTTACATTATGCTTTCGTGCCTTCCTTTACCACCACAGTAAGCCCCTTCCTTGAACCGCAAGGAACTAGTTTGCATATAAGAAGCCACAAACACTGAATGGAGGCTATGTACCTAAGGCCATATGTAAGTTAATTAGCAAAGCAGATGGTAAAATGACAACTAGAGTCATCTGTCATGCAGCAAGAGAAGTTGATTATTGCCTCATTCTCTTTTATTAACACAAATTAACAATATTAATTTAATCTTGAGAGGATTATGAGCTCTGGAAGTCAGTTGTACAGCTCCAATTAATAAATTAAATGAAGAAAAGCAGCCAAGTCAGAATGTTTCATATTTTGTTAATATTTAATATTCTAAAAGATCCAACATTTTTTTTCTGGTCATTTAGTTTTCTAAAAATGCTCCCGATTTTAAAACTTCTCATCTGTGAAGTTAAAGAAATTCTTAGCGTGAGTAGAGGAAAGGTTTTCTGTAAGATACCTGAAATTACGCTGAAAATAGTTTTTGATCTGATGAAAAAAAAATAGTTATAAATAAAAACCATTGCTTCTTAATGAACTTACTTACGTTTCTGCATTTTTCGTTCTATTAGCTTGCATATATTATACTAATTTTAAAACGTTTGCATACAAGTTTATATGTGTTTAGTAGAGCAGTTAATTTTTGCTATAATACATATGTGCTTCAAATTAATTTTGACTTCAATGAATGTATTTTACTAAACTTCTCGTTGCTCCAGCCAGTAGACTTAACAATTAATTTTTTTTCAGTATAAACCAAAAGATAGTAGCGTTCTCAATTATTACACGATTGTTTATGAAGTAACAGCATATAAAACATTTTTAAGTGTCAGACATGAAAAAGCTATAAAATAATAATTCTGATTGTGATCAGTGTTAGAAAGGCCTGAAGCTCTTACCTCTGATACTGCAGAAATCGGTTCAGTTCCTGTTTTGTCTGAAATGAACAGAAAATTTAGTGAAAATTATTTCAAGAAATGGAAAGTATATGAAAAACAAACACATTAAAAGATTTTCCTATAAATTGTGTTCCAGGAAGGAAAAAAAAAGCAATGAGTACAGTTTAAACTAAATCTGAGCATACAGAATTAACGAAATAAAATTACTGCTTGCTTCAATGTTATTATTAAATATATACTTTTGTCCATAGTTTCATGCATTAATATAAATGTTTTATAAAATAAAAGTATAGTTTTTGTTACTGATTTTCTACATTTGGCTCCATAGATCATAAACAGTAATTAAATGGCTGAAAAAATCATACAGATATTGAAATATCATTTTTTAAACGCAGGTATAAAATACCTTTGTGAATTTGAGACAGAGACTAGCACTAGTTAAACCGTGCGGGAGCAGATGCAAGCTGAATTGAACGTGCTTTACGCGACAGTTTCTTATTAACATCCATGACTCCATAAACCTCAGCATTTGACTACAGAAAAACAAAGGCGAGTCGGTCTCGCAGTCTGCACGCCTTAAGTGTGAACAAAAGAAGTCGGAGCAGCGTAATGAATTTGTCCAATCTTTGCTGGAAAAAGGAAAAAAAAGCAAACATGGCACGCAGTGCCGCATTATTGCCACACTAAAGGAGCTGGCCAACTCGAATTACTGAGGTTTATTGACGGGAGGTCGCTGTCTTTTCTGTTACGGCATTAAAAAGTTCGCCATGGCACATTTCAAACCGTCTAAACATAAGTCAACAGCTGCGGGATATATTTATAAACCTGGGTATTGCCTACACTGGTATTCTCAAGTCGACAACTTCGAACTGTTTGTGGAGTTTTATTTACGATCCTTTGACCTCTTGAGTATTTTTCTGCTTCTCTGAATTTTAGTACGTTAACATCTGAAAATCTAAAAACATTTGTCTTAGGACATATCTAAGACACCTCGTGTTATTCAATTAATGGTTTTTAATTTTCAAGAACGATTTTATTTAATCATAAATAGCTTTTAGATTAATACCACAGTTTTGGATTTCTCTGCATGTTGGAGATAACTTAAAATGCAAAAACATTAAAAATTAAATCTTTAACCATGAAGTTCTATTATTAAGTAAAATTATACTGAAATTGCAGTGCATAGTTTCGCAGAAAAAATGGTCTTCCATGGATTTTGAAATAATGTTATCGCATTTCCAGTGTTTTGTTATACTCAATCCCATTGTTTTGTGAATACGTTATTTCTGCCCTGAAATTTCTATGGAAAGAAAGCAGTTGAAAGTTCTTACACATATTCAAGTCCAAATGGGCTCAAAATCAGGGGCGAACTAGTATTATTGTGATATTATTATTACGGTTTCAGCTTTTTTTTTCGTCATTATCAATAAAACTTTGTAAAAGATGTAATTTTCCCTTAGAAACAAAAGATATACGCTGTACTGTTGTAGTTAAAATAAGACCATTAGCAAAACAAGTTTTGCTTCAAAAACTTGTCTATTATTTTTATCTCTATTAATCACTGCGTTTGTAATATGCCACAGGTAGATTAGAATGAGTTATGTTTGAACAGCCGTTTTAAGTTCCTTATGGGATTATCATACACTCTTAAAAACAATAAGCATTTCTTCAAGAAGTTATCAATATTTACTGTCAGCATGCATGTTTAACTTTGTTCAAGACTGTTTTATTTACAAAAATAAAACATGATTGTCGCATATGTAGATGTAACACTGTTCAGTGTTAAAACCTCTTTCCAAATATACACGTGATGAGAAGCTTCTTGATGTTAAAACGTGTGCCAAGTAGGGTTATTGTGCTGGTCATTGCTTTCTTATCTCATTTGTTTTCCCGCCACGTTCAGTGTGACATCAACGGTATACTCATTTGTTTTTATTCTCTTTGTTTCAGGTGCAGAATAAAGCCTGGATCCAACAGGGTGCTTTTTTTCTACGATAATTTCCCGTTACACGCCAACAAGTGACCTTGGACTGCATGCACTTTGTTGTTTGTGACGGACAGCTCGAAACTTCAGTCTTTCTCGACCGATATGTGCCTTAAATAAAAAGATACTCCTATTTTTTGGTGTTGAAGTTGAAGAATTTGGACAATGTTAAGTTTGAGGTTTCGTTGGTGTTAACACTTCTTTCACCTGAAGACTATTATGTATAAAAATTGTTCCTCTCATATTGAAAGATCTCGATGGTGATAACATGTGCTGTTATAAATAATGAATGAGCTCTCTCGTCAGTTGTGGAAATAAGTTAAATTTATCTAGTCACATCTGGAGTATATTATATTATTGTATTTTATTGTATATGTGTATATATGTATCACTTGTTGCAGGACTGTTAGAGTATATGCCATTCCAAACTCTTTTGTCATTACAACCCTTCTGGGGGGAATATTTGTGCTCTCTCGTCGTTAAGGTTTTTTATATGTGCCCAGTGAGTATTTAAAGTGGCCTCTCTCCTTTGCCAGTTATGTTTTGACATTATTGTAGAAGCTGGTTAGGATAGTGCCTCAAGGAAAGTTTTATAAATGTCCAACAAAATGCTGCCACTATAATTATAGTCGTCTCAAGGTCAAAGATTATGTGTGATCAAGAACCGCATGTTCATTTTTTTAACTGCAGAAACCCGTTTACAGATTTGTTGAATTAGAAGGTAAACATTCCATTTGTTTTTTGGGCATAGCAAGAGAAAGTTTCCAAACTTCGTAACCGTTATACCTCAAGTCAATGTTCTGAAGTTAAAAAATACACCCAAGTCAAAGCTTTTATCTTAACCATTCCAAATATTATGAATCTCTTTTTTACAAAGGCCTAAAACAATTTTTGTATAGCATTTACACTATTTTTAGAGTCATTTTTTGAGCTGTTAACTGTTTAAGTCATTTAATGTGTGATTTACACAACCCAGTGCCTTGTCTGTTAGTAAATAAACTAGAATGTCAAAATAATGTTGCTGTTTGTACATTTGAGGTGATCGAGTTGTATCACAGATATGAGACAAGAAAACCAAAATATGTTTGTTTGTCTTTTTAACTTATGAACCAATGTTCTCAGACTGAAAAGTTACAATCTGGTGGGAGAAAATTTTAATGATGTTTATGTACAGTATTTTATATTCAGTCAATGAATTTTCATTGCCGCTACTTGTTTCGCAATGTTATTGATGTATATAATATTCTTTATTACGATGGAAAAAATGTTCAAAAAAGTCATAGGAATGTTCCAATTTCCTACTCACTTTTATAGAATTTTTAAATACAACAATTTTTGTATTCAATTTGAGTGTTCTTTTTTGGAATTCCTTTCCCTATTTTAGATAGAACTTTTCAGGTGATACGACCAGTGAAGAATCCTTCAGCCGTTGAGTGAATGAATGATTGAGTGAGTGAGTGTTTGAGTGTGGAGTTTAGGGGCCTATCCAGTGAAAATACTGGAGAGGAATTATGAAGAAAACGTTCAGAGAGAGCAGTGGCTCCGAAGATGGAAGATCAAGAAAGAGCATAAACTAAAACAGCAAAAACATAAGATTGAATAATTACTACTGCAGACTCTAAAGTTAAAAGTAGAATTAAAATAATCATTTCCATGAGTACGAATTGGTTGATCTAATTCAAATTATGCTTTATTAGGAGGTTTACGTGCAGTGGCTCAAACAATTTCTTATGAAGTTAGATTAGCTTTAATTTTATTATCCTTTATTTTTTTTAGTTAGAAGAACATTTGCTGCTATCGTTTTATCGAGAGGGAGTCAGAGACCTAGAATCACTGATCAATTGTATAATAGTATATAATTGTGAAATTCCTCTCCCTCTCTTAGATCTGGGTAGTAAAAGGACTCGACTCCTTAAGGCAAACTTTCAGTGAAAGCACTAGCGTTCACAATTTCTTAGCCTATTAACTTCATATTTTCACTTAATAAATGGTACAAAGAAAACAGCAAAAAATGAAACCTTGTAAATTACAGTATATTGATAAAATAATCATTTATCAGAATTTTAGTTTACCAGCTTGCAGTCCTTTAAATTGGTCCTCGCGATGAAGGAAACTTTTTTTTTTTTAATTTACGTAGGTCCTCCAACGTTGTCATATCGCACGATGAATGGAATGGGTGAAATGATGCTCAAATGAGTCCAGGGTCCATAAAGCTTAGAGTTATCCGACATTCGTCTTTCAGGATAAGAGAAAACCTCGGAAAACCCTTATCCAGTTAGCTCACCCTGACCGAGATTTGAACTCGGGACCTCTTAAACGTGAGGCAGACACGCTGCCACCACGCTATCAAGACGGGCGATGAAGGATAAAGGTTCTGTGACTCAAAATTTAATTTTGTTATTGTTGAACAAAAATGAAATATTTCTAGGACTTATTTTTGCACTAACTAGTGTACCACACGTTCCATTTATATACAGGCTCTATATTAGTATATGTATATACTATATATAGTATATATTAGGCTTCCTTTCATTGCACACTAGTTGGAAATTACCCGCTCAAAGTATGCAAGTCAACTGTGTTATGCTATGGCATTTGCTGCCTTCAGTTAAAGATGTTTTTAGAGGCGCATTCAAAAGTGAAAGATCATACATAGAAACGGTATTTAGGAGGCTCTTCTGATATATAGTAAATAAACTATGAAATTCAGGTTAATATATTTAATAACAGGGATCACAAGTGATAAACCTAAGAACCTCTGTTCTAACAGAGCAAATGTTTCACGAAATGATGCATCATTCGTATTCCCCGAAAGTATCGAAATGATTTTTTTTTTTAATTTACGTCCTTAACCTTCTTTTGTCATATCAATGTATGGAATGGGCGAAATGATGCTCAAATGGGCCCAGGGTCCATGGCGCTTAGAGTTAACCGACATTCGTCTTTTAAGATAAGGGAAAACCCCAGTAGAAACCTTATCCAGGTAACTCACCCTGACCGAGATTCGAACTCGGGACCTCTTGAACGTGAGGCAGACATGCTACCCTCTACGCTACCAAGGCGGGCCTAAATGAAGTTGCACAGTAAGAGGCTGTTTCAGTACTCTTTTGTTTATGGGGCTGATAAATGTTTAAAGTTGATAGCTGATGGAATGCCTATAGTTTATGAAATACAACTTCGTGACGACTACGAATGCCGGAATGTCCCACTGCACATGGACAGCACTTTTAACACATTTTATAACAAGGTAGGTGGTCGTTAGGGTAAGTAACCTGGGAGGTTTAGAACGGAACGGCACAAGTGTAATAGTGCCCGGCCCGGCAACATAAGAAACAAAAGTCTATAAAAATGCACAAGTCAGTTTTTTCAATAGGTCCACACCAATTCTAAATGAGGCAATTTGAATATTGGAAGATGCTGAAAAAGTTATTGATGAGAAAAAGATTTGCATTATTACCAACTTTTAAACCACCAAATTACTTCACAAATACTATATCTATCAGAAGCCTCAGTAAAGAATATGAAACTAGAAAGCACAAACACAATATAACATTAAATATTTCAACATCTATTTGTGATCAATTTTGGACAAAATGTCACTGTTGCCATTAATAACTTTGAAACGTCACAGACTATATAAAATGGACAAATCTTCTTCTTCTTTTTCTTTTTAATTTAGTTCCTGCAATATAAGTAATACTAGACGATGCATGAATGAAATGTCTAAAATGATGCTCAGATGAGTGCAGAATCCACTAAGGTTACATTTACCCATCATAGCCCCATAAAAAACAACTCGAACTGACCAAGATTCGAGCTGGGGCTTCTGGCTTGTGAGCCAGACACGCTATTCCTACATCCCAAAAATACGCAGAATCAGTCGTTATGTACTACTGATATAAGCATGTTTCAACTTCAGTTTTCTGGTTTTAAAATAAGTACTTTTTATTACAACTTACAGAATGTATTTAAAAATCATAAATTAATATAAAAGTATAGAAAAAGCGGTAGCTTTCTTCTCCACAGAAGCTTCAAACAGAATGTTTCCTTTAGTTATACATATTACCTCCTACCATAATTTACAAGAATTCAGCTACTCAATGAATTCTGCCCCCTTAACGTTATAAAAATATTCGGAATTATAAAAAAAAAACTACGAGTTCATTTTAAGATAATCTATCTTAAAATATTTAGCTTACAGAGCTCATAACAAAATGAAAATAAATTCTCAGGAACTTAACATTGTATTTTAATTATAAGGCACGAGAAAAGAGTGCAACCCGTTCATTGCCTTGCTTCATTATATATGCACTAAGAATTTGCTGGGCCACACCTCTTTTACATTGCTCTGCCAAACTATTTAAATGAATGCAGAGATTTTATAAACATACTCCAATTAATCCCTTTTTCGTTCTGTTTACTGAGTGTAACAAAGCGTGCACATAGGTAATTAATAATAATAATAATAATAATAATAATAATAATAATAATAATAATAATAATAATAATAATAATAATAATAATAATAATAATAATAATAATAATAATAATAATAATAATAATAATAATAATAATAATAATAATAATAATAATAATAATAATAATAATAGTAATAATAATAATAATAATAATAATAATAATAGTAATAATAATAATAATAATAATAATAATAATAATAATAATAATAATAATAATAATAATAATAATAATAATAATAATAATAATAATAATAATAATAATAATAATAATAATAATAATAATAATAATAATAATAATAATAATAATAATAATAATAATAATAATAATAATAATAATAATAATAATAATAATAATAATAATAATAATAATAATAATAATAATAATAATAATAATAATAATAATAATAATAATAATTCAAAATTAGTTCATACATTATGGTGCCATCTTGAAGCTTTTCAAATGCTCCCAAAGAGTGCAGCACCTCTTAGAGACTGTGTTACTTTGAGAAACATTTAATCATAATCAACGAAAAGAATAAAAAAAAATGTAATAACAAAAACGATGAGTGGTAAATACACATCACTTTCTCTTCTCTTCCACAAGTTTTTATTAAACCGCTTATTATTTTATTACTTCATATTAATCGAGATAAATATTTTTAGAAATTGTCTTATTGCATCTCGTAGGCACAAGAGAAATATGTGATATAGTACATTTAAGACGTAGTAAAATCTTTTAAGAGCTAATCTATACGTGATAGCTTTCTTTTTTTGTGGACAGGAGATAAAACCAAATAACGACTACCTTTTGAGAAAAGTATATTGTAAAATTCAAACCACAAATAATGAACATCAAGACTAAGTAGTTAATTTGTCAACGAAATGTCTTGAGCATTTCGTATACAATAAAAATATTAGAACCATTTTTGAGAAAATTTAAGTTTGCAAAGCTTTTTCTCTGTAAAATATAGTTACAGTTGGTGATTTTGAAGAATACCTTCGTGTGGAATTCTTGAAGGATGGTGAAATCATATATCAAGCACAACTCAAAAACAAGAAGTTGGTTAAATTGTATTTAAGTTCAGATTTGGTACTTGAGTTCAGCATTTCAAGGGATACAATGACAAAATCTCCCCGTTTCTAATTATGCTAAAATGCAATGCTTTTCAACATTTTAATTTCTTTTAAAAGCTCTTGATTTAGATTAAAATACTAAGGGCAAACCCCTAGGTCCGGCTCAAAATTTTTGGTCCACCTCAGACGAATAGGTTAAAGGCGAAATGGATGACTGTGACTGCGCTGCGTAGAATTCGTGGAATAAAACTACGGAGAAAATCTTATTTACCAAGGCTGGAAATTATTGGAATGTATGATGACCTGAGCCTCAGAAATAGGTTTAGTAAAGATGTAAATTAAAAGGAAACATACACTTATTCCATTACATGATAGAATTGGTAACTGATTCCTTTCCATCAGGCAGAGTTAACCTACATGTCTGTTGAAACTTACTTATCAGGTATAATATTTGCTTTGGGATAATTTTATGTAACGACCTATGCCCCCACGGAGGCTTCTTAATGTATTAGATAGGTTTATCTATTGAAGATCTTTGAATATTTAATTAACTACTGAATGACCGTAGTGCATTGATTCTTACCTTTTACAGTGGTGTAATTAATAGAGCTGGATTTGTAAGCACAATCAAATTGTGAGATAAGCAAGCATATAGACACGTAAACTGAAGCAATTCAAAATAAAAATTTGATCATACACATATTGTTTCGTGGACTCCTTACCTTACGAAAGCTTGTTACACTACACGAGGGAGGTTATCTTGAGATTTTCTTGTATGAAATTCCTTCGTTTATCATTAAGAATATTTTATACAGTGAAAAGGATCTTTGAACATCGTATGACGTTACTGAAACATGTGAAAAACACTACAGTTCATCTTAAGTGAATTCCTCTTGAATATACCTTTCTGTACCAGAAAGATTTTTGGAAATTTTACAGTGTTTCGTGACAAGGGTTTTCGTTAATACCTTACTGGGTTTCTCAAAGGCAGTTTTAAGAGTTTCTGAAGACAATTACTGAAATTTCATCAAAGAAAGCGTATGTACCAAGGTTCTTCCAGCTTCCAACTGTGTTATAATAGCAGATATTTTGGATAAACGTTTACCGATTTACTCTATCTTATCCTGAATGCCAATATTAGCAAAATATTTCTGTGCTGTGACATTGTTGCTTACATCTTCTGCGTCTAAGGAGTACAACACTGTTTCTACTTCATTAAAATGTGCGTGGTATGACACAGCCTTTAACCAAGAACACCATCGAGTTAAAACTGCCAGAGGAGGTAAATTTGAAAGGATTGCATGACTTTAATTGGCGACAGTACACTTTCTTTACGTTTGAGACAAGAAGATCCACGTCCTTACACTGGCTCCTAACCGTTTGAATAATAAAATCATGGCTAAATTTACATTTAAACTTACATGATTTGGATAAAGTAAGCTATTTTAATTTAAAAGCATAAAATAAGTAATTACACCCATTATTTCAGAGAAAAAGCATTTATAAGTAACCTATAAACCTTTCGATTACAAATCTAGAACTAGTAATTAATTACTTTTTGTAGTTAAAATAAAATTCCATTTTAATCTAACCTAATATAGAACGCCGGAAGTGCATGCTATGTACAAAACAGCAAAGAATAGTCCATTCTTTTCCACCAAAAAGTGCAGAATACATTCAGATTGTCTTATTTAATATCTATCCTTTTCCGAACTACAGGAAACAAACACTTTTTCTCTTTCTGAGACCAGTTGACTGCATGTTTCTTCATTAACTCCATGTTCGGAGAGCACCAAATTTGTGCCTTTGAAAATTAAATGATTAAGAAACAGTTGCGAAACTGCCATAGATGTTTATAAACCTCTAGGTGACCGTGGTTTGTTTATACTCTATGGGATTCGTGCATGAGCAGAAGAACCTTTTTTAATTTATGTCCTCTTAATTCACATCGGATGGTGAATGAAAGGGTGAAATGATGCCTAAATGAGTCCAGAGTCCATAGAGCTTATAGTTACCCGGCATTCGTTTCTCAGGATAAGGGAAAATCCCGTAAAAACCTTATCCAGATAACTCATCCTAACCGAGATTCGAACACGGGACCTCTTGAACGTGAGGCAGACATGCTACCATCTACACTACCAAGGTGGGCGTCGAGTAATAGGGGCCTAAATGTTAAACGTATTTTCGTAAAAAAAATGAAATGCATATCTTGAGTTTCATGGGAATGACCTCGGGGCATTCTTCCTTCAGGATGAGTTTTGCATAATTGGTAACATTATAAATAGACTCTAGATGTTTTGCCATTCCAAAAATGCAAATATCAGAGCACTTTTCCCCCCCTAAGCGAACCATCCCTGTTCCAATCTCAGACTGCTGATATATGGGTTAGAAAGCTTCCATCTGTTATTACATCCCACATCATGTTTCTGTTTCTTTTATTAATAAAACTATATTTCTTTTAGAAGATCTGATAAGAATGAAGATGGAGAAGGCTGAAATTGGTAGAAAAGAATTCGTTTGAACTACTAACCTCGATTTCCGGAAGAGGGTGGAGGGACATAGGCACTTGTACCAGAGCTATTTCCTGCCAAGTGTCTCTGTCAAAAGACCTGGAGTGTTTACCGTGAAGAAAAGAGGTCCTAGTCGTCGTCTACGTGCAATGTAAAGTGGGAAGCCGTGTAGGAGCACACGTGTTTGCCCATGTCTGCAAAACCCAACACGTGCAACAAGGCCGGGTCACCTAAGAATAACCTCTCTTTCGTTTGGTTCCGGAATGGTCACCGTGCGAAATGCGACATCGACGGCGCCATGCCGGTCTTTGTGAAAAACAAACGCGAGTGCACTTTTCATTTCCAGTAGCAGATGTCGAAAGCTGCCTTTGTTCTTCAACTGCACGGAATTAATTTCTTCGTTTCTGCAGTTTAAGAAGCATGTCCCGAATCGTAAATTAAGAAAAGAAAAGCTATTGCGGTTTCCTTCAGCACTCGACGTGGCGAATGACGCCTTAATGGACCATAAACGGTAGTCTAAGTCTGCAAGCTTGGAAGAAGGGAAATAAGTTCAGTAGCTATAAAGTTTTATGGATTGAAGCTGTATTTGAAAGATCTCATACGTTCAATTCATATAACTCCCTTTACCAACTTCATCATAGTAATGGCAAACTTCTGTAGAAATTTATTAAACATGTCTTTGTTTGCACAGAGTGAAACATGTGAATGGAGCCTTAGCACTTGATAACCGAGCAGGGTCGTTCGGGTGGTTTCGCCTGTGGCCCGCATTCGGGAGAACTGGTTTCGATTTCCGTGGCCGACCTACCTCACCTATGAGATTTTTCAAGGGTTTCCCCGGAATGACCGGCACATGTTGCGTAGATTAATTACATCCCCCTAATTTGCTGTCCCACCATTTCATCTCCACTATCCTTTCACATCATCTCTCATCTGGTGGTGGTGGTGGTGGTGATGGTGGTGATGGTTATGTGTGTGTAGTGTTTAACGCCCGCTTTTACTACATAGGGTGACACGGATGATATATAAGTTGAAGATGGAGCACCGATGGAATGAGATGGCGGGGGAAACCGGAGGTCCCGGGAAAAACCCCGCCTCAATCTCACTTTGCGGCCGCCTGGGGTCGAACCCGGGCCGCCTTGGTGAGAGCCAAGTTGTCTAACCACTGAGCCACAGAGCGGCCTCTCATCTGGTGGTCTCTTTCAGATTAGAAGTGTCGGTTGGAGTGTCGGTGGTGCATGGCAGGATAATATGCTCTGAGTGGGGCGGTTACCGATCCCCAAACCGGCTTCTGGGACCACCTCCTAATCACAGGGGGAATATCCGTTCTCCTGGCCTACCAGGAGAAGTTTCCATCTAAGTAAAGATGTACGGACCCTGTCTTCTGCACCTTAGGACGCCGCTCTCACCTCATCCTTCCTCCCAGGGATGACCCACTTGGGGGCATATGTACAATAGATCAAGACTGGTCCTAGTGCCGAATCCCCGATGTAGTCATTCTTATCCTCATCCTAGCACACTTCGCCCGTCTTGGTAGCGTAGATGGTAGCCTCTCTGCCTCACGTTCAAGAGGTCCCGAGTTCGAATTTTGGTCAGGGCGAGTTACCTGGATAAGTTTTTTCCGGGGGTTTCCCTTATGCTGAACGAACGAATGTCGGGTAACTCTAAGCTCCATGGACCCCGGACGCATTGAGCATCATTTCACCCATTTCATTCGACGTCCGATATGACTAAATGTTGGAGGACGTAAATTACAAAAAAATCCTAGCACTTGATGCTAGAATTACATATAGCCAAGGTAAATAATTTTATGATTTTCGGGTACCAGCCCGAATCAAGCCAGACTGCCGGCCTCATGCTCACATAAACAAGGTAGAGGTGGACGATCACCCAACCAATACAGAAGGAAATCTGGCATTTCGGTATCCCCAGTCGGAATATTGACATTCATTGACCGGGATTCGCTACCTATTGAAGCTCCTCAATTTATTTACGATACGAGTGAGACTTCAAATACATTCCGCGACAGAGAACAAGTGTACAATACTCCAGCCCACTACGCCACGGTGCAGGTTATGGATTATAGAGAAGATAAATAATTGAAATAAACAATTGTTTAAATTAAAATCAATGCTAATGTAAACTAATGTAATTTAATAGATTTTACCAGTCAGATTAAAGTACTATGTTTCTTAGGCGGGACTTAAGCTGATGAAAGTACCGATGTAAAATTCATATATTTTCTTGTGAGTCTCAAAATGTTATAGAAGTTTTTACCTTTATAAATTTGCGATAGTAGCAGCTGGGATTACCCACACATATTTAATACAGACGCACCTATTTTGATATTTGTATTAAAAAGTCACGTAGCTCACAACTATTGCAGCTGGCCGGAGATTCATTAAAGCATTGGTGACGGTATTATGCAAGGAACTACGTATTACACGCCAGAGCTAGGAATCGAACGAGAGAACCTTGTATAGGAGTCTTTGAGTCATTGAGTCATTATATAGAATATTAAGGATATTACTTTATATCCTTGGATGCTTGGATCAAATCACCTTTATTTCGTTTTTCCACACCTTTCCTTAATTACTTAACAAAAATTGGGTACAAAGGCCGACGGCAGGATGGGGTACATGAACTCGGCATTCATTTTTTGTTTTTATGCCAAACAGCATTTACATCCACTCTACGCACGAGAAAAGCTGAAGAACAATAAAACTCGGAGGAATGCCGTCTCAGCGCCAGCTCTAAATACAAAAGCAATTAATGCTCGGAACTAAATTCCTGAGATAAGAGCCTCTAGCCTTCAATTCGGAAGCCTTAACGACTGCGCCACCCCTTTTCTTCTCGAGTGATACCTGCGGAGTGCGAACAATGAGACCTACTCTTGAGGTTGGGACCTTCTGAAAGCCTTTAAAAAATAAAATAAAAGTATTAGTGCTCGTGGTTCACCGGATAAGCAAAATGAACTGCTTGCGCTTCTAGTAAAATAAGCTTATGTGAAGGCATGGGGAGAATAAGCCAGAAGGTCTAATTCACCAAAATTTCAACTGGAAAAGTTTTCAGACTACCTAATTGAAACAACATTTTGGAAAAAATATTTGTATATATGAGTACGTGGATCTCTCTGCGAAAAGTGTAATTCGACCGCCTCGGTAGCGTAGATGGTAGCGTGTCTGCCTCATGTTCAAGAGGTTCTGAATTCGAATCTCGGTCAGGATGAGTTACCTGGATAAGGTTTTTTCCGGGGGTTTTCCTTATCCTGGAAGACGAATGTCGAGTGACTAAGTGACATGGACCGTGGGCTCATTTGAGCACCGTTTCACCCCTCCATTCACTGTCCGTTGGAAATAAATAAATGAGTGAATGAATGAGTGGGTGAGTGGGTGTGTGGGTGAGAGGGTGATAGAGTGAGAGGGTGAGTGGGTGAGTAGGTGAGTGGGTGAGTGAGTGAGAGGGTGAGTGAATAGACAGGTTAGACACATTAGACAGATTAGACAGATTAGACAGACTAGACAGACAGACAGATTAGACGGACAGATTAAACGGACAGATTAGACAGACAGACAGATTAGACAGATTAGACGGACAGATTAGACAGACAGACAGATTAGACAGACAGACAGACAGATTAGACAGACAGACAGATTAGACAGACAGATTAGACAGACAGACAGACAGACAGACAGACAGACAGACAGACAGACAGACAGACAGACAGACAGACAGACAGACAGACAGACAGACAGACAGACAGACAGACAGACAGACAGACAGACAGACAGACAGACAGACAGACAGACAGACAGACAGACAGACAGACAGACAGACAGACAGACAGACAGACAGACAGACAGACAGACAGACAGACAGACAGACAGACAGACAGACAGACAGACAGACAGACAGACAGACAGACAGACAGACAGACAGACAGACAGACAGACAGACAGACAGACAGACAGACAGACAGACAGACAGACAGACAGACAGACAGACAGACAAACAAACAAACAAATAAATAAATAAATAAATAAATAAATAAATAAATAAATAAATAAATAAATAAATAAATAAATAAATAAATAAATAAATAAATAAATAAATAAATAAATAAATAAAAAAGAGAGAGAGGGTGCACTTCAATATGTCTATCAACTTCAGTGACTTCCAAGGTTTCGACATAAAGATTTACATTAAAAAATCCCTCCATCCGAATCTCTATATAGAAAAAGTTTGAACAATTTTATTTTCATAAAAAATGGGTATAATTATTTTGATTAACTTACTCTATGTTTAATATATTTTTGTGTCAAATGCAATGTGTGTCTTGAATTTATATCTTATTTAAGCGTTTGATAATTCTAAAGCTCTGTTTTCTTTCAATACACGTATTCTTTATGTTGTGCTTTAATTATAACTGTACTTGAATATTAAAAAGCTGTTTTTTAACATAAACGTTTTAAACTCTATGTTACTATTAAACTGGTTCTGCACAATTTAGAAAAAAAGCTCCACGCTGAATTTATCTTCCATTCTCTGAATTACCTTTGCACCACAGTTGATAATTTATTAGCTTGAATATTTTAGGAAAGCTTCTGGATTTATATATTTAAACACAGTTATGTATTAATTAAAACTATTTAATCTGCGTTAAAGTAAATTATTTTTTTAAACTGAAATTGAAAGAAATGGAAAAACAGAATTACATATTAAAAGAATTATATTCAACAAATTAAGACAAAGAAGAAACCTGTAAACTATTGCTTTATATTTGTATATACCAAGTTTAACATAAAATCTGGGAACGATACGATAATCCGTAGGGATTAATCAAATACAGATGATTTAATAATGGTTTACCATAGCTCGTTAACTTTTTGGGTACCCTTGTCTTATGTTCTGAATAACTAAAAGTATCAAAGTAATCAATGTAATGCGTATATCTTTAGATTTACACACATACACACTTAATAATAGAAGTATTATATTTCTTTGCACTTTTTTGTGTTTATAAATGTTATTGGTGCCCGAATTGTACGAAGACAGTATCCATAATGTAGTCCTATTATGCACCAGCGTTCATAAAAACCTTCAAATTTTGAAAATAAAATAATGGAAAGTAATATTCATCACAATCTCCCCTTCCTTGCCTGTCTTCATATGTAAATATGAACGGCTGCGGGGCATTTTACAGGTAACTGCGCAAATGAAACCAACAGCAGTTTAGTTTAGTTCGAGCGCGCTCCGATAGAGGGAAGACCATGTCAAGCAAGTCTGCGTACGAAAGCGAAAGCATTGGGGTAGTGTTTGTGGACCTGAGCTATACAAAAGAGAAGACGCATCGTCTTTCAAGGTTGGCTTAGAATCGATTGAAATTTGGGTGTAAACTTTTGTTTTCTTTTTTCTCTTCCTAACAGCTGATTGTATTGTTTATGTAATGGTTGAGATTTAAGTATAAAATTTAAAGGGCAAAATAATTTGTTTAAAATGCGTGAAGTTTGATTATTATTTTTCTCTAAGTATTCCCCAAAATATTAAAACAGACATACACATGCGGTTATTTCTAAAATATTGTGATAACTGCTAATGAAATTTTAGAAATCAATGAATAGGTAATAATTATGGAGAGAAAAAAAGCTAGGTTTGGAAAATTTTAATATTGCATCTTTGTTTTTATTTTGTACTTAAAATGAGTGTCTCGAATAATTTGAAATAATTTATGAAAAATTATTTTGATTTTATAGAAAAATTGAAGGTATATGAATATATCTTTGTATATAATATTTATATATAAACACGGGTCAACACGCTTATTTATAAATTTTAATTATGCTATATTCAATTTTCTTTATCCAATCGTATATAGACAATTTTGTGTAATTATTAATAGAAAAAACTGATTTATTTCCAGTTAGAAATTTCATTGTTTATAGTTAAAAAGAATGCAGTTTAAGTAGATAATATATCGGATTACTATGTGATGCTTTATAATTCCAGCCATTGTGTGACTACAATTTAGAAAAACGAATATCGAATGTGCACCCAAAAAGGAAAATACGTGATAATTCAAACAAATGACAAAGGATGTATTTGAAACGGTAAATACCACAAATATGATGGCATAAATAATATGTTTTGACGTGATTTTTTACCTCAATTTAAACAGTAGAAAGAAATTAAATGCTTTACTTTAGATTTAAACGTATTAAACCAGTAAAAATAAATTTTTAAATGCAGAAGAAACCAGAGTAGCGTGGACAAGTATATAGGAAATGAATATAGAGAGTTGATTTTTATGCAGTCAATTTTTTAATTCCTCTTACGTTTACAAGTTATAAAATCTAATTAAAATTTAATAAAATGAAGGGAGATTCACAGAATTTACAGTTCAAGATGTGCTTTTTATAAATCATCAAATATTTTGAAAATAAGATAGTCATTTTGAGAGAGATAAATTATTTATACCAGAAATATGCACATACTCAAGGAAGTACTTGTTCTTAGTAATTCTTGGGAAGGTCATCAAAATATATATAATTCTGGTGAACTATCAGTGCTTCTAGCAAAAAAACGTATGATCATGAATAACGAAGGATGGATAGTAAATTGGATCTGAATATCGCAGCAACATCAGCGTAAATTGGTAAAGGCTAGAGGAAGCTCTTTTAGTGTCTAGCATCACATGTTTACTTTTTTCGCTACTTGTCTATAGGATATAAGTATTGCATTCCACCCTAAACTTGGGGCAGGGCAGCTTAAAATTATTTGCATAAGACGTATGCGATAATAACTTCATAATTTTCACGAAGTTCTTGCTAAGAAAATAATTATAAAAACTGCAGTGCATCACACGGCTTTCTCTTCCCATTGTAACTGATTTTCAAACCTCTCCATGAATGCGTGAAGAAGAGTTATCTGTGCTTTTTGATATTGTAAATGTTGGCAAGTATTGGTCAAATAGCAAAGGAAGTAAATTTATATTGAGGAATTAAATACATTACTCCGGTATATGGGTGATTTTTAATTAATTAGAGCCAACTGAAAAATTCAATGCCATGGCCGGGATTTGAACCACGGATCTACTGGTTTCCGTCCAGTTGCTCTAACCCATTGAGCTACCATGGTAAACGTGCCTTCCTGACATTAAATTCTCCAATTGACTCATTATATTTCCCGGTAGACCTTAGGATTCTCATATTTGAGACAACCACTTGTGGCGACTTACTATTGTATGTTCTTAATTACCAGGATTTTTATCGCTGATTAGTTTTAATGTAATTTTATATTGAGGAATTAATCCTTAAAGAATTAATCCTTTTAAATACATGAGTCAATTGGAGAATTTAATATCAGGAAGGCACATTGACCATGGTAGCTCAATGGGTTAGAGCAACTGGACGGAAACCAGTGATCAGTGGTTCAAATCCCGGCCATGGCATTGAACTTTTCAGTTGGGTCTAATTAATTAAAAATTACCCATATATCGGAGTAATGTATTTAAAAGGATTAATTCTTTAAGGACTAATTCCTCAATATAAATTTACATTACAAATAATCAGTGATAAAATCCTGGTAATTAAGTACTTACAATAGTAAGTCGCCACAAGTGGTTGTCTCAAATATGAGAACCCTAAGTGGTCTACCGGGAAATATGAGTCAATTGGAGAATTTAATGTCAGGAAGGCTTGTTGACCATGGTAGCTCAAGGGGTAGGGCAACTGGACGGAAACCAGTAGATCCGTGGTTCAAATCCCGGCCATGGCATTGAATTTTTCAGTTGGCTCTAATTAAGCAAAGGTAGTTACAAAGTGCAATACAATAATTTGTTTAGAAATCATTTTACTAATTATGATGCCTTTGATATTGTATATTCTTTGCATAGTCTAATAAAAAGCTAAGAGGTAAATATATAATTTCTGAACTGCATTATTTAGAATATAGAAACTGAGACGAACATCAGGACAAACTTGGGAAGGGGCTACCAATAGAAAATTATTGCACAATACAGTTTCCTTATTTTAAGGTGTTCGAAGTGTTTCTGTAGCCATTTCACCTTTACATAATCTCCAGAAAGAAGAGAGCTTCACAGATTATATACAGACAATAGGATACATGTTTTATATTTCATGGCAGTACAAAATATTAATAAATATTGTCTAAGCTGTATTTTGAACGAAATAATTTGGGAAGAAATTCGTGAAAACTTTCCTATATACTACTTGCGTAGTAGAGAACAAAACACTTTTAGAATTATTATAGACTAAAGCTAGCACACAATCCTGAGTCTTGTATTCCTCTTAAGTCACAATGACTTTTACATAAATGGTAACGTGTAACAGAGTAACTGTGTAGCAAATAGTATGTGCCTAATGCATTTTTATAGAGTTAACCATTTCCATAATATTCTTCGTTATTAATGTGAATATTCAAGTACTTATATATATATATATATATATATATATATATATATATATATTTAGAGGTAAGTTCCCAGACCGTGAAAATAGAACGTAATTTCTACTTCCAGAGGTTTGCAGTTTGACTCCAGGCTGGAGAATGGAAATTTCTTTACGGAAGTTATTTGCCCATTCTGCTTAATATCTGGAAATATGAGTGAGGGAGTAAATGTGTGTATGTATGTGTGTTTGTGTGTGAATATATTTTAAATAAGACAACATCCTTATGTCAAAACAATTTATACAAAAGTCTATCCTTATTAGCATGAAATAAAAGTATTATCACCCAATTATCGGAAGGCACGAGCAACTGGAGCTGGGTAGGGGACAGGAGGCATCTAGGCCACGCCTACCCATTTATCTTGTAGGGCTAACATAGGGGATGGTTAGGAAAGTGTCACTAGGCACTGTACCGTCTCTTTCCCCTCCCTCTGACTTCTGGAACAGTCGGGATAATGTTCCGAGCCGCGAAGCTTCCAGAAACAGTGATCTTCCTATATAAGGGCTGCAGTGAACGAGTCAGTTCAGTTCTTCGCGAGCAGCCGTGAAGAGCGCAGTGCTAGCGAACGGACTGGAAGACTGTGTACGTGTATCAGAGGAGTTGTCCGTAATTGCGAGTGTGGAGTGAACCTGTGACAGATGAACTGGTGGATTGTAATTGTGTGCGCTACGTAATTCTATGTAATCGGCAAGTGTTCCAACTGTAATTCGGTGGAAATAAAGAAAATTTTGAGTTTGGGCAATTGGACTTTTAATTTCACGAACTCACAAAGTCACAGTATTCTTCTTGTTAACAACGTCGTTAATTTTCAGGATTATATATATATATATATATATATATATATATATATATATATATATATATATATATATATATATAAAGGACCACCGCTGTGCCGTAATATTGTCCCGTAGGACTTCTTTTATTTGCCAGTAAATCTACTAATATATTGTTGTACTTCAATCGATCTGAAGTGGATTTGAACTTGCATCTTTTGGATGAATAAGCCAGCGCCTAACCAACTTAGCCACTCAGAGCGGTCAATTAGGTTGGTAGAAGAGTAGGCGTTTTGGGAATAATTTCTATAAGAATGCGTAGAGAAAATATATGAATGCAACACATTAAACTTTTGTTGTTATGGCTTCATATTAGAACTAATCGAGGGGAATGGCTCAGGCAGTTTCGTCTGTGGTCCACGTTCGGGAGGCCCGGTTCGATTCCGGTGGTCTGTCAACTAGACCCATGGATTTTTCCGAGGATTTCCCTGAGTCGTCAGGCGCATGCTGGGTAGATCAAGTATATCTCCTTAATTTGCTGCCCCTTCATTTCATCCGCATTATCATGGCGGACTCCAAGTCTCCCAGCCGGACTGTGGACTGTTTCGGGGCGGTAGGAAGGATTATATTTATGTTTAGGGTCATTAGTGGTAGGAGGGATACCGGTTCTACTGGACTGCGGGGAGTTTCAAGCTGGTAAATGGTAGGAACCCTGCCATCTGTCTCCTCTCGCCTCATCCTTCCTACCCGATGTCCCATATAGGAATCAAGTACAGAAGATCATGGTGAAAACGGTTCAACAGCTCGGTCCGGAGACCAGAAACAGTCCTACCAAAGCAGGAAGTGTTTAGCAGTAGCTAATCCTCCTGCCATACAGCACTGAGACACCCGCCGACACTTCTATCTGAAAGAGACCACCCTATGAGAGTTGACGTGAAATGATGATGGAAATGAAATGAAGAAAAAGTAAATTCGGGGTATGTAATTAACCTACCCAGAATTTGCCTGGCGGCCCGGAAAAGCTTTCGAAAAAAAAATGTCAGTTTGACCGAACACGGGAATCGAATCCCGACCTACAGAATGCGGGCCGCAGACGAAACCGACTGAGCCATCTGCTGAATAACTATAAGGAGTAGACATTAATATAATCGCAGTTCATGAAAGCAACCTTAATGTGTGCAATGTGTAGTGCTTAACGCCTACTTTTACTACATGCGCCACTGCAGGCGGTGAAACTGATGATAGGTGACATGATGGAGCACCGGTGCAATGAGATGGTTGGGGAAATCGGAGATCCCGGAGAAAACCCGCCCCAGCGCCGTGTTGTCCACCACAAATCTCACATGCGGTCGCCGGGGATCGAAACCGACCGGCAAAAAGAAGGCCCTTGCTCCTTAAAGGGAAACTACTATCTTTATATTAACTTTCCAAATTCTCAAATTAGATTAAGTATTTTTATTTTACTACCAATTGTTCCAAAATGTAACTAATTTTACAATAACTTTGAATCAAAACACCTTACATATCAGTTACACATGTTTCTTCACAGTTTTATAAAAGCTGAAAACGAATGTTAAGTATAAAACAGAGTGCTAAATATCTTATTTCAAAATACTAAAAGGACCAAACCCTAATGATAATGTATAATGAAATCCTTCTAAAATGAACTAAATAAGAAAGACTGCGCGGCCTTGGGGAGTAATCAGAAAGACAAGGCAAACCTTCAGCAAAGCCGAGAAGTTACACTAAAGGTGTTTGAGGTTACAAATTGCTGGCACTCGATACTAATTGAGTTCACATCGACGAGAACTCGATATCTGTGTCTTGCAAACCGACCTTAACCCCTTCGGTCGTCCGTAAAGCTAATGTTTTCTCTTGCAAGGTTAACAGAGACGGGTTACTTTGAGGTGAGAGTTACTGGAGCGTTCGTAATGCTATTCAGGACATGTTACAGCTGTTTTACAGAGGGTTACTGAACATGTAGCAACCTTCTGTTGATTACTGTACTACTGTCATTTGTTTACTCGTCCCCTTAGTCCAAAACATTCGCGTAACTAAAGCGGAAAGTTCATTAAGGGATCGATATTTTATTTGTTTATTCTTATGAACATAACAGGCCCAATTACAATGCTCATCATAAATGTGTGGATTATTAGGGTAGTGACATTGTAGCTGGAAACAAACAAGGAAAATGTAAATTAACACAAAATAAACTACAAAGAGAAAAATAAAGAATAGAAGAATTGTACGAGGGCTGTTCAATAAATAATGATCCTTTTTTTTGACAACGTACCTTTACCCATCCTCATAATTTTGATGGCCCTTCTCAAAATAGTCTCCCCTGAATGCGATGCACTTGTCCCAGCGTTTCTGCCAGTCTTCAAAGACATGCTGGAAACAGTTTTTGAGTGATCCTTCAAAATCGCCTCCGCAGCTTTCACCACTGCTTCTGATGATGGATAATGCCTCCCACGAAGGCGTTTCTTCAAGTTAGGGAGTAGAAAAAAGTCACATGGGGCTAAATCCGGACTATGTGGAGGGTGAGGGATGCACTTCACGTTGATTTTTGCAAGATATTCAGCAACAGCATTGGCAATATGCGCCCGCGCATTATCGTGGTGCAGCATCCAGCCTGCTTCACGGAAATGTGGTCTTTTGCGCCTGATATGGACTTGCAATATATTAAGGACATCCCTGTAGTATTGTCCAGTTACTGATGTGTGTGCAGGTGCAACATGCGGATAAACCATTTCATGAATATCAAAGAATGAGATGACCATAACTTTCCCAGCAGAAGCAACCACTTTAGCTTACTTCGGTGTTGGTGATGAAGGAGATTTGGACACTGAGCTTTGCCGTTTGCTCTCAGGATCAAAATAATGTAGCCAAGTTTCATCAGCAGTGATTACGTTTGAAAGAATCTCCGGATCTTCCTCTAACATCAACTTTAACTGCATGTTACCTCCATTGTAGTGCCGTGGCTCAGTAGTTAGACCGCTTGGCTCTCACCAAGGTGGCCCGGGTTCAATTCCAGGCGACCGCAAAGTAAAATTTGTAGTGGACAACACGGCGCTGGGCGGTTTTTCTCCGGGATCTCCGATTTCCCCCGCCATCTCATTCCACCGGTGCTCCATCTTCATCTCATGTATCATTAATGTCATCGCCTGCGGTGCCGTATGTAGTAAAAGCGGGCGTTAAACACTACACATTTCATTTCATTTTTCCATTGTAGTGGTAGGTGATACTGAACATATCTGTACTTGCCTGGTTCTCACAGGCGGGAACCAGGAGTACCAACAATGAAACTACTACGGCGTGTTTTTTTCACATTAAGCTAACAGAATATAAGGTTGAATTTTAATGCGAAAAATTATGACCGTCAAAAAATTATGATCATTATTTATTGAACAGCCCTCATATAAAGAAAAAGAAGAAAATGGAAGGTAGCAATATTAAGTAATTTTATTATTGTTTCTAATTACAATATCATTACTGCTGATTTACTAATTATACTGTTCTACGATAAAAGGAATTAACAATTATGGCATTTTTTAATTGGGTTTGAGGAATTTTGAAAATACCTCCATCGAAATAACTCAGTTCGTTATGTAAATACAAATTCTGTGCAATGGTGAATTATTATGCACTTCTGTATTTGCTCTGGAGGTGGAACACAGCCTCTCGAATCTGCCAATTTTACGTGTTGGTATATAAATAATATACTTACTGTAATATCAATATCATCAGTAACAATTGAATGTAATACGCTGCACAAAAATAATAATCCCCGATTATCTCTTCTGAAATTTAGAGCTTTATATTAAAATATTTATAGGTCTTATTTTATATTTAAAAGTATTTCATAATTTCATAATTTGTAATATCCAGGTCATTTAAACAAAATATATTTTTAACATTTTAACTGTAACTTTTCTATTATTTTGGCTTTATGTCTTAGCATTCCAAACCTTAGGTATACATTCCAGATTATGTCTAATAAATTAAAGTCGAACTAAAGTTTTTTCCTAAAATTAATAAGAATATTGAGTAAAATTTGTCTGGACATAGATATCGATGCATACTACCAAATTTACTATTACATTCCGTACTACGTACAGGGGCCGTATTATATTCCACCCAAAAATGTGATATCTACTCAGATTTCCATGGCAACAAATGTTTTCAAACCGAAATAATATAAAATTGTGTATATAAGCTTGTTTCTTTTTTTTTAATTTATGTCCACAACGTTAAATCACTTCGGCCGATGAATGAAATGCGCCCAGAAACATTGAGCCTAAGAGTTATCAACATTAATCTTTCAGGATATGTAAATACCCAGGAAATAACCTTTAGAAATAACTCACCTTGATCGAAATTAGAACTCGGACCTCTTGAACCTGAGACAGTCACGCAGCCTCCCACGACACAGAGGCGAGCACATGCGCGCATATATGTACATACCTATATTATAAATAAGGAATTTTTATGAAAATACTCACTTTTTGAGAAATTGTTCCTTTGTTCCTTGTAAAGGGTATTTTGTTGTACGAATTTGATTGAAAAGATAAGTGTTACATGTTATCGGATATTTCGTTGTACACCAGGTCTGTTCAAATAGTTCCGAAACATTTGTAATTTTGTGCCAGTGGAGTGTTGGAGCGAAATGCAATTGGCATACTTGCACGCGACTGCGTCTGATGTATAAGTGCTGAAAGTTTTATTGTTATACGTCTTTTAGTTATCGTTTAGTGCTCTATTGAGTAGGACGCTGTGTCGCACAATTTGTGAATTTCGAGATGGCAGAGTTAGAGGTGCAAAGCGTCTGCATTAAATTTTGTGCGAAACTCAAAGAAACCTTTGCAAGTACCTGACTGAGAGACTGCAGAATAACGTAGCATTTCAGTTGGATTATGTCATGAAATCCTGTTACAGCATCTTGGAAAGCATCGTGTTGCGGAAAAGTTCACACCACGGTACTTGGGACAAAACCAGAAGGATCATCGCCTCGCAAATGAGAACAGAATAATCCTTAATAGTCCTTAAGAGAATCATAACTAGTAATGAGATGTGGGTTATGATGTTGAGACCAAGGGTTAGTCTTCACAATCGCTGGGCAAAGATTCTCCAGGATCAAAAATGTGAGAAGGGAGTGGGTTGAAATGTGGTGAGAGAATTCATGGCTCTTGCATTACGATAACGCACCCGCACATTCGTCCCTGTTGGTGCAAAACTATTACACAGAAAAAGAATATCACTGTGCTGCCTCATCCCCCGTACTCTCCAGACCTAGCCCCTGCCCACTTTTGTAAATGCCAAAAGTTGAAAACCTCGCTGAAAGGACGAAGGTTTGCTACAATAAACAAGATAAAAGAAAATTAGCAAAAGGTGCCTCGCGCGATCCGGAAAGAGGTGTAACAAGACTGCTTCCAGAAGTGGAAATAGGGCTAGGAGCAGTGTATCAATTGTGGAGGAGAGTATTTCGAAAGATACCAAGCACAATAAGTATATGGTAAGCGTAGAAATATTTTGTGGACAAAGTTCCAGAACCGTTTGAACAGATCTCATTTCTTTCCTACTCCTACTCCAGCCGCCGCTGCTGCTGCTCCAGCTGTTATCATCATCATCATCATCATCATCATCATCATCATCATCATCATCATCATCATCATCATCATCATCATCATCATCATCATCATCATCATCATCATCATCATCATCATCATCATCATCATCATCATCATCATCATTACTTCTAAGGAAAACGATTAAGTTTGAGCTATTGTTGCGTGAGCGTAGTTTGAAACTACACGTGATTTACTGCAAAAGAGGCAACAATAGGAAAAAAAAAAAACTGTTGTTCTTTGACTCTAGTTCAAATGTGCAGAACACAGATGTTGCTACATATTAAAATCTCCAGTCACAACACTGACCATGTTGGGCAAAGTCGTTAAGTTTCACTGCACTGTTTTCTTTCGAGGCTAAAACAGAGATTGTAGTAACATTCTGCGGCAATTTGCTTCAAGCAATAACTACATATAAGTAAAAAGCTATTTTGGAGTGAAAATATTTTTATGGTTGCTTGAAACACAACACCCACGCGAGCCCTGCAGCCTTAAGCTTCATAGGACTCTAGCCCATTCATGCTTCCACATCTGTTTAAAACTGAAAGCAGATGGGTTACAGTCCAGTTCATTTTCCTACACAATACAATTTATTTTTATGGAACTTCTACAAACGATTTCTCGGAAATCATATTACTTTCCCTCCTAAGAAAAGTAGGGCGGTATATTCCACCAAAATTTAAATATTATTATTTCACCGGAATTATATGTGTTGAAGTTCTTGGCCGCCCTTCCCACAACAAACTTTTTGTGATAACGGTCTGTGTTCGTTTGTAAATAGTAAACTCAAAAACCAAATATCGGTTCAATATAAAAACCTGCATGAGTCTAGACCTGAAACTAATCAGGAAACATACAAAACTAGAATTTGGCATGTAGGTATAGGAAAGAAACACAGAAAATTTCATAAAATCAGATAGATATAATCCAAGACAACACAAGCATGCTGTTATCAGCAGTTTAACTTACAGACTGGTTAATGTCCCACTAAACAACATGGGTATATCAAAGAGTACAATCATATAGTGTGATCCAAATAAACCTGAACCACTTCAATAGGCCATAACTTCTGAACCAATAATAGGACACACGTGCAACTTAGGGAGAATGTAATACACAATTGGGAGATTACATTACACTATTTACATCTGAGAAAATGTTGGAAGTGTCCTTCCCCAGCATCTCCACATGTTCGCACTCGTCTCACCGTATTCTCTGACGTTTTACGGAGAGTATCCTCGCCAATGTTACTTATTTTGCTTCAAATGGATTCCTTGAGAACATAAATTGTTCGTGGAATATTTTTGTACACTATTTTTAGGTACCTCCATAAGAAACAATCCGGTGAGGTTAGGTCAGAGGATCTGGTGAACCGAGATCTTTAGGATTATTCGATTATCAAACAGGTGACAAGCTCCATGATATCATTAGATGTATGGCACGTTGCCCCATCTTGCTGGAAATAACATTCCCTCAATTCGATATCATCCAGCTGCTCTAAAATGTGTTGAAGATACCCATATAAACTTTAGTGTGTACAGTCGTATCAAAGAAAATGGGACCAACGATCAATAGATGCTGGTGGAGGACACTTCCAACTTTTTATCTGATAGTATAATGTATAATGTAATATCCCAATTGTGTATTATATTCTCCCAAATTTGCACGTGTGTCCAATTATTGGTTCAGAAGTTATGGTCTATTGAAATGGTTCAGATTTATATGGATCACACTATATAATTCACACAAGAGAACACAATGGATTCAGTACTGAATAATTGGTCAGAAGTAAATTTAATAAATTCAAAATACAATAGAGATGTAGAAAAATAACTAATATATCCCTGATCAGTAATAAAACTTCATACATTAAATTTACATACATCATCCCAAAGTTACATACCTTTTACAAAAGGTGTTTAAAAACAGAGCATTACTTTGGCCCCACAGAACAAATTCAGTGTACTTTGCCTTTCGAAATCATAATACAAAGGAGAAATCCACAGACAAAAAGGTCAGGTGTATACTGGATAGACTCCAAAGACTGTCACAACCTTTACATTGGCAACTAAATGGAGTTTGAAAATTAGAATTAAAGAGCTTTATTAGAAACATCAAGAACAAAGAAATAGACAAATCGGTGGTAACGTACCATTTTTGGAATGATAATCATGATATATAACAAGAAAGTCATTTATTAAAATGTGTTCAAGGTCCAACTGAATTAACCACGTGGGAAAAGAAACATTCCTAAATAAATTTGAAGGAAAACTGTTCAATTTCGACAGCACCTTTGAAGAAATCTCAACTTCAAGTTCATTAGGATAACAATGACACCAAGGCGTTTACCAAATCAAAATTCTATCGTCGACATCAGCAGAGGATGTTAGGAAGGTCCTGCCGAAACGCATTCTGGGTAAATACTAGCAATATATGGAGCAATGAGTACTAGACGACTTCCAATTATGCAAAGATTTTCAAGGAAATTGCCACCACTCCACAACAACGATTTATATGCAACAAGTTTCGAAATATTTTATTTTCGTAAAAAAGCTTCAGTATTTGGGATTAGAATACAGATGATATAATATATGTTAACAAAAATAATAACATATCGTGAGATATATGGGAATAATCTCTGAGTATCTCTCGATAATGGATAACATTTGCACAACTGGAAAATCTTAAGAGATAGAAGGAACTCTTTCTACTAAAAAAGATACAGATGTTAAACCAGGCAAATTATGTGCAACAGAAATTTTATGGAGTAAATGCTTTTTAAAACATTTCCCCTAGATATGAACTTATGAATACGTGTAAGTGTTTAAAAAAGAATTTTTGGGAGTCACGAAAAGAGAACGGAATTTAAAATACATTAATTAGTGTCCTGCACTTAAAATATTTTACTATTCTGACGACTAGTGTGGTTCCGTATGTCCACTGAACCACAAGGAAATGTCAAGTACAACCAATTCTACATATGTCTGTCTGAATTAATATTAAGTGCATATAAAAAGATATATTTGTAAAAATTTATTGATTGTAAGGAATATGTACAGAAACATGTGAATGTAACACACTGTTTTCTTTGTTGAGAAGTAATTTCATTACACATTTCCTCATTGCTAAAACGTGTATACAGTAAACAGAATTGAAAAAATCAGTTCTTACTATGCTTTAATTAATGATTTATTATCTCCCTTAAACTTTATACCACACTTTACAGATTTTATTTTTCACTCTTGTAGTTTCTTAATTCTTTTTCTTCCTGTTCTCGCATATGTCTATGCAAACATTACTCTATAGTACTTACATAAAATGCCCTTCTTTTACTACTACATTGCGAGAAGCACAATAGCGATAGCAAACATAAATGGAAGTTATTAAAAACTTAAATCTCAGGAATGATGAAAATAGAAATTATCTGAAATAAATTCTGTGCTTTAAATATACCACTAAAAATTATATAAAACAAAAGTATGACTTTTTTAACTTTAAAACTAAGAAGACTTCGCAGGATATGCCAAGAAAACTTCATACACGTGTTTTCTACAAATATCTTAAATATCATCTTCGTTCAAGATGACCCTGCAAATTCCAAGGCGCTCTTCGTCCCGAAGGTGGCTGAGGAGGTGATTCTGGGACTGGATGCCCTTAGGAGCCACGAGGCGACGGTCGACGTCGGCAGGAAGGTCCTGAGGCTCGACGGAGAAGAGGTTATACTCCGTCAACCAGAAGAGCCCCTTGGAATTTGCAGGGTCATCATGAACGAAGACGTGGTTGTCCCCGCGAGGAGCGAGGTGATGGTGACGGCGCGACCGGAAGGCCGGACAGCAGGTTTGATCCAGAGGCAGCAAGAGTACGACTTCACCTTGGAACATCGCAGAGGGAAGAGTCACGGTAACGCGGACGCTATATCCCGAAGACCCTGTCCAGAAGAGTGCGGCCAATGCACAAGAGTGGAGGGGAAGGAGCATACCGCAGCAGTTCGAGTAGTCACGGCAGTGCCTGCGGATGGCTGGGATAGCACAGGCCTGAGGAGGGAGCAGCTGGCCGATGCAGACTTGGGGCTACTCTTGAGGGATGTGGAGAACCTGGTGGACCACCTCCACGACATGCACGAGATGGCTCGCCAGAACATCCAGAAGGCGAGCGACCGCATGAAAACCCGAGACGACAGGCAAGCCAACAGCCAAGGGTTCCAGCAAGGTGACCTGGTCTGGTTGTACCGCCCGACCCGGACCAAGGGACGCTGCCCGAAGCTTCAGCAGTCATGGCAAGGACCGTACCGTGTGGTGAAGAGGATTAACGAGTCTACCGCCAGGGTGACAATATGTAATATTCAAAATTTGTAGAGCCACTGAGAGTAAATTGGAATATTTTAAAACAATTTTCACACACGCACACATACACACAGACATGCGTGTACTTTCCAATTTTTTTTTCTCGGTGATTGAAAGTATTTTCGGTGAAATTTCAAAATCGAATTTTTTGTTGGAATACAATATTCTTCTGCAATATGAAAGACGCTGGCAAATATATTATATCACTCCGCTATTTGCTCAATATTAAGTCAATTTTTGCTTATTATTGCATATACTATAACTTCGGAGATCTTTTCTGGAATGGTAAAAAGTTGAATATTGAGTTGGAAGTTTCACTTAGAATGCCAAAGAATTGGATACCTAAAATATAAGTTACAAGCCACAAGGCAGAAGGAAACCAGGAGAACCCAAGAAACGATTGTTTGAACACTTTGAACCCGAAATAGGCTGAAGTCCAAACTGAGATGGAGGAAGAGGAGAAGAAGAACAAGAAGAAGGCGAAAGTCACATGTTTAGGGAATGTACATTTACCCCCCTTTGTCACCTTAAAGTTACATAGGCACCTCGTCTTTGGAACAACTGCCCATTTGACATTACATAAATTTGGGTTCCTTTTTTCATACATGCACTTCACACATTTCCAGACTCTCAATGACCGAGAGTAATAACCATGACTAAAAATAAATGCTCATCTTTCAGCCGGGAGTCGCATCTGTACCTCCGCATTTGGAAACTAGTACCCTAACCATCAGACCACAGAAGCACTTGACGCTATTATTCTGGCCTAAAGATACCATCCTCTTTCAAATCAACTGCAAGAAGCAACCGAAAATCGATACAAAGCATTGAAGAACTCAAACCATTAATAAAGGTTGTCTCGGAATTGGTGTATGTCACAAAATCTATTTCACATTTTTTATATAGCAGATACGATATCGTCTATTAACGTGCATCGATTATGCAAGTTTACACAACATAGCTTTATAGACTACTTTAAGAAATCTCAAGACATACGTTTTAATTGTCATGTAAATATCTTTAATAACTAGCATTTTAATCAGAATTGTTACCATAATTGAGAAACTCAACATTTTTAAATAGCTGTATGTGCCCCATCTTTAATACAAACTGAACTATTCGCATTTGTCCCAATTTTCGGTTTTGAATTATGCATTTCTCTAGCCCTCTCTCTCCTATACATATATATACATATATACATACACATGAAGCTCTTTAGGGCGTTTTGTTTTTTAATTCCAGAAACTTCAAAACAAGTATTTGCAGTGAAATGTTGGTTAGAATGCATGTACAATGTAAAAATCCTATTTCTGCGGGGGAAAAATGATATAAAACATTTTTATGCAAACTCTTAATCTCTAGTTATAAAACAGAACGAACGCTACGGTTGCAAATCTTTTGAGCCGTATGGTACAGGTTGCAGAGTTTGTATGTGCAGCTGTATAGTGCTGCAGGCTGGTGCAGCAACAGTGGGGCAGAGCGCGTGCCAGTCAATGAAACAAGACATTCAAGACGGGAGCAAAAACGGCTTATGCATCCTAATCACTACTAACTCATTGCATTTATATGAATGATAAGCAACTCCTTAATATTGCAATGAAGAAAGTTATTTAAAATGATTCTGTAATTTTCTCTTAGGCTGCATTTTTACTTTCTGACCTTGTACATATTCCATGTCAAGAAAGTATTGCAATTCTAGTATGGATGGGTCGATACTCGATATTTCTCGATACCTGATGCTCGATACTTATTCATGATATTTCCCACGATACCCACGATACCTCGATATTCGATACCGTCGTTTCTACTTCTCGTTTCTATACAAAATAAAGTGTTGGGAGAACTGTGTAATTACAATAAAATTAAATAGGTGCACATATTTAATGAGACAATACATAAAACCATTGTATTTTTATTTTTAACCTCTAAATTAGACATCTAACCTTCCGTTGGGCGCGTCATCTTTCGTGACGTCATTAGACCCGATGTATGTGCTGGATACATATGACTTAATTGTGTTTTAGTATTTGTTTTCATTTTTTTTTTTTAAACTAATGCACCTTATTATGAATCGGAAGCGTTTCTCGGACATAGTCATTCTGAAAATATTGACACCAAGGTCATCTGTTGTCCAGAAGTCGTGAATATTTTTGCCGTCCTCTTTGGAACACACAAACAAAGTGTAACAATGGAATAAAGGCTTTTATTTCTATTATGTCTGTGTCTCTGCAATCACTCTCACGTTCATATTAGACTTTTAACGACCAATGAAGTAAGTAAAATATTTATTCTGTTTTATAATGGCAGTTCAAGTACAAAATTACGTTAGCATTACCGGCATGTCGGAGCAATAGGACACAGATGATGACGTTTGCCTCGTTTGCACACTTGGCATTAGGGAGAAATGGTTGAAACTTACAGGAAGCTTTAACAATAAGGCAGTATGCCTTGGTCCCTGGCCACGGAAAGCGACTCGGGTTGATCCCATCCATGGGGTGCGGATTTTAGATCCCGGGTATAGGACCGGTGCCCACTCAGTATCGTGAGGAAAGTCAGGACCTTACACTAAGTAAGCGGCCCTGGTCACGGAAACCAACGTTCCGGCTGGGGGATGCCGAGATGCTGACACATCTCCTCCCAGTATTGGTTGGATGATCGTCCACTTCTGCCATGCGTAAGTGGGCGTGAGGCCGGCAATCGGCTTGGTAGGCCTTGGCCCTCTAAGGGCTGTCACGCCAGTGGTTAGTTGTTGTTTTTTATAACAAAGGTATGATGGAAGATGTCCAGGCTCGGCAAGTCCTCACTCTATTTATTGCCATACTAATGAAACAAATTTACGCCATGTATCTCAATGACACATGCGCGACTAACGAAGGGTTAAAAACAAACCAGTACAGCTTTTTAAGCTTTTATTAAAAAATACTAGCATTTTCACTCTTTGGGGCTCAAGTCTACTGCCTTTTCTGAACATATGATTCCTGCTATGGAACACACAGTTACTGAACGGCTAATTCTTTTAGATCCTGGAAATCTTTAATTTTTCCCAGTAATCAAATGCTCTAAAAAGAGCAAGTGACAAATCGTCGTTGAGATATGCAGTGATTTCTGAAATTTCTTATGCTTTGCAGTGTTATACTTGCAGCAATAATATTTTGTGATTTTAAAATAAAATAAAAATTGCAGAATCAATACCGAAGTATCGCAGAAGTACCGAGCGAATTTTCTAAAGTATTATTAGGTGTCAATGCCATGCAGGTATCGTGAGTATCAAAGTATCGCAACTATCGCGGACTCATCTCTACTATCAAATTTCTTAATAACATATTTTGAGGTTACCATATTCAAAAGCTATTAAGAAGGTCTATGTGTGTATCTGCGCGACTGTAAACAGCACAACTAAACATGAAAGTTCCGTTATATATCAGCATTCCAAGACGCGAGAAGGAAGTTCTCAAAAAATCCCATGATTCAAAGCTACCCTAGATTTGGATACGCAATATGCTTGTTATTCTTGATGTCCCCAAAAACTTCAATGAAAATGCAATTTGTTTAAGATATGGAAAATGGAATTCCTATCTTGAATTTTTCGGTAGCTGATCACCCATACTGGTTCTCTATCAAAAGATCCAGAAGCCTACCTGAGTCTAGATAGTCTAATGAACACGAGTGCAGTTTGCCCCTAAAAGGAACCTGACCCTCCCGCCCACTGATGACCGTCATAAATCTATCTCCACTTCAGAAATGGAACACTGTCGTTGAGGACCAACAGCAACCCTAAATTTCTGGAAGTGACAGTCGCATTTTTACTCCACGTGGAGTCTCAGTTGCCAAAGTTCCAACTTCCAGCTGATCTGTTTCATTACGTTCAGAAATTCGTTGTGTGTCACGATGTGGAGACCGTGGGGGAGAAATGCAGTGGTGAATGCAAATGAAGTAGCAGATAACTTTCAGTCAAGTGAAAAATAATCAAAGTGATGACAATAGTGTGAATAACTGGGCCAAGTTATATTACCGGAAAAGACTCATAAAATAAAGTTATAACGGGAACTGTTTCTTAACAAATTGAAGCGCTTGTTTTGAACATATATAAATATGTGCTGACAAATAGTTTTGGTAAGGGGTCATGCAATGAGCCTGATGATAAATTCTGGGTATTCACAGAAATACAGTAAGAAATATTGTGATGAAGGGAATACCAAAGACGCCGATCAAATGTGAAAGTAAATCTCTAAATTAGATAATTTCAGATGCGATTTTATTCGCCGAGAAATTTATAGATTCTTTGCAAAAGGGAGAGTGCCCACCTTAGACAAATTGGTTGCACATTTGCAAGAAATTTGTGATTTTTCTTATGGGCATTTGCGTGGCCTCCTAAAGGAGCTGGGTTTCAAATACCGTACTTTGAATGAGATAAGGGTTATTATGGAATCCAGTAGAATTGTAGCTCGGCGATATATGTATTTGCCAAAACTAAGGAAGTTTCGCAGTAATGGACATAAGATAATTTATTTAGACGAAACCTCGTACGATACCCATGACGTATGGAGAAAGGTGGCAACCTTGCAGAACGGTCTGGGAGAAAGAGCGCCGGGGTTGTAAAACGATTATAAGGTTCGTCAAAGGAAGCGGCAGACGTGCACATGAGTTAACTAAACAGACTCTACCTAAGCCTACTTAAGCCTTGACCAAATGAATCTCTTATTGACAAGGTTCATTGGAACACCTAATTGCTTTAGCTACTGTTACGTTCCCTTAATACACAACTTTTGTTGCCAGTGACTTTTTTCCCTAAAAAGGACACTATGCACTTATTTACTACACGGAAAATTAAAGGTTAGAGTCAGACTGAAACGTCCAATGCCATGGCCGGGATTTGAACCACAGATCCTGTGGTCTACGTCCGGCCGCTTTTAACAATTGAGCTACTATCGCGAACGCGCCAGCAACGTGGCAATGGCAACAACGTGGCTGGCACATTGACCATAGTAGCTCATAGGTTAAGAGACCAGAAGATGGCTGGACGAAGACCAGAAGATCCGTGGTTCAAATCCCGAACATGCCATTGAATGTTTCATTCTGACTCTACCCTTTTATAGGGTATACTACACAGTGCTAGTGTGAAAGAACAATTAATTTCCATTATGTGAAAATTGTTTATCCAATCTTGCCAGTGTCATTTTAACCACTAATTGTGCAACCTCATTTCATTGTGCAGCAATGCCTTTTCCAGATTTAAAATCATCCTAGCTCGAAATATTAATTACTTTTGTGAAATTGTGGCATTTGGAATCGTGGAATATTTCGGAGAGGTCGGCTTCACATATATTTACGGGACCACATATGTTCTTGGGACCGCGCTTCACGGTTTGTAGATCTTTACGGCCAATAACGTATGCATCTACTTGAAAGCATCTTAAAGCTCATTTCTAGACCGCAATAAGGACTTCCTTTATACCGGGTGAATTATTAATTTTGTTCACGTGACAAGTACTTGTCGGAGGGCAGGCAGTGTACGAGTGCACTCGTCCGTGAGGCCACGCGCGTGCGCCGTACCTATAACAACAATGATAATTACAAGTGCTGCAGCAGAATAATGTTACGGAATGCTTGCAGAGCAGTCCTACCCCTCCCGCCTACCGCCACACCCTGAAAAGCCACCCCAATGCAATGAAAAGTTGAGGGGAGGGTACATAAAGGCCTTTCCACTTGAACCAACAATTGCCATCCATTGTAAGCATCAACTACAAGAATTCGAGTTTGCGCAAGAGGTAAAAGACTTAAAGCTCGAATTTCTAAACAGGGTCGCCCACCCTTCACAATAGCCCAGGATGGGGTGAAACGTGGCGTCCCCTCCCCCGAGCAAGTCAGCATTGTTGCACTGAACTCTGCTTTGCAATGGATCCCCTCTGTGCCATGCAACTCCCTCTGGCTTTCAATCATGATGTCACTGCAAAAACGGCCTTAGTTCAACCCAGTTTTGACCACTATATAAATCAAATTTACATTAAGGTATATCCTATAGTGTTATATCTAAAAATACTAAAATATAAAAACATTATAGGAACGTCTAGGTCTGCGCATTTTTGGATACCACAATAATCACTATATGTTGTAAATGCAAACTTATTCTTACTTATTTTTGTTTTATACGTTATACAAAACTGAAATTTGAGGCTAAGAGCAAAAATGATAATATAGGCGTCCTTTTTTGTGAGTTTCATGTCCGTAAACTTCATCGTCATCGCCATCATCATCGTCGTCGTCGTCATCGTCGTCATCGTCATCCTTATCATTATTGTCGTCATCATCATCATTACCCTGCCTCGGTAGCGTGGTAGCAGAGTGTCTGCATCACGTTCAAGAGGTCCCGAGTTCGAAACTCGGTCAGGGTGAGTTACCTGGATAAGGTTTTTACCGGGGTTTTCCCTTATCCTTCAAGACGAATGTCGGGTAACTCTAAGCTCAATGGACCCTGGGCTCATTTGAGCATCATTTCACCCATTCCATTCATCGTCCGATATGAATTGACGTTGGAGGACGTAAATTAAAAAAAAAATCAGCATCTTGCCGTTGTTATTATTTAATCATCAGTCCCTGGCTACTTCTGTCATTGGAACTACAATGTTTGATTCAGTAAAAGTTTATTTAATATAATCTACCTACAACTTCAGTTTAACTTGAAAGTTACTACTAAATTATTACATCATACTTTTACATTACCAAACTTCACTTCTTTTTAAACCTGTTCAAACAAGAGTATCAACCCATGGCGCGACGGCCCTTAGAGGGCCAAAGCCTACCAACCCGACTGCCGACCTCACGCCCACTTACACACGGCAGAGGTGGACGATCATCCTACCGATACGGGGAGGAGATGTGGTCAGCATCTCGGCATCCCCCAGCCGGAATGTTGGTTTCCGTGATCAGGGCCGCTTACCTAGCGTAAGCTCCTCACTTTCCTCACGATGCTGAGTGGGCACCGGGACCTAAAATACGCACCCCATGGGTGGGATCGAACCCGGGCCGCTTTCCGTGGCCAGGGACCAAGGCATGCTGCCTAAGCCCGCTACGCCACGGCGCAGGACTCTAGAGTATTGCATATGTTTAATTATTTCTTATGAATAATCCAAAGTGCTGATCTCACATAATTATGCCTCGATAAAAACGTATCACTGGTTACATGAAACACTGGTAAAGAAAAGCATAAATAGGTGTTACTTCAGCTGCAACTATATTTGTAAAAAGAAAAAAGGAAACACAATTTACTCCATTACTGATCTAAAGTATTTTTAAAAACATATGTCACGTAAATCAACCAATCACAGAGCAGGCATAATCTTTGCAATAGTTTCATATTGCAACTTAAGTATAAGTTTGATAGCGTCTCTTTCAGTATATCACACTTTTGATGTCTTATTTAATATTTGTTTCGTAATTTTAACTCGAGTTAATCTGTTGATTAATATATTTAATGCAGTAGCCCAGTATTTGAAAATCCGAATTAAACCGTTTATGAAGATTAGGACTAGAAACTATAACTATTGAAATTTTATACCGTCAAACTTCTGAAGTCTCTACAATTATGTAGTAATAGTACGTAATTAAAAACTTAAGTTGGAGTGAGTCGTTGAAATGCTAAGCGGCACATCCTCTTGCAGCCACCGCTCTGTGTTAAAGCCAGCACGGCTTTTAGGTGCCACGAATGGCCCTTAATCGATATTGTAAAACACTTCTGTAATATAAATAAGTGTAGGACAAGAAAGAAAGGAATAGCAGAAACGTATGCTGTTTTATCAGCCTACCTATTTCTGCCCATTCCGCGACTACCACCACAAAACTCCTATATTACAGCTGTCAATTATTAAAGTTCTTATTCGTACCTGAAACAATGTTTACTACGTGACTTGCTAACTTCCAATGTTTATTTTCCCCTTTTAATTCTCATAACTGGAGGCAGTGAGTATATGTAGCTTTATCTTACTGTCTTTTGTTTAACTTGCGTTCTCCAACATTAAGTCGCACTGGACGAAAAAAAAGAAATGTACGAAATGATGCTCAAATGAGCACAGGATCCATAGAACTTAGAGTAGCTTGGCGTTTATCTTTCAGTATAAGGGAAAATTAGATGATCTGGTTAGTGAGTTGATGTTTAAGATTAACGGAGGCATTCACCTTGCACCAAATTGTATTCTTAATACGACGCTATTTGCGGATGATCAAATAATTATAAGTAAAACTGAAGACGAGCTGCAAAGAGCAGTATATATTTTACAGAAATTATGTAAGAATTATAATTTCAAAATTGCCACAAATAAAACAAAAACAATGGCGTTTCGAGGTAAAGACACTGTTAGAACCAAAATAGTAATTGATGATATTTTAGAGCTTTTAAATTGGGAACATATGTCAGTAATAAATATGAAAATGATTTTAAAAATAAATTACCAATGTTTCATCAAATATGCGGCATAATAAATAGAAGCCTAAAAACTAAAACCAGAAAAGAAACACGGATGAAATTTTATAAAGTAATGGTTGTGCCTGCCTTTCTTTTTGGTTCTGAAACATGGACATTAACAAAAGCAGACAAAAACAAGATACAGGCTGCCGAAATGAGATTTTTAAGAGCAGTAAAGGGATGTACTCTTTTAGATAAACCCCAAATGAAAAAAATAAGAGAAGATTTATAAATAAGTTCTTTAGAAGAAAATATAATAAATTATAGAAATGAATGGAGAGAGCATATTCAGCGAATGCCGAGAGATAGGATCCCAAGAAGTGTTATAAACTATAAACCTAGAGGAAAGAGACATCCGGGAAGACCACGAAAACGATGGTCAGACATGTTTTAAGCCGGAACAGGCAGCATTGCCTAGCCCTTGGAGTGAAGAAGAAGATGAAGATAAGGTAAAATCCCAGAAGAAGCCTTATCCAAATAACTCACCCTGAACGAGTTCGAACTCATGACCACTTGAACGTGAGGCAGGTACCTTTGCTACAGAGTTACCATTTACCTACTGTGTTCTAATTAGCTAAACCTTAAGCTAATGGACTTTTTCGTTATTGGATTCTCTGAAACCCATTAATTAGGTTAGCTACACTGACTTATATACCTAATACTTTTTCGCAACCCGTAGTTTTCTCAGCTAATGACTCTGATTTATTGGAAAAGTGGATACTAATTCTCTGTCTCTTGCAAGAATTGTAACATAATACACAAACATGTGCCTTAGGAAGTTATAAATGTGCTAGATATATAGGTATTTTAAATAAAAAGACTAAAATTAGCCTTAAACATAAATAAAAAATTATAAAATTTCTCATATATGTTAAAGAAAAATACTAAATAATTTAAATTACCAAAATCTGCTCCAATTAATAGGACGTAATGGAAATGAGCCACTACATAATAAGTTTCATGTAATTATTTCTGCGTATCCTTAAAGTTTCTTTAAGAAGTTATAAGCTTACCTGCCAATAAGAGGAGTAGATACGCGCAGAAAAATAGACAGATAAATTCTCCTACAATGCATCAGCACCCTGCACTTGCATGTACAGACGTGTGCAAATTATTGGACTCATTCATGTTTTTTATACTTTGCTTCAGTTTAACATTCAAAATAATAGTTATTTACCGCCGTAACCTATTTCAATTTGTCGTAATTCTTTTCCTTGCTATAATATGAAGCATATTCAATGAAATTTCTCTCTTTATCATAGCTGGGAAATTTTTCTTTTACTTATAGTAATATGGTGGTAGCTCTGAATTAAGAGCAGCCATTTTCTTCATGTCTATTTATCCAACTGATTGGTGATATTGCTTTCATTTGGTGAATGTATTAAATGAACATTGTTAATATTTGTTTTTATTGTGTTTTATGGCCAATATATCCTCAGTATTTATTAATTGATCTCAAGCCAGGTAACATGGTGTATCTTATCCTTAGCATTCATATTGATTCAAAAGTGAGGTTATGGGTAAGTCTGCTGACTTATCCCCAAGGAAAGTAGCTGTAACTTTTCTTTTGAAGGAAACTCTTTATTCACAACGTGAAATAGCTAAGAAATTGTGTATTTTTAAAAATATGTTAGTCGCATTAATCAAGCTTTAATATTCGGTGAGACGTTGACCTCCCAAAGGGATGGAAAATGTGGGAGGTAAAGAAAGCTATCACCAAGTATCCAAAGGAAACTTGTGCAGTTGGTAAAACAAAATAGGAGAGCAGCCAGCATTGACCTCAGTAATCAATTAAAGCAGCACGGCACAGAAATATCAGCCTCAGTAGTTCGCAGATTATGTGAAGCAGGTTTACCAGCACGCAAGCCTTGCAAAAAGGCTAAACTGACACCTGCAATGGCAAAAAAAAAAAAAAAAAAAAAAAAAAAAAAAAAAAAAAAAAAAGTTTAGAATGGGCCAAAGAGAGGCAGAAACATCCAGTGTAATTTTGGAGAAAAGTAAATAGTACGAAAATTTTATATAGCATAAGATTAAAAAAAAGTACATGTAAATTTTATGGAGTGAAGTAAATAGCCTAAACTTTATTGCTGGTTTTGTTGTACTATCTTTGAGCAACTTTAAAACTGTTTAATATTAATAGAGGGTTTTATTATGTCAATTAATTTTCTCGCATGAATCTATGTTTGAAATATGTGAAGAGAGCGGCCAATATGTGAGAAGGACAGATAAAGAAGCATTTTCCCCTCAGTGTGTCGATCAAAGAGTAAAGCACCAAACATCAAAAATGGTCTGGAGCTGTATGTCTGTCCATGGACCTGGAAGATTACACATAGTTTTGGGATCTATGGAGTAGAAAAAATATAAAATTGTATTAGAAACAAGACTATTTCCGCAAAGTAAAGAATGGTTTTCAAATTGTGATGCATGGCAGTGTTCCCTGCCATGGAGCAAAATCTGTAACCTAGCTCCTCAAAGAAAACAATGTAAAAGTACTACCATGTGCGGGTAATAGCCCTGATTTAAATCCAATAGAGAATCTGTGGGGTATTGTTAAACAGAGACTGAAAAAATTGAAAATAGCAACAAAATTTCAGCTTATTGAGGGCCTGATAAGTATTTAGCACAGAGATAGCATGCCTAAACGCATCAAAATGGCAATAAAGGCTAAAGGAATGCATACAAAATACTAAGAGTTGAAAAAATATTTTGTAATATTATTTCTGTTAAATAAATAGAAAATAAAGGATATATGTTAAAATGTTCACCATTGAGTCTAATAAATTGGTCACGTGTGTACTTATATTAGAGATGAGGAATATAAAATTAAGAAATTTCTTTGCACTTACTGAATAACATCCATTTACTGACGCTAGTGGATTTCTATGTTCAGAAAGGCTAAATGCCACAACAGAAATGGAATTTCAGCAAACATATGTATTAACACTGGAAAAGAGAACAAATAGTAGGGCGGTTTGCTACAAGCAAATAATGAGGTTGCTGAACTTTAAAGAAAATAAAAGAAGTTGTAATATAATTTGCATACTGTCAGCCCATCTGGCTCTCAGGTGACTATTTTAAATACGTAGGTATATTTTTCACGGTTCGGGAACACACCTAGCACCTGCATCAGGGCTGTGTGTTCTAGTTAGCAATAACTAGCAGTTTGGGAAATATCTTTATGGCTTCTTCCTAAAAGGTGGCAAATTCATGACTTAATCAAGATGGACTTCAGTTCACTTCTTACTAAATATACAGCATGCTTCAGAATCTCAAACATCTTTACATAACTACGCCTAAATCGATCAACTGTAAAGCATATGGCTTAGAGCATCAAAGAGGATGGAATAACAAACGAAAGTTGTTACTGAAAAATGTAGATCTGGCCTTCCAAGTATCGATTCTTATAGAAGTCACTTCATCTCAAACAGTGGGTGGTGCGTAGCCATGCTAATGACGAACGGAATTGCTCAGGTGATTTCGTCTGTGGCCCACATACGGGAGGCACGGGTTCGATTCGTGACTTACCTCACCCACGTTTTTTCGGGGATTTTCCCGGATCGCCACGCGAATGCTGGATACGTTAATTACATCCCCCGAATTTTCTGTCCGTCCATTTCATCTGCATTTCACATCATCTCTCATCTGGTGGTCTCTTTAAGGGTAGAAGTGTCGGCGGGTGTCTCGGCGGTGCATGGTAGGATGATTTGCTTTGAGTGAAGCACTTAACATAACATTTTTATTGTTAAACAACTAATTGAAAATCATAAGGAATTTAATAAAGAAACGCATATGGCGTTTATTGACTTTGAAAAAGCCTTCAATAGGGTAAACCGATGCAAAATGTGGCAAATATTGGAAGAACGAGGATACCCACAACAATTAGTAAAAATGATACAATGCTTCTAATTCCAAACAAAACTAAATATGAGGAGTAATGTTTAAATTTCTAAAAAAAAAAAATTCTTACTAATCAGGGTGTCAGACAAGGGTGTACTGTATCACCTACACTTTTTAGTATTTATATTGACGACCTAGTGTGCAAATGGAAGCAGCTAGTGAATGTAGGTTTTAAAATTTCAAATAAAAACTTTCTAAATATTTAATGTTTGCTGACGACTTAGTTATTAAAGAAAACAGTGAGTCTGCCCTGCAAAAATCTATTTTTAAACTTAGTGAACTTTGTAAGCAATATAATATGAACATTTCCTTTATAAAATCAAAGTCAATGGCATTCATTGGGAAAGAGCCAATTAGATCAAAAATAGTTATAAATAATCGTTGCGTTGAACAGGTAAGCCATTTTAACTACTTGGGAACTGATGTTAGTTATGACAAAGAATATGATGTCTACAATAAAATATGCAAATTTCAAAGAGTGTGTGGAACAATAAATAGAACATTTAGAAACAAAATACGTAAAGAAACAAAATTAAAGTTCTACAAAGTTATGGCTGTACCTATACTGACATACGGAAGTGAGACTTGGACGTTAACTAAAAAGCAATAGAGTAAAATACAGGCTTCAGAAATTAAATTCTTGAAGTGTGAAACGATGCACGAAGAGGGACTTAATAAGAAATGAAAATATAAGAGAAGAGCTGGACATTTTTAGTATGAATGATAGGTTAAAAGATCTCAAACAAAAGTGGAAGGAACATGTTGAAAGAATGCCAGATAATAGACTTACAAAACAAATATTAGAGTATCATTCTAAAGGTAGGAGATAGGTGGGCAGACCTAGGAAACGATGGCTGGAGGACTTCGAAGGCGGAACAGGCACTTGATTGCCTATGCCATGAAGTGAAGAAGAAGAAGAAGTGTCGGCGGGTTTTTCGGCGGTGCATGGCAGGATGATTTGCTTTGAGTGAAGCACTTCGTTCTACCGTTGCGGTCTCCGAACTGGCTGCTGGCACCGTTTCCGAAAGACAGTAGGGGGGAATGTCCTCGCTTACCGGGGCGTACTCTAAGTAAAATGCAGGGACCCTGCCCTCTGTACTGTCGTAGCTCCGCCCTCTGTCTCCTCTCACCTTATCCTTCTTTTCGGAGACACCCCACTTGGGACATAGGTGCAATAGAACAAGACTGGTCGCAGTGCCGAAACCCCTCCGAGAAATTCTAATCCTAAGAATGCCAGTGAATCATGAGATCTTACGTCAAATTTAGTCATGCTAATATTGAATATAATTATAAAATTATGCTAATGTGGTGGTATCACCCTCAATATGACTTTTTTTTTCCTTTTGCGAATTAGCCCTGTATAACTACGCAAAGTACTTAGTGACACTTCTTAGCTCTTCTATAAATCCAAAGCTCTGATATTCTTTTTCTGTAGGTTTTCTTTCTCTTGTCTGTCCACGTTGTTACAGTCTTTTTCTTTGGTTTGTCCTCTTGGTCCACTTGCCTCTTATGTAGGTACCTTCATTCTAAAGACATCTCTATCTAAGACACTGTCTTGAGTGATTCCTGCCAGTTTGAAATCAATTTTACTTCACCAATTCATTTCATAGTGTCTATTTATGCTTTACTTATATTTTCGTAAAATTCAGTAATTTGTTTTGTCAGCCTTTTTTTAAGCTAATCGCTTAATATGTCCATAAAAGTTTAACCTTCCCATCCTAATATCACTATGGATGTCTGTATATCTTTTATTTGCTTTTTACTTCTAAGTCTGTATTCTTCACCGGCGACTTGTGGACCTAGAATCTTTCTAATAGTCTTACGTTCTTCTTTTTCCATACTTTTGATATCAGCTTTTCTATTCAAAATGAATGTTTGTGATCCATAGAAGCACTCTGGTTTAATTACAGTGTTATAGGGTCTATTTTTCGTATATTTAGACATGCATCTTTTATTATATATGTTTTGAGTTAGATAATACATCTCCTTTTGTTTACTGTAGTTTCTATTCCATTTTCCTGAATTATTTCACCAAGATATTTAAATTCTGACACTCTTTAAACTATTTTCATCATCATTATCATCATCATCATCATCATCATCTATTTTTCATCAAATATTTATTGCCTGTGCAAAAATTGGATAACTGTATGAATGTATATTAAATGCATAAAAAGAATTCCTTATATTTTAGATTTTGAATAAGATAGATAAAGTTAGGCTTTGCATGAGTTTTTAATTTCCCTTTTTTTTTAATTTTATGTTCTCCAACGTTAAATCATATCGGAGGATTCGTCCGATATGACTTAACGTTGGAGGACGTAAATTACAAAAAAACATATCGGAGGATGAATGGAATAGGTGAAATAATACTCAAATGAGCCCAGGGTCCATAGAGCTTAGAGTTACCCGACATTCGTCTTTAAGGATAAAGGAAAAATCCCGGAAAAAGAACCTTATCGAGATAACTCACGAACTCGGGACCTCTTGCACGTGAGGCAGACATGCTACCACCACGCTACCGAGGCGGGCTGGCTTTGCATGAGTTAAGGTTAATGTGAAACGACGCAGTTTCCTATTCTGCGGCTATGGATGTGTCCTAAGGAGGGGATAAAGTGAAAGGTGAGAGAAGGCGGTCAATTCAGAAGCACCAACGTAACAGAGAGCAGGCTCCTTAGTATTTACGTATTGAATGTTCTAGATCGTGGCTACTTCAAACAGCAGCTTCACCCACAGAAGTCAGACACGATCTGCATGTGAGCTGAAGCCGAAAACTATGCCTGAGGAACAAAGGTGTAAGCCGTGGATAAAACTTGAAGGCACCAATAGAGTGAAGAATGAAATGAAATGAGAATTTGGGATGAAAGGGGGAGAGAGAGAGATGGAGAGAGAGAGAAAGAGAGAGAGAGAGATTTCGGGAGATCTAGAGAATTTTCCCATTATTTTCCCAGCTGAAATCTAACTGGATGAGAAGGTTGGTCTACGGACATCGAACCCGAGACGTCCTGAATGTATGCCGAAGCCCTATTGTCTGAGCTATCAGTCTCAATGCCTTTGTATAAAATGTATTGATGCTACCTTTTCCAGCAGAACATGTCTCAAGAAGTTTGAAAGCATACTTCAAGCTGTGCTCTCTTTTTCATACCCTACTTGTTGAAAATGTTCAATCATCTGATAGAATATATATCATTAAACAAATGTGCCTAAAATAATTGAAGGTTCAGCTTTCTATAAAATAAAAACCATTTCATTTGGAGGATGATATTAGAAGATTTGCTAGAGCTATGCACAAAGTAAGCAGAGTCTGTTTAGTTAACTCATGTGCACATCGGCCGCTACCTTTGACGAACCCTTATAATCGTTTTACAACCCCGGCCCTCCTTCTCCCAGACCTTTCTGCAAGGTTACCACTTTTCTCGATACGTCATGGGTATCGTACGAGGTTTCGTCTAAATAAATTATCTTATGTCCATTACTGCAGAACTTCCTTACTTCACCAAGCTACAATTCTACTGGATTCCATAATAACCCTTAACTTATTCAAAGTGCTGTATTTGAAACCCAGCTCCTTAAGAGACCACGCAAAATGCAGTGCCCATAAAGAAAATCACAAATTTCTTGTTAATGTGCAACCAATTCATTTAAGGTGGGTGCTCACCCTTTTGCATAGAATCTTTAAATTTCTCGACGAATTAAATCGCATGTGAAATTATCTACTTTAGAGAAACGTTTCCTTTTGTTTTCACACTTGATCGGCGTCTTTGGTATTCCTTTCGTCACAATATTTCTTACTGTATTGCTCTGAATACCCAGAATCTATCATCAGGTTCATCGCATGACCCCTTACCAAGGTTATTTTTCAGCACTTATTTATATGTGTTCAAAACAAGCGCTTGAATTTGCTTAGAAACAGTTCCCGTTATAACTTTGTTTTCGAGGCTTTTCCAGTAATAGAACTCGGTCGATTTATTCACACCATTGTCATCACTTTGATTGTTTTCACTTGACTGAAAGTAATCTACTACTTATTTGCATTTACCACTGCATTTCCCTCCCACGGTCTCCACATCGTGACACACAAGGAATTTCTGCACGTAATGAAACAGATCAACTGGAAGTTGGAACTTTGGCAACTGAAACTCCACGTGGAGTAGACATGAGACTGTCACTTCGAGAAAATCAGGGTTGCTATTGGTTCCCAACGGCAGTGTTCCATTTTTGAAGTGTGGAGTTTCCTTTGAGGGGCAGACTGCACACGCGTTCACTAGGCAGACTCTACCGAGAAAGTGACATGGCACAATTTACCAATCTGCTTTGATTCAATAGATTTACGTCGACTAGTCATGCTGAAGTGCTTTTCTATAATTTCAGCGAACAGCAACTCTCTGTTTGGATAAAATATCTATTCTTCTACCCAAAATCAATATTAATCGAAATAATCGTAGCATCTAGGAAGTATTTATTAATAATAAAATAGAATAAACTATATACAAGTTAAAAAGTGTCTTAACTTTATAACATTTATAGCCATCATTATTTTACTTGTTTCGTATGACTAGAAGACACTGAAGGCGATCTGGTAATGACTACTTAAAAGTTCTACATTTCCGTTATTACTTAACAGTATTACGGTAATTATAGTATACTTTCTATCCAAAATGTCGGTACTGAAATTTCATAGAACATTTTTGAGATTCCCTGAACAAGAGGTGTCTTTTTAGAAAACATTCTTTGTGTGTGTCTATTATCGGATGTCTGTGAAATAGCAGAACCCAAAAGGAAGGAATCAGTGACACACAAGCTGCATTTTCTATGTCTTCAAGATAAAAGGAAACGAACAACAGAGATAAATTGCTTATATTTGAATATTCTCTCGTTTAGTCCCCTTTAAACATTTAATACATATAGGAAATTAGACATTATTAGCGAATCGTTTTAACTTGTAATTAATGTTTCTTGTTAATCTTAGGCATCTTTAGTTCTCGATCTACTTTCACTAAAAAAAGTCCCAGTGTGACATATGACAAAAGCCCTTCCTGAATCCTCCAAAAAAAATGCTTGCCGTTTCTTGGAGTTTCCAAGAATGCTTTTTTCAGCAATGGATCATTACGCTTCTTTGCTTTTGAATTAAGAGGCATCTTTAAGAAAAGTTGCTGGAAAAGGCTACCGAAAGATACTTATCAGCGCACTATACCGAGGAATTGGCGATTATCCCTTAGTGCCGCATCCATTACGTATACCTGAACTGACCGTTTGGTTCACAAGCAACCTTTCGACACTTTCTGCTTCGTGAAGGTGTACGACAGTTGTGGACAAATAACATGAAGCTTTAGTTATTACTCTTCAATAAGGCAAGAGATAAAGTAAAGGCATGATGGTATTCATAACGTGACTTACAGAAAATTAGATGAGCAACATATTTTGAATACTAAGTTATAGTCGTGCTGCTCAAACCGGCACCATGGCTTAGCTTTGCTAATAGAAACCTCTTAGATAAGGTAGGAGTCAGAGGGGAACGGCTGCGCTCCCAGCCCCGTGCTAAGGAACGTATCATATCAGCCAATGGAATTCGCAGGAGTCTGAGAAGTATCTATTACCAAAGATAAATCCATGGTAACCGTTCTAGCAGCATGACAATACCATATCATCTAACACAAATGTATACTCTTTGATTCAACAGATAAGACAGAGATTAAGTAGAAAGACATCGTAATTACATTACATTTAATAGCATTTTAAAAATACACCTAAAGTGTGAGCATTTCACAAAAAATGTTATAACATGTATCCCATTAAATAGAATATTCTATTAAATAGGCTGTACCATAAACTACAGCATTTTTGGTAACATCTGCTATTAGTCTCCCTTTAATTTTAAGAGGTAGCTAATATTGAACTAAATGTCATATTTTCCTACTACTGAAAGTGGTATATTCGCAGTTTAAGGGTATACATAGGTAAAATCATGCAATGTTTATTCAAGTGTTCTACATGCTTCCCATTCCATAACTTTATGTTTTAAAGGTCATACTGATACTTAATATTTTAAAGAAAAAGTATGTTTTAATTCATTATAATAATTAAGTGCTGTGTTAGACAGATAATCGCATTCTGAAAACAAAATCCTGTCATACTATTGAAATACTATTATACAGAACTGACATAGTACTTTATTCACTGTTCTGGTTTTCTAGAAAAAGAAACATTAAAGTTTTAAATAAAATACTTTTGAAATGTTATCCTTATTGATCGCATTTATGCTATTTCAAACTATGATAAAAGCATATTCTTTACAAGTTCATTGAGTTTCTGATAGAAAATTGAAAAGGGTTGTTACTAACTTTATCGAATTGAGAAGTCTAACAAAAGGGAAAGTTGGCTAAAAATTCTGGAATTAAAGAAAGGTCACCAGGTATGTGCGCTTGGGTTTTTAAATGGTCTTGTGTTGAAGCTTTATAGGACTCCGAGAGCAAATGCCACAGAATATGATTACAACTATATAAACAACAGATGAATAAGCAATTAAATTCTTCATATGAACTTCACCTATACATAGTGTTCACTTTGTGTGTTCCTAGAATTAAAAGTGTTTGCAGAAATTCAAGCTGCTCTTTATTTCAAGTTAAAAGAGGTTTTGCATAAACCTTACAGGCTGTAAACATGACGTTTCATACAAACATGCAATATTCAAGGTCTCTCGTTGCTTCACCACACGTAAACAAACAAAAGAATTTACTTTCAAATCACTACACAGCTGCGCAGAGGAGTATCAGTGCTCAACTAGCCACCAACTGGCTAGACGCGGCTCTTTTATGCCTCCGTTCATTGTTTCCAGAAACTTGTCGACGCTCCAAGGCATTTCGTGGCGCAGAGAGGACACAATGGAATTATCTCTGTCTCTTTCTCCCTCTGTTGCTCTCTCTTTCTCGGCAAGCTTAAAGCGCTGCACCCACGCGCTGGCCGATCTATCTGTCTCTTTCTTTCCTACCTAGCAGCAGCACAACAATGCCTAGCGATACTAGTAATGTTACTAAAAGTCCTATTAGACTAATAGAAAATCAAAATATATAAATGCTATTTCAATTACCATTAAATATTAAAACCCCATTGTAATCCATATTAACTAATTTCTTATAAAAATTGAAGATAGATTAAAAAGTTTCCCTTTTGAATGTGGATTTAATCCTAAAAGTTTCAAATTATTTCTCAGCATGGGAATAAAAGTTGATAATTTTTTGACAAATTTTACAAAATTTCGCCCATGTGTTCTGTTAAGGGATTTCTTTTGACAATGAAAACTGTCACCCATGTTTAAATTACTTTTTTCTATACAGATAGCGGCATTTATAGGCGTCGAATGTTGGCACCACTGTACATAATTATGAATAGGTGTCATTGTACTTAAAGAAGTTAAAAGGCTAATGACAAGTATGTTTACAAAGTAGTATAACACATTACATAAACCAATATACATCCTGTAAGAATTCCAATCATTCAAAAAGAAACAAACCTCCCACACACATTGCCGCTTTACACTCTTTGATCATCAGAACTTCATGTACTCTTGACATCATTAGCAGATGGAAATAAGTTCTAATGATGTACTGATAAATGTTTGAAAAGAACCAGGCTTAAGAATTCGAAGGAGTGTTGAAGGCAGGACTTTTTTACAACTTTTTATTTACATTTCCTCGAAGAGCTTTGTACTTGGACACGCAGCGGGGGGCAGTCCCCACCTCCCTCCGAATTATCTGCCCCACCTCTCGTTAGCCAATATCGACAGAGAGAGAAGGTTGATCATCGGGTATCGACGATGACTAGGTAAGATCGAGGCCGGCACACTTCATTCAGACGGCTCCACGCTTATACGCGCATTGACATCTCCGCTATATCGGACCATAGAACGTAATTGACCATTATTAATGTTCTCTTCAGCTTGGATCTAAATACCCGTGTAATGACTTGTCGGTCACTGTTACGGCTACTTGCAGAGCGTCATAATTACATCGTATTATTACACACAGGGATCCTCATCATTAATATTTCTGCCTTTCTTTAAGACGCTATCGTTAGCAATCACAAACGATATGATCAGACAAATAAAAAAGTAGGACACTAAACATGGTTAGGCTCTAATTTTTGTTACTCTGGAACTTTGTTAAGGAACTTCCACAATAAATATGAAAGAAACATATGCGTCAGAAAGATAGCTAGACTCAGATGCTATTTTAGTATGAGTGTCAAGGACTGTTTTTACAAACTGGTGAAGTATGTAGTAAAGAGAGTGAAAATGGTAGAACTTACATATTTTCAAGTGCTCACAGCTGCCTCACGTAGATCTTAGAGTGGTTGGATTTACGAGGGCTGTTCAATAAAGAATGATCACAATTTTTTTTCTCTTTTTGACAACGTACTTTTACTCATCTTCATAATTTTGATGGTCCTTTGCAAAATAGTCTTCCGTGAATGCAATGCTCTTGTGCCAGCGTTTCTGCCAGTCTTCAAAGACATGCTAGAAACCATGTTTTGAGAGATCCTTCAAAATCACCTCCGCAGCCCTCACCACTGCTTATGATGATGGATAATGCCTCCCACGAAGGCGTTTCTTCAAGTTAGGGAATAGAAAAAGGGCACATGGGGCTAAATATGGACTATAGGGAGGTTAAGGGATGCACTTCACGCAACAACATTGGCAATACGCGGCCGCGCATTGTCGTGGTGCAGCATCCACCCTGCTTCATGGAAATGTGATATTTTGCGCCTGATATGGACTTGCAATGTTTTCAGGACATCCCTGTAGTATTGTCCAGTTACTGATGTGTGTGCAGGTACAACATGCTGATAAACCATTTCATGAGTATCAAGAATTAGATGACCATAACTTTCCCAGCAGAAGCACTCAGGATCAAAATGATGCAGCCAAGTTTCGTAAGCAGTGATTACGTTTGAAAGAAACCCCGGATCTTCCTATAACATCAAATTTAAGTGCATGCAGAGCTGCATGCCAATGTCCTTTTGTTCGGGAATCAACAGTCTTGGAACCCATCGCGCACAAACACGTCTGATGTGTAATGTTTCTGTCACCAACGTGTGGGTGGCACCCAATAAATGTTCAGTATTTCAGAAAGTGATCTTAAGGTAATTCGTCGATCCTCTCTCACAATGGCAGCAGCAGTGTTGGTGTTTTCTTCCGTAACAGTAGTAACTTGAGCACTGGATCCACCTTCCCTTCAAATTGATTGTCTCCTCTCATTAAATATTTAAAACCACCTTTGAGCTGTGCTGTAGAGAAGAACAGACTCTCTATAGGGCTCCTGTAGCATTGTATAGGCATCCACTGAAGATTTGTAGAGACGGAAGCAGAATTTCAAAGCCGCATATATTGTTCCTCGCGTGTTACCTCCATTGCAGCGGTAGGCGATACTGAACATGTCTGAACTTGCCTGGTTCTTACAGGCGGGAACCAGGAATACCAAAAATGAAACTACTACGACCAGTTTGTTTCAGATTAAGCTAATAGAATATAATAAGATTGAATTTTAATGCAAAAAATTATGACCGTAAAAAGTTTTGATCATTCTTTATTGAACAGTCCTCGTAGATTATTATGGAAGTGTTTGATGCTGTAGTAAAAGGTATTGGAGTATAAATTGTCTGCTTTAATGAGATCTGTGTAAGAGAAGATGCTTTTCTATTCTTTAAAGTGTTGCATTTCATTGGAAATACGGGGGCTTCAAAGGAAATTGAAAGTTCAAAACGTATATTTTCTTGCCATGTGTCTAAATATTCGATGTGTTAATGAAGTTCTCTATACCGTCATAAAACTCCTGGTGGTTAAGACGTCTAATAATTGACATTTAGTACGCGTAAGTATATCCTAATATTAGATTTTTAATTACATTCGTAAGGAATATATTATTCAGATGGGCAAATCACACATTGTTACTAAGATTTTGGAAGCTTTCAATGAATACAATGCATCAGTGAGTGGTATAACAGGTAAGCAATAATACTGGGACCGTATTTACTTCAAACTATCGTGCTCATTATTATTGAAGCATCCTGTATAGTTTGCATACTGTCGGCACTTTCTAATGCTTTAATTATGAAAAAAGCATATAAAAACTGCAGATTCAGAGTTTATAATCTACATATTTTATATAATAGTAAACATAGCTTCTACAAGCTGCTTTTAATTACGAAAAACCTGTTATTTATATTGTCGTGAATTTAAAATACATAGAGGTTTTCTTTAATTATGCATAGAATGAAAATGTACCTTTATAAACGTTGACAGCTTATATTTGGCGAATGTCTGCATCTTAATGGAGAGAGCAAATTGCAGGCGTTCTAAGCAGTTAAGTAAGTTTTATTTACAACGTATATAAAATTCGTCATACGATATTCTCTCTTCGGTTTCAGAGGGTATTAATTCAGTTGATTTTTTTCCTTCAATTCTTATGTGATGGTGTGAACAGACCGGTTAGTTCGAAAAACGAAAAAAGATATACTCATGTCAAAAAAGTGGATAGCTGTTCATTCATGCAGAACTGCACTCGTTAGCAAAGTATAGGCAACGAAAACTGTATTTTGTTAATTAGGTTATAAAGATGTAGGGGCCGTCGTCGTATAATAGGGGATGTTACATGGGGAAACTTCATTTTTGAATATTGCAAGAAGATTCTGCATATATTTTTCTTCCTTTTTTACTATTACCTACATACGAAATTGGCTGCCCGGTGTTCTCAAGTTTAATTATTACACTCTTTAACTCTTACTTTATAGTAGATAGCGTAAGTATTGCATTCCAACCAGCAATTCGTTACACAGACTACATGAATAAAAATGAATAAAAAGTGATCTTTTCCTGTTTTTAAGAAAAGGGTCTGCGTAAATATCCTGACTGAAACATATTAGTGTATATGTGATGGGTTACAACGTAAGTACTCTAAAAAGTGCATTAAATTTGAGGGTGACTGTACTTGCACCGAAGTTCCATGAACTATAAAGTCATAAATTGTAATACTTTGAGGAAAATGTAAAGCAAACAGCACTTTTAACTCTCTTCCAACGCACATGTTAAGTTTCGTTTTTACAAGTGATCAAGTACGATTGGAGGAAAACTGTGATTTTTGGTGTTATTTGAAAACAGCTTGTATATACACAAATTCTGTAAAATGAATTCTAAACAAAACACTATCACTGGAGGAAGAAAAATGAAGGCTACTGAAATCACGAAAAGAACAAACGTCCAGCTAAAGAATTAACTAGTTTATAAAGTGGAGAAAAGTCAGATTTAAGTGATTCTAAACAGCAAAATAACAATAAAAGATGAGTGGCTAAAGGGAACGGCAGGGCATGTGAAACGCATCGTCAAATCTACAGAGTATGACAAGCTAAATCATGCTGTGTTCGAACCCGCGTGCTAAAAGAATTCCCATTTCTGGTTCATCACTTCAGACTCAAGCTTTAGAGATAGCAAGAAAATTAGGCAAAGAATTTCAGAGCTTCTAATGGATGCCTAGAGATGTTCAAATATTGCCATAATAGTGTTTTGAAAGCTGAGTGTGGTAAAGCAAATGATGTTGATATGAAGACAGTTGCAGATTGGAGTTAAAATTGAAAATTGACAGAGAAATTAAGCGACGAACTGCAATTATATTATGCAAGTTGAATATAAAGTACATAATACATATCAGACCATTATTAGTATTTACACTTCATTTTATATTACTCCTTCACTGTATATCCGTGCAACGATTTCCTAATTTCAACTTTCTCTAAGGCGGAAACCTTTGTAAACGGAAGATAAATGCCGGAACGATCACTTTTAGAGAGGTTTTACTGTACTAGGAAAAAATACAGTAGAATAGAATTCTACGGAGGAGATTTGGCACATCAACCAGACTGAACTTTTGTACCTATGCCTCAAGTGGGGGATCCCGAAGAGGAAGGATGAGGCGAGAGTAGACAGAGCGGTCGACCCCACGTAGTCACGACAGTTCAGAGGGTAGGGTCCCTGTCATTTACCAGTTTGAAACACCCCGCAGTCCAGTACAACCGACATCCCAACTACGATAGCCCAAAACAGTCCACCAGGCCAGCTAGGAGACCGGAGACTGTCCTACCCAGGTTGGGAAGTGTTTACCATGAGAATATAATCCTGGCATACAGCGCCGGGACACCCACCAACACCGCTACCCTGAGAGAGACCACCAGATGAGAGATGTGAAGTGATAATAGAGGTGATATTGAGGGACACCAGCATTCACCTGACGACCTGGGAAACTCCAAAGAACACTCATGTGTCAGGTAGGCTGGCCACGAGAAGCAAACCCGGACCTTCCGAATACAAGCGACAGTCGAAACCACCTGAGTTATCCCCCTCTGTTGTTATTAAGTTCAGTATCTTCCAAAAATGCAGCATACGGATGTTAAAATATTAGGCAATAAGAAGCAAATAGGTAATTTATGAGAAAAATTCTCTGATCTCAAACTACCCTGTACAAAGACATTTTTGAGATGTCTGTTTTTATTAAAAATTGACTCTTGCAATAAAATACCATTCTTATTTTTAAAATAGTTTTATGATACTGAAATACACATTTTGAATTATCTGTGCAGACCTTTACCTATTAGAGACTTTTGTGTAGATAATGAAATGAAATGTGTAGTGTATAACGCCCACTTTTACTACATACGGCACCGCAGGCGGTGACACTGATGATACATGAGATGAAGATGGAGCACCGGTAGAATGAGATGGCGGGGGAAACCGGAGGTCCCGGAGAAAACCCGCCCCAGCGCCATGTTGTCCACCACAAATCTCACTTTGCGGTCGCCTGGGGTCGAACCCGGGCCGCCTTGGTGAGAGCCAAGCGGTCTAACCACTGAGCCACGGCGCGGCCGATTTGTGTAGATAAGTGGGTATGGAAATATATATATGTATATATATATACATACATACATATTGATTTGTAGATAGATGGAGAGACTGGCAGGTAGACAGATACTTATCTTTTTAGTTTAGTTTCATCAACCTGTCACAAGTAAACATTCTTCCCCTCCTTTATATAAAGACTAAATCTCTTTCTGACCAGGAGAGGTCAATCAAATAAGAAATGCGATTCAGTTTGCTTTAATCACCATATTCTGTGTTTCGATTTCTGTTTTTGGTTCTTTTTTATAAATAAATACGAATCCAGGAACAAATGACATTAAATAGAACACATACATAACAAAAGAACAAACCCGACACTATCAGAACATAAGGTCCTTGAAATTAAGTTTCTAGTAATGAGCGCTTTTGATTAATAGGGCTCACACCAACCATTCTATATGGGGTGCAAAGACTACTTAACTTCCTCAGAGGCCTCTTTCTTTCAAAAGGAAGCCATGTTATGAACTTTTAGGCCTGCATGTTATATCGAATATTTAATATTTAAGTAGATATATCACTAAGCCTTTAATTTCCTAACTGCCTTCACTTCTCTTTGAATATAAAAGCAAAAATTTTGTATTTTAATTATTTTTGTGTAAATTCATAACCCCTTTTATCCATTTCCAATATCTCCATCTTTGACAGTTCTTTTGCTGGGACTATGAAAACTTTTTATCAGGACATGTGGCGGTGGTTATAAGTATAGACAACTTCAATTATCTGGTAAGTTTAATGGAGACTAATAAATGAAACTGTTTGAGGCGACTTCTCGGCTGTTTTAGGGTGAAGTATTGAAATAATTTTCTTTCTGAATGCTTTTCTTTCCTTGCAAAGAAAATGGAATTGCAAAGATATTACATAGTGGCCAGCATTAATACAGTTGACTGCAGCCAAAAGTCTAACGTACTCCTATATTGCCCTTGCACCTAAAAGTAAACAGCAATACGATAATTTCTGCAAATCTTTACCACCATTTACATGAACTACATAGAGGCATAATAATTTTGATAAGAATAGGGAATGCAAGCGCACCACATCTCATTATTTACAGAATTATTTATCCTATTATACACTATTTCCTCTATTAGGGTCAAAAATGGGAAGAAATATCAAAATAATAGACGAATTTGGGTATGTACTTACGATTTTCTGCAAAGATTTAACTCATATTTATTTCCACGATGGAAAATAATAAATATATTTACACCAAAATAAAATTCTTTAAGTCATACAGGACGATGAATGAAATTGTTGAAATGATGCTCAAATGAGTCCAGGGTCCATGGACCATAGAATTACCCGACATTCGTCTATAAGGATAAGGGAAAACCCCGGAAAAATCTTATCCAGGTAACTCACCCTGACCGAGATTGGAACTCGGGACCTCTTGAACGTGAGGCAGACACGCTAGCATCTACGCTACCGAGGTGGGCACTTTCGGCTTAGTATCTGCAAAACTGGTGATCAGTTAATCATGAATGGTGTAACAGTTCTTTTAAGCTCAAAGCCCTCCAGAAATTGTAAATATGTATATTTTATTTTAAAAGTTATATTGAAAATTATTTAGTTAAAAGTGATTCTAAAAATGTTAAGGAGTTTAAAGGGCAAATGAAAGTAAAAAGCGAATTAAGCAACGGAAAAATAATTAACAAACTATTGAGGAGAAAGAAGATATGGTCATTTTTAGTACTGAAGCACAGAAAAATTTACTTGTGAACTCCGTATGAAATCGACGTAATTTGGTCTGATATTTCGATTGTTCAGATAGAAATAATTTTAGAACTACGTTGGAAAATATCTTGAAATTTAAATATAAAAGAGAATGGAAGAAAATAAACTTTGTTCCAAAATTGATAACACTTCAATATATTATATATGTGAGTATTGAATCTATTTAGTCAGAATTATACCCGAGACTAATATCCCGAGATAAGTAAGAGCTTCTTAGGCACCGACTGCACTTCAAGATAATCTATGAGAATCAAGAATTTCCTACGAAAACTCAAAAGCCATATATTATGATTCAATGGCAGTGCTTTACCATTCAATGCTTCAATTACAAGTGAACAACTACTGAAGCTGGATGATTGATACTCAAATGCTGTATGAACTATATTGTGATGTTAACAAATAAAGGAGGGTAAGGACGTTAAGATTTAAAGGTTAAAATAAGTCAAATAATTTTATACTGCAGGTCAGCAACAATTGATGTACAGTGCGATCCATATAAACCTGAACCGTTTCAATAGGCCATAAGACACACATAAGACACACGTGCAACTTTGTGAGAATATAATACACAATTGGGAAAATATATTATACTATTTACACCTCAGAGAAAGTGTTGGAAGTGTCCTCCACCAGCATCTATAGATTATTGGTTCCATTTTCTCTGATACGACTGTAGACACTGAAGTTTATATGAGCATCTCAAAGACATTTGTGGAGCATCTGGATGATATAAAATTGAGAGAAGGTTATTTCCAGCAATATGGAGCAGCGTGCCACACATCTAATGACACTAGGGAACTTATTACCGGTTTCTTTGATAATCGAATAGTCTCAAAGGGTCTGTAGCCCACCCAGATCCCCTGACCTAACCTCATCGGATGATTTCTTGTGGAGGGTATCTAAAAATATAGTGTACAAGAATAGGCCTCGGACAATTGATGTTCACAAGGAATCCATTTGAACTGAAATAAGTAACATTGGCAAGGATACTCTCCGTAAAACTTCAGAGAATATGGTGAGACGAGTGCAAACATGTATAGATGCTGGAGGAGGACACTTGCAAACATTTTCTCTTAGATGTAAATAGTGTAATGTAATCTCCAAATTGTGTATTATACTCTCCCAAAGTTGCACGTGTGTCCTATTACTGGTTCGGGTTTACATGGATCGCACTGTGCACATTGATATTTGGAGGATTAATTATATTTTAATAATACCTGCAGTAAAAATGCATACAGATTGCTGTATAGTTCGGAACTTCATCTTTACAAACATAATAACATAACAGGGTAAACAAAATATTGCCTAAGGTTTTAGTTGAATTAAAATTCCCAACTTGGAAGTGGTTACATCGTTAACTTCTTACTTCGAAGTTACTTGATGCTCCAGAGTAGAAGTTCTGTTCCCAAAACTTGGGATACCTTAATACTCACACCTCCCTACCTAATGAGTACAGCCGAGCAAGTCCTTTTTAATTTATTTTTGAGTCTGAGATAATTGTATCAGGCACCCACGTACTTCTTTAAGCTTGTAGTTAAAACATCAAAGCCGCATACACGTATGGGCGCCTATAACCACCGTCTATCCAGGATCATTACTATCATCATGAAATGGAACACCCACTATCAATTCTTAGTTTACGTGTTGCTTCATTTCGCCACTCTTCGGTCTTGTTCCATAATGTAATAGATGCAGGCCGCCGCGTGTACTTACTCGAGTGTGGGAAGCCGGGTTATAATATCGACACGGGCCAGCGAGATAAAGGGCACCTAATTTCCGGAGGAGAGACAGAGTAACTTGAATTCCACCGCCTTGGCCAACTTACGTGCTCTTTTTTTATAATTATATTATACTTCCTAGATTTAAAATGGGGATCAAACAACTCTGTAAGCTTTATAGGAATAATCCTATTAATAAGGATGTAAAATAATGGTATTCGTATTATTGATTGATAAGATTAGTCATGAAAATGAATTCAAATAATTGAATTACACAATGTATACGGTACTTAAAAATTTAGATCAATATCGGAAAATGTTTTGAAAATGATTGATGCCAATCCATATCTATTATCTGTAAATTCTGTTTTATGCAGTTTGTTATTGTCTATCATTTACTTACAGTGCACCAGTTAAATAAGATTGTATAATTTAATTGATGGATATTATTCATTTCTTCCCACTAGTTATATATAGGCTAAGATTTTAGATAGATATATCAACCTAAAATATTCAATGTCATGGCCGGGATTTGAACCACGGATCTCCTGGTTTCCGTCCAGTCATTCTTACCCATTGAGTTACCATGGCCAACGTGCCATTGATTCATATATTTTGCCGGTAAACCACCGGGGGCTCTCATATTCGAGATGCACCGTTTGTGGCGACTTACTATCGTAAGTACTTGAGTCCCAGGCTCCATCATTAAACTCTTATTATTTAAGTTAATTGATGGAAATTATTCAATTCTTCTCACTAGCCTTATATAGGCTATGACTTTAGATATATAGAGTCAACCTGAAAATTTCAATGCCATGGCCGGGTTTTGAAACACGGATCTTGTTGGTTTCCTTCCAGTCGCTTTTACTCAGTTGAGCTACCATGGCCAACGTGCCGCCATGTAAACCATTAGGGGAAAATATATGTGTCAATTGGGGAATTTAATGTCAGGACGGCACTTGGCCATGGTAGCTAAATGGCCAAAAGCGACTTACGGAAACCAGGAGATCCGTGGTTCAAATCCTGGCCATGACATTGAATTTTTCAGGTTGACTCTATCTAGCTTATTAGTCCAGTCAATAAAGGGCCAAAAACTGTGAATGTCGGAACTTTCTCTGGTAAAGCTGAATTTTCTCCCAGTAGTAAATCACTATTAGAGAGACATTTTTTCAAAAGTCCCCGAAAATTCCAATGGAGCTTCCCTCCATACCCCCTTTAAGTTTAAGATGTAGGCTTTTACGCAATCGCATACAACTTTTTAACCAAAAGTTTGTTAAGGATATATTTTTTACAGTTTCATTCCCTGATAAATATTCTACAACTATTATAATAACATAATTTATGATAAGTGTAATAGTTTCCCGTAAATTAACGAAATGTAAAAAACAATACTTTTAGCCACCTACCTACGTTTTTGCAAAACCATATTTTTATTCGTCACCAAATGAAAAAATGCTTCGAATACAAGTTGTAGCACATATATTCCTGAGTACATCGGTATATAAACTTATACAGCTATGTGTATACTCTACCAGTAACATAGAAAACAGTAGCTAGGTTTTGAGCGCGTGAGCGCCCGGGAGTCGGCTGGCAGCGTGAGCCGGTCGCGTCGTGATAACTCAATAAACTGCGATGGAGCTTATGATGTCGGTCTCTCAGCCATAGCCGAAGTGAAGGAAACTAACTTCCATGATATTAAACTTCACAGGAAGGATATGGTTAAGACTCAAGCACTAGGGAAGTCAGAATTGGTACGATCAAAACAAGTTAGTGTGAATTCCCAATAACTTTTTAACCGTACTTTTTGTGTCTGCGACAGTCCCGGAAAATTGAAGACTTACTTGGAATTTGAACTGGCTCCTCGACCACCTGCTTTGTTTGATGATGTATCCTTACGGAAAGCAACAAAATCGTCACTGATGACGGTATTTGAAGAAGGTGTCATCGACGTAACGGACCAAACGGTGCAACTTATGTTTTGGACGGTGGTTTCTTCTACACAAAGTAGCGTGACCAAAAATTGTTCAGTGGCGTCATCTTAGAAACGTATTTTAAATAAGTATGGATCTAATTCAATCGTAGTATCAGATGGTTATCCAGACGAACTGACAACCAAAGATGAAGAACAAAACAGAAGAGCAGCCAAAAGATGTTCACCTGACATAGTATTCGATGAAAACATAATTAGTGTTTCTGGAAAAGAAGAGTTTTTTTTTTGGAAATATTAGTAAACAGAGAAAACCGGTACTAGCTTTGGCATCTGAATTTAGACTATAAGGATTATAAGTTGTTACAGCGGAAGATGATGCTGATGTGCAGATTTTTATGACAGCAGTTCAACTGCAGAGATAATAATTTAAAATTAAGAGATCCTTGCACGAAATCTACATAATATCCAATATTTGTATTTCAAGTCAAAAATATAGAGTCTATTTTAAAGAAAATAAAAAATAACGATTATTTTTCCATGGAATTATTAATTTACTTTGTGAGCATCCTCTTTCCCATTGCATCCTTGAAGAATGCATGATATTTGTACGAGTTTTTGTTTTTGAATTTCATATTTTCCATCCACCCACACATGTACAATCTTCGCTGAAACGCCTCTTGGTCATCAGGAGACCTAAAAACTTGTTTTCCTTTTGCGGTGAAGCCTCTATATCGAAATTTTAACTGGAATGCAATACTTCTTCTCCCTACTATACGTTAAAAATAGGGAAGGGGCAGAAACAGTCATTAAGCAACCCCAGGGACCAAAAATGTCCTGTATTATAGAAAATAATACGTCCGGATCGTAAAGGGCGTTGCTGTTAAGGGCAGTCACCCCATACACAGGGTTTCCAGATGACGTTGTTCAGTTGGTGGTAATACTTTAATAGCGTCCTGTAATACTAAGGCTTCAACAATGGCTTTCTAAGTCATTCAGCAAAAGTAATTCTCCTTCTCAGTGTAAAACGCTGTATGTCACTTGCACTTTACAAACCAAGAGGAACGAAAACCTTGGAAATATTTAATAAAATGAAATAAATGCTTGACCTAAATATCTGCAAGTTTAAACTTTTCCTGTGATCGACATAGAAGTTATGTAAAACTATACAAACCATTGGGATTATGAGTCCACACGCTATGCACAGAAAGTTTAGTAGCACCTAATTACATCTGCAAGTTTAAAATATGACACTTGCGTATGTTTTATGGGTAAAACATTTTGGGATAGAAAAAATCTTGGAAAAGCTTTCTCGCCTTTGAAAGATGCTGAATTTAAAGGTCTATATTATTACTTATTGGAATTTAGATTTCTAGCTTATGCTCTCACGAACAAATATAATGAAAGAATAAATTCCTGTGTTTCCTTAACTGGGACATGGAGCGTTTGAACGGTGTAACCTCGAGGCCCGAAGGCAAAGTGTTGAGAATTAGATGTTTCCTGATCGGAGAGATTCCGGGATGAGTGATCAGCCCAACGCCGGAAATGAAAGTACGAGAGAGATGTGGTGATATTAAATTTGATGGAGTAATCGTTGGAATGCTGGCGAGGGAAACCGGAATTCCTGGAGAAAAGTCACTCAAGCGCCATCCCCCCCCCCCATCTCACTTTGGTGTCGTATGGAATTGAACCTTGATGACAGATAAGCGGTCTAACCACTCGGCCATGGCGCGGCCAGAAACAAATATAATAACGTTATTAAATATGATCATTAGGAGCACATCAGTGCCCTTGGAGGGTCGAAATTTCGTCCCACAGGATTCATTTTGCATGCCAATATATCTACTGACTTTGGACTGTCACTTTTAAGCGGACTTAAACATCGTTCTGCCTCGGAGTTAATTTAGAATGAACATTATTTGTAGAAAATGTAATAACACATTTTACTTGTCACGCAGGTGTCTTAAATATGTGTTGTTCTAATAAAAGTTGTTATGGTAATTTTTATTAAATAAAATATAAGCATATATTTTCTACATAAGGGTTAGTTTGCGAAGAGGGGATTCTTCTGGGAATCTTGGTGCTGCATCCTTGGAGATATTGAGCTTAAATAAACTATTTATTTAATGGACTTGAAGTTATATTACGCCTTTCACATACATTAAAAAGCACACTTAATTACACTTACCTTAAATGTGTTCTTTATGTATTCAGTTGACTCAAAGCATGCATTTTAATAAAAACTTGATACTAATTTTTTTGGTAAAATGTAAGCATCTCGCATAGCTTAAGAGAGCATGTGTCGGGTACGAAAATTAAAAATTAACTACATAAAATTAGAATCTCCAAATGCTATAGTTTGCTTATCTCCCAATGCCAGCTTAAGACAATTGCATTCACGACATTTTCAGAGTGTTGCCATGAATGATGCTGAGACGTGGAGTCGCTGGGAGATCTCGAAGGGACCATAACCAAGCCTCCAAATTTCTAGTGTGTGTATAGCATTTTCCCTCAGCCCGCCACGGGGCACAAGACACGGAGGTATGTAATTAAGGTAGCCAGAGCGCGCGCCGCTTGGGACTCTTCATCAGGAGAAGCTGCGAAGGAGGTCAGGCAAGTCACGTCTACCGTTCCTCGAGACAAAAGGCAGCAATCAAGAGTCGTGAGTGGTGATTAGGGACCAGCCCTTACCGAGAAATCGCCACGAGTGCCATTATATCCCCTGCTCGATTCCTCAATGTACGTTACTTGGTGGTTGAAAAGACGTTAGGAGTGGAGGGAACCAGCAACTGAAGTCCACAAAGAGGTACTCAATATTTTAGCTTGGCTACTCATTCCAACCTTTGTATATTACTCCTTAACCAATAGCAAAAACGTTTCGATTTGAATAATCATTTAACTTTTACAGCCTGTTCTAAATGTGCATAAAACATTTTAGATAAACTGTATGCTTTAACGAGATTTACAGTTCTCGTAGCATTTTTTTGCCTGTTCAACTTGTGCAAACATCTGTGGATATACACCAAAATCAAATGAACCCTATTGGCTTTAAATTAATTATTTTAGAACATAAATAAGAATTAGAACATCTTAAGAGGTAGGCATATTTTTTTACAGTATGCTATGTATGAAATTAGAAGTTTAACCGAACAATAATATAGGCAAACATAGTTATAATTGTTGTAGTATAATAATTATGAAAACTTATACACTGTAGTTAGAATGAGCAAAACTTCATAAGTTATCTGCAAAAAATATAAAAGCATTTTGTTAATATATTATGGTAAGTAAATAAAAACGTTTAAGGCCAGTTTCAAAATACAAAAAAAAAAAAAAAAAAAAAAAAAAAAAAAAAAAGGGCATGGGTCCTGTCAAAGTGGTCAAAATGATTAGAAATGTCTATTCCACTTAAGCACTACAATAAAGTTTTCCTCAATAAAAATAGACTGCAAGAAATAGATGTTGGATGTTTGGTGCCCATGGTACGATTACTATATTCTTTCTTTCCTTTTCGAAAATGTTCGGCCTATGAATAAAAGGGGTTACTGTAATCAACACACTCAGCTGCAGTAATTTTTACACCAATTAAATGATCATATATTTGATTTGTAAAAATCATATTGTTATTTTCTCTTTTTATTAATGATTCATTTTATTATTATTTACTGAAATTTTAGATTTGAAATCTATGATTAGTTTCATGCTGACTTTATAAATCCACCTCATTTGTTGACTGTTTATGCGTTCTCCGTTTTTGTCAAATACGCTTTGTCCACAGTGGCTGTCTTTATACAGTGTATCTACCGAAAAATACCGGCAACGTTATTAAAATCAGATAATTTTGCAAGAATTTCCATTTCTGGGAAAGTATGACTTGGTAGCTGCATGGTCATGAAGTATGACAACAGTGCGCTGTAGTTATTTAAGCCTATTATTGGAGTAGTTATACAATTTCTTCGCTTCAGTGTAAAGTGAGTTGACAATGTGATCCATATCTGCTGCCAAAAGACTCAGGTTCAAATTACCTATCGATTATAAGAGTCGTTTTGCTAGATTATTGGTTGTAATGCCACTATAGGTTCGAAAGTTTATCTGACTGCAACACGATGGAGCTCCAACGTACATTTAAGCAATCACCCGAACATCGCATATCTAAATCGATGGATTGGTTGAGTAAGTCCGGCTTCAAGACTCGACGCTCATTACATCCAACACGCACTAATTTATTTTCTTTTGGATGCATTGAAGAATATTGGTACAATAGTTTGGTGAAGTCGGAGGAAGACTTCATTGCAGGAATCCATGCATCAATAGAAACTCATCGCAGATATGATGTGCAGAACTACCTGTTTTAGGTGCAAAATTTAAAAAAATAAATTGCAAAAAAGATGCAAAAGGGTGCAAATTGCCCATTTTACGAACGCTGTTCAATAAAGAATGATCATAATTTTTACAGACATAATTTTACGCACTAAAATGCAATCTTATTATATTCTGTTAGCTCAATGTGAAACGAACACACCATAGTAGTTTCATTGTTGTACTCCTGGTTTCCGCCTATGAGAACTAGGCAAATTCAGGCATGTTCAGTATCGGCTACCGCTGCAATGGAGGTAACAGTTAAAGTTGATGTCAGAGGAAGATCGGGAGGTTCTATCAAACGTAATCACTACTGATGAAACTTGGCTGCATCATTTTGATCCTGAGAGCAAACAGAAAAGCTCAGTATGGAAATCTCCTTCACCACCAAACCCCCAAAATGCAAAAGTGGTTGCTTCTGCTGAGAAAGTTATGGTCATCTCATTCTTTGATATTCATGGAATGAATAGTCATGGAATGAATAGAAATTACTACTGCCAATCATAGAATTACATATATTTTTACTTATTTAAATTACTAAATATATTTACATAACCATTTTTTTTATAAATTTATAAACTTTTCATAACTTTTCTAAATATAAATCGAAACTACTGTTACAAAACTAACACTTCACAGGAGTGCAAGTAATTGTCCTAGGTCTATTACAGGTCATTGTTACCAACCCTTGAAAGATAAAGTAATATATACTTTTGGGAATAAAATGCGGTATAGCAGACAAAATTTTTTTGGAAAAAGTGCTAAAAGGTGATGATATTAAGCAAAGGTGCAAAAAAGGTGCAACCAAAACTAAAGGGAATGTGTTCATTTAAGGGTTTCTTTTCAATATATGCATATATAGACATTATAATAGCAATAACCAAAAAAAAAAAAAAAAAAAAAGTGCAAACGTCAAATCCTTGCAGCGATGATTGTGCTAGGCTCAAAATTGCCGATGTGGACTCTACTGTCAATTAGCAGATAGGCAATTTAAAACACTTTCTGGTGTATTATTCCTGTTAAAGTTACTGATGCAATGAGGAACACTCATTACCATACCTAAAATGTACAAATATAAGCTCCTTGAAAAATTATGTTTGCCAAAATATAAAATATGTTGGTCTAAGTGTCTTAGTTGGGCTCTGGTCTATTGGACAAGGTGATTTTAAAAACAAATTATAGACAAATATAATTAAATATAATGAGAGAACGCAAGCTTTCACGGCCGGAGTCCATAATACAATTGATTGTTTCCGGGCTGTTTTGCAGCCAAACTCTCTGCAAGAAAGCTTCGACCGCGCCACTGATGATGTCTACCGTAGTTGTGGACGAAACGTTTGGTTCTTACTCCAACAGACCACGGCAAAACATCCCGGAAACAATCAATTGTATTATAATTAAATATAATTACATATAACTGAGACAAATTATAGCGGTTTTTGGAAGGAAGTGAGAACTAGACTACAAGACATAGATAGGCAAGAGATATGGGAAAGTACAGAAGAAAAGAAATCTTTGAAATTTTATAAGCAATTAAAGACAGAATGGGGCAGGGAAAAATATACAGATCAATGTGGCAAAACTGGAAGAGAAGGCATAGTATGAATGAGAGTAGGAACAGTATACTTAAAACGGTTGATAAGTAAGGAGGTAGGAATATGTAAATTTTGTGGAGATGAAGAAAGCAGTGTTCATTACCTAATAGAATGTAAGGAGCTAACAAATTACAGGAGAAAAATATGGGATAAGAAATGGGACAGTGTAAGTAAAGAGATATTGGCGGTACGCATTCTAATAGGGATGGGAAAAAACAAAAATAGATGTATAGGAGATTTCTTATATAGGATAAGAGAAAAGTGGATTAGGATAAAAAAGAAAAGGTCAAGATGAAATGACACCAAGCTGCAGCTAGGGGACCTGAGTTAGCAAGTAAATCTTAAGGTCAGCAATTTCATATATTTGTATTGGGGGTATAATACAGCATGTTCTATGTTAAATTTTATTGTACTGAATTTGTAAGGGATGCTGTACGAATAAATAAATATATATCATATCGTAAAAACAAAATAATTCATGCACACGACATGCTAAGGACGGGGATGTTTTGAGATGTCGGATATACAGGAGCCTTGATTTTAAAAATAAAGGAGGAATATCCACTCTCTTTGCTTTGAGTATATTTTGGTCAAAATGTAGACTCTCTCAGAACTTTTTGTTATAAAATCTGTATATTTAAGGGTTAAAAGTACGATTACGACAGAGTGTAGTACTACATAATCCATGGGTCTAAAAGCCGACTTCCATTATTTTCACTTACGCATAAGTACCGGCTTAAACGTACAATTATTCGTAATTACCTCATTTTTCTAATTTGAGCCCCTGCATCTTTTCAACCCCTTTATCCAAGTGAAGTAATTCCCCACCCCAAAGCTTCCAAATTTATCTAACTGCGCTCAAACCGCACTCCATCCTATGTCGGCACTAAAAATACCAAACCAACAACTCTTCCCCTTTCTACCACTTTTCTTACCCACCAGATTACAGCTAACCCTTCTACATGTTTCGCCCCCTTTCGATTTAATCATCCCTCTTTTCCTCAGCAAGCGTGGCTGGCGATGGAAGGGTAAGGGAGATTCTCCACGAAAATGGGGCGGTTTCAAGGTTAGACACAGATTAAAAAAGAGAGGGATTCGATGATAAAATATATAAGAAGGGGGCGGTATCAAAGGTGGACGAAAATTTGTGAGGACAAGATAGTGAAGTAAGGGGTGGAGAAACCACGTGAGATTGGAAAGGGTTCGTCTTCAGCGATTCCTTTATTTATTTACTTTTTTGTCGCAGTTCAGCTCAAAGTGCCCCCAAGGAAATATGTGTGCATGTGCAGGGAGACGATAACAGCTCTGTACGGTGGACAAATTTTCTTCAGTTCCTTTCATTTTTTATCCTTCCGGCTTGTTATTTTTTTTTACGTGCCACTATTCGTTTTTATCGAACTTCTGTCTACCCACAAGCTTTGATTTTTGTCGGGCTTTTTCAGAGCACTTTTTATACATTTAAGGACTACCTGTACAAACATAGCTCTATTCTCTTTTTGTAGATAAGAGCGACAGTGTTTTTTCTTCTTTCTCTCTGTGGTTTGGTCGTTGCTGTCCGCCTTTGTAACTAAGAGGCACGGAGGCTTAGGAGATAATGTCGCTGTCAATAGCTCCTTTACAATTTCTTAAGGCTGCTTTTGACTGTCGAAAAAAATTCCTAGTGTGACTTTTACGCATTCACTATGTAAGGCTGTATGTATCTACTTCATGCAAGTGAAGATCATCTTTGTAAAAATAGTTTTATATTTTACAATACGTAGTAACAAGTGTTTAAAAATGAACCACTATATGTTGAACTTGATATACCTTCACTTTCCTTGACATCATGTCAGTCAACCAAACTGTAGTACAACTTAAAAACGCATATACCTGGGTTATGTGTAATAACACAAAATATTATTAGAAGTTGCGGTTTTAAAATGATGCACAATTTATACGCAGTATGCTTACGTCAATCTCTTATAGTATTCAGCTGTAAAATAAATTATCCAAAATATCTTCCAAATAAGAGGAGTTCATATACTACTTCCAAATAGTCCTAGAATATTTTCATCCGTCTTTCGCATTTTGGAGTTGTGCTGTTCATCGACTTATAGAAACATTTTCCTGTAGCATTAACAATTTCCTAAACATATGTTATTATTCTTTTAGTTAATTGAAGGAAATTAATCATTTCCCCACACTAGCCGTAATTAATTTCCATCAATTAACTAAAATAATAAGAGTTAAATAATGAAGCCTGGGTCTTAAGTACTTACGATAGTAAGTCGCCACAAACGGTGTATCTCGGATGCGAGAGCCCCTAGTGGTCTACCGGGGAAATATATGAGTCAAATGGAGAATTTAATGTCAGGACGGCACGTTGACCTTGGTAGCTCAAAGGTTAAGAGCGACTGGACGGAAACCAGGACATCCGTGGTTCAAATCCCGGCCATGGCAATGAATTTTTCATGTTGACTCTATCCATATGTTATTATTCGTTTAAGATTTTCAGCAATTGGACTTTTTAAGTGTTCTCCCTATTCAGCTGTTTTTGCAATGTCTTGGAAAGGGAATGCAATCTCAAGGCCAGTATGTAGTAACATCTCATTATCGATTTCTGCTTTTCTGTATCCCCCTTATGGATACAACGAAATGTGTAATTAACAGGTGTATGAATTGTTAAAGCCAGCAGGAAGGGGATTAGTAGAAGGACGTTAAATTAGTAAATTATTCAAATTAAAATTCTAGCAATATATATAATTGCAGGTACCGTTATGACGTAGACAATAAGTTATTCCACAATGCACCTCGCATTGTGTTAGCGAGTGAAAACCAGTCACGAGAGTGGGTTTTACCTACAAATGACTCATGATCACTTTTGTTTACATTATATCCATTGATAAGTGGGCGCCGGGGTAGCGCGGTGGTTTCGTTCGCGGCTCCCGTTCTAAGGGTCCCGAGTTCGATTCCCGGCTCTGGGGTTGGCGATTTTAAGTCGGCCCTATCCACGCCTTCACCTCTGTCTAGCACACGTGAAGTATCCCCTATGCCCAACGTGGTTCGGAGTCCACGGTAAAAGCTGTAGGTCCTCTCACCTCACCGCCATCTTCACTATCACCCTATCATCGGAGGTAATGGACACCGCCCTCTGGGTGCCTCCACCTGAGAAATGGGTCCGGTCATCACTTGGTGGGGTGAGGTTACCCCGAAGGCCAAGGTTGCCATGTGGGGAGTGTTAGTAACTAACTAACTATCCATTGATAATGCCTTGAACCTAGTTGAAGCTCAATGCTCGAGAATTCCCATGCCTAGTAGTTAACTATTTATGTAATAATTTACTCCGATTATCATGAAACAGATGTAAATCATGTGTGTTAGACTTACCTAATTTTCTGTACCCACTCTTCTATAAACTATTGTCACAGAACTTACTATTCTAGCCACGTTTTATCGTTTATTAATTCATTTTTACTTTTAGTGTGATTTACACTTTTAATTTACATTAATCGACAGTTTTAAAGAGTGAATCCCTATGTAACGACATAGAAAGTCTTTGCATAACCATGAGGAGAAAAATTTATATTTGACCTGTAGGATTTTTTTCTACCTCTTAAATTTATTAGTTATGCAGAAATAATTCAAGATGACTAAGACTTCCTAGACTATTCCCAGCACTTACCAGATTTACATAGGAAATTTTATTTGCCGTATAAATATGTATGCTAAAGTTATGTTATTTTAATAAAAATCATTACACCACGTTTTAAGATTTTTTTTTTTTTTTTTTTTTTTTTTTTTTTTTTAAGAAAAGTCCCAAGTAAAGGATAGTCTGGGGTTTGTTGAAATTCTGCGTTTTATATCTTTTAAAGTTATTGGATTTAAACAGCGTGTTATGTATTTAAAGGATCCTTATTCCTTCCTCCCTCTCTTTCTTTTTTAAAAGAGCTGGAACAGCCTATCTCAACAATGTTAAAATGAGAGTTTTCTGGTGCGCTTAGCTCAAGAATCACTAAACGCATTAATTTGAAACCTTTGTTATTTTACAACACATTCATATTCATTAAAGATAGCGCATCTTATTTTGGAGTAATAATAAAGAATATGTGATCTTTTTAAATAAATGTCTTGAATTTACTTCTAAAAATATTCAAGATTTATTTTTCTTTAATTCAAATTTTCACATATCTTTCTACAGATACTTTTGAAAAGCAGTTTAGGTATTGCTTTAATTCCAGAAAAAAATTTATACCTGTAACTGCTGCAGTTTATATAGATGAGCGCAACCAAAGCTTAGAAAATAGAAAACAGAGAAAAACAGCATTTAAGTTTTGCTATGTTGGAACTACACCTCAGAATTTCCCCAGATCCATAATCTGCATCTTTTTTATCATCAGCATCCTTCCTCTTTCGTTTTCCACTCCTTTTGTTCTTCCTAGATTCCATCGGCATTTGCTACATTGTACTATTAATTATTTGGTTAAATTTGGTGTGGGGGGGTTGGTAAATTGAGAACAGCAGCCAATGTCTATTTCACCTACTTCCACTCCCTTGCCAATGCTTCTCAAGTCATTAGCAAACCTTAGATTTAGTTCTGCAACACTTTCAATTGTTCTGGATGTTTCAAATATATATTCTTTATTACACTTTTGGCAACTGAGTGATAATATAGCTAATAATACATTTGTTTTCTTGGTGTCGTCTGCTAAGAAAACATTTTTCATTTTCACAAAATTTAACTGTACAAAGTTTATATATAGACTAACTGAAAACTTATTGATCTAATAGTATCATTATTTACTTTAGTTGAATTGTCATCACGGCCGCTACACAATGAAGAAACATTTTTTTCCTTGAAGAACCAATTTTCACTTCACATTCATCGCCAATGTTTGAGGTTGGGTTTGATGAAGTCAATATATTGTCATGTGTTACTATAATTTTCCCATTTTAGGAGTTGTAACTCTTTAATTGTGTAATCGGGATCATGTTTAGACTGGTCTCATACCGATTTCTTACACCAAATTATTTCCATCTTGAAAATTCTTTTTCCCATCTTGAAAACAATTCTAGTAATTCAAAACATACTAAACAAAGTATGGAAGAATTAACATCAGATGCACAGATCAATATTAATAGAAAAAACAAGGACTTCCTTTCTTAATAAAGGATGTGCTCTGGAATACAGCTTCGATAAGGTTACAACCAAGGAGTGAACACAATTACAAATTGATAATAGGGGCCGGACTCACTGTGCATCCATCTCAAAATGAGTCTATTTAGGACTTTTAAAATATAGGAGAGGAAAATAAATATCGTTATTCGCTTCTAAAAACATCAGGGTAGATAATTTTGGCAATAACTCATTTTGTGAAATTTCACCCCAGAATACCATTCTAGTTCCCCTTAACAAACATATATTTTCCTACAAATATTTTACTCAAAGGATCTCCAAACGTGTATTCCTAGTGAAAAATATTATTGAACTGTTTATGCTGTATGCAAAACTTTATCTACATACTATAGACAAATAGTAAAATGGAAGAGACCCAAGCATGAAACACAGATGTTTTAAGCCCTCTTGCACTTAACTTCTATGTAATGTAAGCTTAAAGAACCGAAGGATAAACAGAAAAGAGAAAAAATAAGACAAAACAAGGTTAATAGAAAAAAGGGCAGGTTAGGATAAGCGAAGATGAAATGAGAGGGTGGCAAAGGTCATGTTACCCCAGTGCTGGATAATCAAACAAACAGTGGTACTAAAAGAGATCGACTTGTGTCACTATTCGGCTAAAACACTTCTGGTAACCGTTACAAGGCTCTTTAAGAGGAACCTCCTGCACTTAATAACAGAGATAGGAGGCAGGGGCAAAGGTGCCACTAACATTGTACTTCCCCGGTGCACACATGGCGCCTGTAGCTGCTAACATTGTGTTCTGTCTCCTTATGACAACCCCCAAGTCTAACCGTAACCCTCCATCCCTCCTACAAATACAACTACTAGCTATTGTTTTAACCAACTGCAGTTTATTACCTTCAGCCTTTATGTGCCATCTTATGCTAGCTTTGTATTTAATACAATAGATTTATTCGATACAATCAGAGGATTCGTTTAAGATTTTTTATGTTGGAAGTTACCTATCAGATTTTATGATTAGGATTGAAAATAAAGACCAAATAAATGATACATATTGTAACTATGTATTTCAAACATTAGAGAATATATTTCTTGCATATACATAGGTCACGAAATCGTTTATTTTATTGGTAGAGTTCCTTTACTCTGCTTAAACGGTGAGTTGTGTAGATGTACTTTGGCCAAAACAACACAACAAAATATTGGTTTAATTGTACAGTAGTAAATATTCGCTTTTGCATCTAGTTAAACTGGGTGGAGTTGATGCATTTCACCGTTGTTGTCTTAGTGCTACAGTACGATTGTTAGGCACGTGTGCTTACTTCATGCACGATATAGTTCCCGCTCATTTCAGGCTTTCTCTCCTTCATTTCTGAATAGCAGGCTTCCTGGTAGATGGATAGGAAGGTTTAGACCAGTTCCGTGGCCCTACGCCCACGTTACTTAAACCACTAGATTTTTATTTGTGGGGACATTTAAAAACTCCAGTTGCAGATGTGGAGACTCTTCGGTAGTGTATTATGGAAGGCTGCCAGAGAATATTGTCACCCAATTATCGGAAAGCAAGACCAACGGCAGCTGAGTAAGGGACCAGAGGCATCCGGCCCACGCCCACACATTTATCTTAGTCACTAACTAAGGGGATGATTAGGGAAGTGTCGCTGGTTGCTGGCCACCTCTTCCCCCTTCCCCTGCCGTCTGGAACCTTCGCGGTGATTCATTGAAACGAGAGACTTCGAGAAACAGTGATATCCCTATAAAGGGGGCTGCAGTGAGTGAGTTCAGTCAGTGCTTGACGAGCAGCGTAGGAGCGCCGTGCTAGTGAACGGACGAGAAAACTGTGTACGTGTATCGGAAGAGTGTACGTAACTGTGAGCGTGCAGTAGAACTGGAACGGACGAACTGGTGAATCGTTATTATGTGCATTACGTAATTCTGTGTAATTGGCCAGTGTTCAACTGTAAGTCGGTGGAAATAAAGAACATTTTGAGTTTGTGCAATTGGACTTTTAATTTCGTGAACCCACAAAGTCACAATATGAAATTCTACAGGGATGACTCAGTGCATTAGGGAGTCCATGCGACGTCGGGTTTACGGATGCATTGCAGCTAATAGAAGCCATTTTAAACACGTGCTGTGATTTCCTGTTTTCTAATGGTTCTGTCATTGAGTGCTTTTGTGTGTGATTCAGCTATAAAAAAGGTACCTAAAATTTAAAAAAATTCTGGATCTATGTTTCTATAACATTTATCCTCTAGAACAAGAAATAAATGCTTTTTGAAATTTTTGAGAACCCTTTTTATTAACTGGTTACCAACACGTCTTGGCCTTCGAGGTAACCTCACTGCACCACGTGCTGTCAGGACCCATTCCTCAGGTGGAGGCACCCAGAGGGTGGTGTCCAGTACCTCCGATGGTAAGGTGATAGTGAAGATGACGGTGAGGCGAGAGGATTACAGGTTATACCGTGGACACTTCACATATGTTAGACAGAGGTGAAGGCGTAGATAGTGCCGAATTAAAATCGCACTACCCTGGCTCACTACCCCTCTTTTTTGTTACAATCTGTATATACATCTGCTGTGTAGCACTCACGTGAAATTCTCTACTCTTGTACAAGTTGCTCCTACAAACGCTTTTTCCTCTACATGATGATGATGATGATGATGATGATGATGATGATGATGATGATGATGATGATGATGATGATGATGATGATGATGATGATAGTTGGCACTACAGGCTCTGTAGGTCCTTGGCCTCCGTAACCACCCTCTTCCATTCTACTTGGTCCTCTGCTTTACTTCTCCAGCCTCTAACACCCAACTTTTTCAAGTCATCTTCTACATCATCTACCCATCTTTCCCTGGGACTTCCTATTCTGCTTCTGCCATCAAGCTTTCCTATGAACATCTTCTTAACTACACTGGTTTCCGACACTTTAACCTTCCTTGTTTAATTTTCACTACTATATTTGGTTGCCAAATAGGATATGTCACTCCAAGTTAGTCCGCATTCTCCATCCGTCCAAGTCTCTTATCGCTCCAAATATATTTCTCAAAATCTTCTTTCGCACCGTAATAACCATTGTTCTCCTATTGTCAATACCCAAATTTCTGAACCATACATTTATTATTGGTCTCATTACAGTTGTATAAATTTTAATTTTAATATTCCTACTGACGATCCTTGATTTAAACATATTCTGCAGGACATAGAAGCATTTGTTAGCACTTGATATTCTTTCTTGAACTTCCAGATGTTTTATTATCTACTATTGCTCTATATTTCTCAGATTAATTGAGATAAACATTTGCAGAAATTGTACAATATAAAGGACTCACTGTCCTTCCGCTCTCCGTATTGAAAAATAATTAGTTAGGTAATAATATATTATGTTTCATATTCTTCTCTTTGTGTTTAGGGTAACAACATCTAAAGTTCCTCGACCTTATTCACATTTAATGTAGGCGAGTTTACTACTGTTGGAGAGTATATTGACTTTGCTCAGTTCTCATGAATCTGAAGGATAGAACTAAATTTGATATTTAATAGATCATTTTCTATGAAAATTTATCGAAGTTGCTTCGACATATGTAATTTTGGTTTAAAAACAGTGCAGACTGAACTACGCATTCTCTGCATTTTGTTATGGTGAAAAACTGGGTAAATATTTTGGTTTTGTGTCATATATGTTACGAAATGTGAGGTTAAAGATTAAAAAGTGTAAGATAAAAATAAAGGAGAACGATAACATATACGTTCCTGCAAGAATGGCGATTCATAATGTAATTATATTTCAAGATATTCATTTTATGTGAAATTTGTCGCTTTTGAAAAAACTCATATGAGGTAAGATGACACAAATTTTACTATAGAAGTGAATTACTTATAGGACGTTGAGAGCGCCATGTGAATTTAAGGCATCGGAGTTTTTGTAGATATCTATGTCATAGACACCCTATAAATGAAAAGAAAAACTAAGAAAATATTACTTCGAAAACATAAACTCAGGACTTGGCGTATAACCTCAAAAAGATCGCCTTCAACTGTTACGTTCATCAAAAGTGACAGGTTAGGCAACATCTTTGTTCTGGAGCACCATCAGCTAGTTTCATCAATTAAAGTCACTTCATCAGTCTGTTGATGGATATATGTAGACCCCACGCAGTTGTTGAAATTCCTGACTTTTGACTCAGCATTTGGATTATCTGATAGACGGCCGGTGAACGTTTTGGTAGAAATCTTGTTTCCTTCTTTTTCTAATGAGCAGAAACTGGTTGTTTTTTGAAACAGATCAAAAGAGTGCCTTAACTGCAAACTATTTACTGTGAAATCTGAAATAAGTACTGTCCATATCGGTTTACCGAGACTAAAAAGTGGTCAATCCAAGGTTATTAATCTTCTGGTTGCATCTAGTTCGAACTAAAACGATAAAATCTTTATTAATTACCTATACATCATATTATCTTCAAAACTTATATAACGAAAATTGTACTAAATGAAAATTCTCAACTACTGGTCTTAACTGTGGAAATGAAAATTGAAAACATGTAAGATATTTTGTTCTTTCTCTCTTTGCAGTCTTTAATTCCTCTTTATTCCTTTTAGCTATACAGTGCTTTCAAGGACATGTAAAAATGCAGAAAAGAATCTACAGAATTTAGGGAGCAACTATGGTTGTGTTTAAGTGTAAATAATATAAAACTGACATAAATACCTCAATAGGTCCATTTTTACTTTACTTAATATGTACTTAGCGTAAATAGAGGAAGTATTGCACTTCACCAATATGTTTCGTACTGGGATTTCACAATAAATATACGTTTTAAGACTCGTTAAGAAAAAAAATCCGTTTTCAGAAAATCGTCCTTTGTATATGTTGTTTTGCACTCTGTGAGTGAACAGGATATCTCAAAAACGAAAACTCAGTGGAATATTAAACTTGACTTTTAAGTTCAGTATCTTTCAAGGATGCCGACACAGATTTCCAAAAAGTGCCTTCACTCCAACCTCACTTTTCATGGAATATTTTTAAATATTTGATTTTCAAATAAAATTGATTTAACTGTTTGGATTAAAACACTAGAAAAACAATACTATTAACTTTAAATAAACAACAAATGAATTTTAATCAGTGAAAATACCATACATTAAAATTCCGCACAAACAAAACTCTGAAGTCAAATTTAATTATAATTTTGTGAAGCAATTTTATTAATTTGTGTATTAAATATCAAATTTGTATTGAATTAGTCTTTTTATAAGTACAAATTCATTTAACATTTAGGTATGGAGGTTTTTCAGGATTAAAATAGTTTATAAAAGAATGAGGAGGAAAAAAATATAAACTAACGCGTGATTTCGTTGTAAACATTCTTATTCTCTAATCTCACTAACAAAGAGAAGTAATAGAAACAAGAACATGCAGATTAATATCTGCGTAGATATTTAATTATCCATTTATGTATTTAATTATCCATTTATGTATCCATGTATGTATTTAATTATCCATTTATGTATCCATGTATGTATTTAATTATCCATTTATGTATCCATGTATGTATTTATATATATATATTTATGTATCCATGTATGTATTTATATATATATTTATGTATCCATGTATATATATATATTTATGTATCCATGTATGTATTTATATATATTTATGTATCCATGTATGTATTTATATATATATTTATGTATCCATGTATGTATTTATATATATATTTATGTATCCATGTATGTATTTATATATATATTTATGTATCCATGTATGTATTTATATATATATATATATTTATGTATCCATGTATGTATTTATATATATATATATATTTATGTATCCAAGTATGTATTTATATATATATATATTTATGTATCCATGTATGTATTTATATATATATATATTTATGTATCCATGTATGTATTTATATATATATATATATTTATGTATCCATGTATGTATTTATATATATATATATTTATGTATCCATGTATGTATTTATATATATATATTTATGTATCCATGTATGTATTTATATATATATATATTTATGTATCCATGTATGTATTTATATATATATTTATGTATCCATGTATGTATTTATATATATATATTTATGTATCCATGTATGTATTTATATATATATATTTATGTATCCATGTATGTATTTATATATATATATATATTTATGTATCCATGTATGTATTTATATATATATATATATTTATGTATCCATGTATGTATTTATATATATATATATATTTATGTATCCATGTATGTATTTATATATATATATATTTATGTATCCATGTATGTATTTATATATATATATATATATTTATGTATCCATGTATGTGTATTTATATATATATTTATGTATCCATGTATGTATTTATATATATATTTATGTATCCATGTATGTATTTATATATATATTTATGTATCCATGTATGTATTTATATATATATTTATGTATCCATGTATGTATTTATATATATATTTATGTATCCATGTATGTATTTATATATATTTATGTATCCATGTATGTATTTATATATATATTTATGTATCCATGTATGTATTTATATATATATTTATGTATCCATGTATGTATGTATATATATATTTATGTATCCATGTATGTATGTATATATATATTTATGTATCCATTTATGTATGTATATATATATTTATGTATCCATTTA